>CANSGD010000628.1:0-600000 GCA_947645195.1 Patellifolia procumbens | reverse complement strand
TTGTTTCACTCTCGGCTACACTATGATGCCTTTAAGTTTGAGAAGAGAACCAGTATTTCTCACCAATGGATTTGGTTGTAAATTACCAACACGTGCTAACCAATTGATTGGAAACTAATCTCTCTTGAAATAGGTAATGTTTAATTTATATCACTGAAAATAAGAATCGATTTACATACATCACTAAGTAGTTGTTGTTTGATTTTTTCAATGATTGTTGTTGATGAATTTTTGTTGCAATTTTTTTTAATTAGATTGTTCTGGGTGGAAATTTTGGAACTAAAGAAACTGTACTTCATTGTTTTGGTGTAGGTACCTAGAAAGAATCTTCCCAAGTTGAAGATGAAGCCTCAAATAAAAGATTTATAGAGATTATTGATTATAGTTATTTTGTTGGTTTTAGATCTAGGTATATATTCTAATTTTGTTTATATTCGATTATTATATACAAAGTATTTTATGATCTTCTGTTCTAGATGAATTTTTAAGTTGTGTCATCATAGTATATGAACTTGTAAAAATTGGTAATGTGTTCATGTATCATATTAGACGAATTAATCAATTCCAGTTTGAAATTATTATCTTCAATTTCTCGTAGTGGTGGTAATCTTATTTGCTTTCTCAAATCCCATTACGCTGATTATGGATATCGTGGGATACAGTGCATTGCAATTTTTTTTCATTTTGAAATCTCAAATATATGCAATATATGTACAACAGCAGGTGTATTTATATATCAAAGTATACGAGTATATGCACAATAATAGAGCATAGCATGATGCAGCTGCTATGCCGTTATTGTTTTTTTTTATAAAAATAATAACAGCAGAGAAACGTGTGGCTGCTCAAAACCGGTTTCTTAGGATAGTTTTATTTTGACATTACAACTGCTCTGAGACACGTGTTATGCCTCACCACCGGTTTCCCAGACTAATCTAAGAAACCAAGTTTTGTACTCCGGTTCCTTAATCAAGGACACCTGTGAGATGTAGACCGGTTATAGTCCGGTTTCCAAGACTATTTTTGACCGGTTTCATAAGCCTATTTGTAGTAGTGTTGGTCTGTAGAAACTAATGATTCCAACGAGGGATGCTCCGGGACCAGTACTAGATAGCTGCAAATTAATATCAAGCATATCAACCAATAGAAAAATATCTTATAGTATATCACAAGAGTAAGAAAAATAAGTGCAAGATACATACGTTGATTCAAAAACAGTATTAGGTCTGGTTGTATAAACAGTAATTTAAACTTCTCTAATTTGTCCATCAACATCAAGCACCGGAAATTCCAGCTCAGCCCCTTCTGACCTCCCTATCCAGTTCCTTTGCATATTCTTCAAACTTTCAGGCCAGTCAAGCTTTTCTAGATCCTAAAGAAGGCGATCTGCATACTCTGTAATCCTGAGCATCCACTACCTCATTGGCTGCTCGTAATAAACAATGATACTGAAATTATGAAAATATCCAATGGAAACAGAGGTAAGACAGACATAAGAAGTAGGAGCAAGGGAAACACAACATAGTAGAAAGTGCAGTCGAGTATACTTTCTTATCACTGGATGACCCCCACGTTCACTAACACCGTATACCACCTCCTTATTTGCCAACACTGTACCAAGAGCAGGGCACCAGTTTACTGGAACTTCTGCCTGTGGATCATAATTAACATCAACATATGACAGAAGAACTATGAATATCAAACACATCGTGATGTAACGCTTACCTGATAGGCGAATCCTCTCTTCAGAAGTAGAAAGATCCATTGTGTCCATCTATAATATTCTGGTTCAGTTGTAGATGTAACACGATCCAATCGTATGAGAATCCCAAGGATTTAAGCTAAAATGCAACAACCAGCAAGCTTAAATAGAGGAAGAATCATAAAAAGCGGAAAGACAATTCATATCACCTCAAACTATAGATATTAAAAGTTTGCAGGGCTAGACATGAAATTATGAAAATGTTAAAGTTAACATGTGGAGCACCGATCGTTCCTAATGTGAAGAAAGTGATAGATGGAAACCACGAAAAGGTATCAACAATAAGGCACTGACCTCTGATCGAAATCGTCCAATGTTCCTCATAGTTGTGATTTTAGGGTGGGTACCTGTCTGTCACGCATCGAAGCTGATGACCAATGGTTTAGGACAAAAGGCAATGGCAACTGATATTAGATGAGTCGTGTGTACTAGGATCAAAAAAACATACATTAATAGCATACTGCTCTGCTGGCAACTGATATAAGATGAGTCTTGTACTAGGATCAAAAAAACATACATCAATAGCATACTGCTCTGCTGGGAACCCAAAAGCATCCCATCCAATTGGGTGCAGAACATTGAAACCCTGCATCCTTTTGAATCTAGCAAGAATGTCAGTAGCTGTATATCCAAGTGGATGGCCAACATGTAACCCAGCTCCACTGCAACATTCCACATAAAACTCAGACAGAAGAACCAAGAAGTAAAGAATCACATTAGACAGTAAGTTATACAGTTAAAAACAAACGAATTTATCTTGTTATAAGGTAACTTTGCAAGCGCAAAGTTCAAACAGAAGGCAATTAAAGCAACTACATATGTCCTACTTACAGAAAAAGCTTATAAGGTTCAAATTACAAGTGGCATCAGATGATTTTTTTCGTATAAAGTGCATAATAACTTAATGAGCACATAAGTTTTATAATTTTACATGTAAAAGTATTCATTTCAAACAACTATCAAGTTAGAAGATCACTACATATATAAATCTACAAACTAGACGAGCGGCATCTTTTGACAAAATTACAGCCCCTTCTCACTAATATCGAACGACTATTCCATTCATTTCCAAGTCGATAGTTGAGTGATAAGTTGCAGTAGGCAAAGTCAGATCGTCAACCTGAGATTCAAGGATCAGTTTGTAACATTCACACATTCATCATAAATTTACAATGGGTTGGATCTCAGTGAAAACTATTTGTCAGGCACCATTACACCATCAATTTCTAATCTCACAAATCTAGAAATGCTAGACCTTTCTCGGAATAATTTGACCGGGGAATAATTTGACCTAAAAAAAGTTTTAGGGTACATGAGCTTTTAGGTTTTTCTTTTGTCTTGACTAAAGTACTCCAATAAGCTTAAATTTTTCACCAACTGGCCATTGCTAATTAAAGCACAGCTCTGATAAGGAACACACCAACTAGACAAGAGCTCTACGTAACCGATGATATTCTCCGACGAGATAATGTTTCGATGCTCCCCACCAAAATTCTCATAATTTAATCAGCGTGATACGGAATCTTTCTAGCGTATGGCACTTAATTCCTTCCCAGATAAGGGAACTGAAGTTCACTTTTTGCTAACACCCTATGCACTTCAAGGAACCAACTATGTTCAAGTAGCCCAGAAGGTGGTTCATAAACAATTTTCTTTATGCTAGATAAAATGGGTAACAATCAAAGTACCCCATACATCAAGCCACATCATACAACAACATCAACAATGTCAAAGCCTTAATCTCACGATACGGCGTCGGCTACAAAATAAACTACTTCACTTCCCACCAGCATTGCAGTCAACAACATTATTACAAAAACCCAGCTTCAATACGAGCATTAAATTACAAAATGGAAGCCCATCAAAGCAAGATACAAGCTCAAATTGATGGGTTCAAGAATATAAACTTTAGCTTCCATAGAACAATAGGAATATAAGTGAAATGTAAATAGCTAATTAGTCACCATAAACAGAGCAATCTGATGAATGAATGAAACAAAGAAAAGAAAAAGACGAACCAAAGTAGCAAGAACGAAGTCGAATCCACCTTGAATGTTGAAATCGAGGAGGCGAGGCATGTCATTGGTGAAATCTGTTTCAACACCGCAATAGCTATCACCCAGCGGCATATCTTTCTCTTTCAAAACGCAAACCCTAACCTCTTTCTGAACTGCTTGATAACAATTCCCATCTCAAGATCCATAAAGCCAGCGAAATGGGAGAGGAAATTCGTCTGATTGGGACTTGAGGAGAGGAAAAGATAAAACAGCGGTTCGTGCACGAAGAACTGAGATTGGGACGCTTGAGAGGGAAAGAGAGGGGAAGAGAAGGAATAACTTCGCGGCTCGCTTGCCTTATAACTATAATAAAATTATGATTTTCTTATTTTGGCCAATTTAGCTGCAGGCTTACATGAAGCGCCCGCAGCAACCCATTTGTAGCTACGGGCTTCATTGTACGCCCGCCACAAAAGCAAGCTAGATGCGGGCTAACTTACAAGCCCGTAGCTAGAAGGGAGCAGCAATAGCTATTTTTTCCACTAGTGGAAAGTCCACGAACTGAAAGTGTTGAGCTATGAATTGAAGTCGTTCAGAGCTGGGTTTCTTCCCTTTTTTTGCTTTTAAGCACACAACTGTTTGTTGCCTTTATTGGTGCCTCGAGATAGAGGGAGCCGCCTACTAAACAAATCAAGAGAGATAGAGGAACACGATATGTTTACATCTATTTGCAACAAACCAATAAAGTAAAGTGTTAACGTAATAAATAATGGAGGGATTGATCTCTAACTCTTATTGTAGTTTAAAGAGAAATTTGACGGAAAGTTAGACTTCGAATACTATATGATATCTAAGGAGGGGGGGTCCGCTATAACTTTGTACTTGTGCTGTTTTTTTTTATTTGGTATATGGTGTTTGTAGGTTCTGCTCTGCTGAGTCCCTGTTGGTTGACATGCTTTCCCTTTTCTCTATGCAGATTACCTGGTGACTAAGTGCCGGGTGCTTATAATGTCACTTTTTGTTTTCTTTCAACGACGATGTCTGTTTCATTTACGTTGAGAGAAACACAAACTCGCATGCTCAAATTTACAGGTTTTTTTCTTTCAGTTTCATGTCTTTAGCAAAGATTGAAACTCTTCATCATGTAGATCTTGTAGGAGAATCTCTATCCCTTATGTCTGGCTATAGTGTGTTGATTGAATATGATAGAACATCCATATTGTCCTCGGACAGAGATATAGCTTTAGCAAAATTATGAAATCCCCTAGATATAATGAAACGGAATCTCCCCTAAAACCTAAAAGGGCAAACCTTTTTCTTAGCTGCCTGAAATAACGACCTGACTCGTGGAGCATCAACACTAACAAACCTGCAACAGAGAACATGATCGAATTGATTGAGCTTTATTTTTAAGATAGGTAAAAGTTTCGATGTCTGATTATTATGGGATGGGATTATGAATTATGGGTTTTAAAAAACTAGTGGGTAGTGCCTTGTGATCAGAGATTCAAATACGCCAAGTAAGTAAGTTTATGACAGATTGAGAACCAGATCGGGAAAGGGACTTAACTGATTTGGTGGATCGTGTGAACCAGATCAGTTGACAAAACTGCTCCTTATTCTTTTTGTCAATTGATTCGACTCAAGTGCTTTTGATTTTGGAGAACTTTTGATAATGTTCAACTCAAAGTTCAGGGAGATACAACAATATTCATTCACTTCAAATTATTAAGAATAATATCTCATGATCCATTAAACACATGAGTTATAGGTGAGGTGCGAGAGAATGAAAACCATCAACCTCACTAGTACTAGAAAGTATGCATCTACCTCATTGCTTATCGCAACCAATGCCTGTTATTGTTCATTGCTAACTATGATTCACACATAATGACTGATCACAATGTAAAACAATTAAACCAGATCTTGGTGACCTTTTTTTTTCCTTTTTAGAACCAGTAGCATTTTTTGCTTTAGGACCAACACCCCTTTTTGTTTTGTGACCTTTAGTTTTTTTATTAATAGAATTCGCGTATTTGATAGCCGCTTCTTTAGGAGACTCTTCATTATAGGACTCAAGTCTATAATAGCCTGCTCCAAGTGTCATTTTCTTCAATTGTGAGAAGAAGATAATGAGACCCTCCAACAAGTACAAAATGCAACATCGTGTAGACAATAGTGATACCTGAGGGCACACGAAATACACCACATGCAGGGACTAACATACCTCTAACTTATCCTCCTTGGACTTGTGATTTTAAGGCAAAATCCATAACTCCCTAGCCACACGAAGACACCCATCAATATAGTTAGGAGACAAAAAATCCAGCTCCACTTTCATGCGTGACTGAACAATAACAAGTATTGGTTACGATAAGAAATGAGGCAGTGACTGATTATCAAGTCTGGTAAATTGTTTTATGGGCAGTTTGAATCTGAATTTTGTTTCAATTCTGTTGAATGATGTACTTGGAAATGTAATTATCAAGCCTTTGGGGATCTCACTACTATTAATGAAGTACCTAGAAAACTAGTTGTTAAAGATGAAAATTCATGGAATTGTGTTATGTCAGGGTATGTGAGAAACAATAGGATGACGGAAGACCTATGTCTGTCTCATACCAAACGGCTGCTTAAAGTATAGGCTCATGGTTTTGCATCTCGCTTGAGACTCACTTGCAAAGTGCAGGGGTCCCTTCTTTTTAAATTTTTTTTGAATGATTCATATCTTGGTCTTTTGGCATTTACATCTCTAAAATCTGGAAATTAGATTAAAATATTTTTTTACTTAAATGGAAGCTTGTTTTTTATACGCGTCTAGTATAGCTTTACAATACAATATCTTTAATTATTATTTTTGACTTTGTTTTGTAGTGCATCCTTGAAGCTCCTGAAAATTATACGCAAAAGGTGATTTATGAGATAAGGGATATGTGGATTATTGTTAGGGTTTTATTTTAATACCGCAAGTGAACGGTGTCGTAGCACTAACGGGTCGAACACAGGGAGGTGCAAGATTAAACACTAGTTGATTCTAGACTATGAAATAGCTACACAATTATATATCGATGAAAAGAACTATCAAACTAATTTCTAAACTAATAAGAAGGATAACAATAACGATGATAACAATGATAAGAAAGTACTAAGACTGAGCATTACCACTAACATGAATCGATCGGACACAACTTACATTCCAGTTAAAGAATCGAACCTTAGGAGAGATGACATTCTTTCGAAAAGAACTACCTTAAGACCACTTTAATGACTACAAAAGGCCTAACTAATTTGCATGTTTCCTATTTTCATGGCTAACATACAAAATTAGAAGCATTAAGGATCAATGTCAAGTGAAACTCTCAATCTCAATTCTCACTATTTTCATGTGAGAATCTCGATCAATGACAAGCCAATCTATATTGAATCCCAACTTTCGTTGGCGAATTCAATTGATGAAATAACAACAATGCTACAAAGAATCCCTAATTTCTATTCCAACTCTCATTGATAATAAAAACTAGGTCTAACGATGATGCAACTTGATAATGAAAACAAACTTGTCAAACCCTAATCATACGATTCAATAACATGGAAGTAAAAGAATAAAATAATCAATCCATGCTAGGGCTCAACTCAATCTTAGAAATAAGACTACTCACTGATCATGGCAATAAGAACTATAAACATAATTGAAAACATAATTGAGAAATAGCAAAAGAGAATAGAGAAGAATTCAAACTTGAATTAATGAGTAGTTCAATTAAACTTCACAAATCTGATGTCTTTGATCTTCAAAACTAATCCAAAGCAATGTAATTAGGGCTAAAATAAGAGTTTTTGATAATAAAAGAGTTTAAAACTGAGTAATTAGGAATATGTTACAATTGCTAATCGAAACCTATTTATACTCTACTAATTAATAAAATAAAGATAGGAGTCCGAAAAGGACTAAATTCGACACAAACCCGATCAGGTTTATGTCCAGCCCAATCGGGTCCATGGTCAAACCCGATCGGGTCCAAGTCAAACCCGATCGGGTCCTGATTGAACGGATCCCAAATGACTCTCTAAATGCATCGAAATGAACTCGAACGCGATCATGAGTCTCTAACGATCATCTACATGCTCCAGAATGGTCCATTCCACCTCCAAATAGCTCTAATGTCCCTGAAATAACTCAAAAGACACAAAACTACAAACAAGAGTAAAATCTAGCGGAATATAGCGGAACCACACATGAAATGTATCGTTTTAGTAATGAAATGGGAGTCAAAACATGGTGAAATATCAACATAATAATTATATATTCAAGCAAACACAATTTGATGAGGAATTAGAAGATTTAGGAAGGTACACAAGAAAGTAGTTGTGGTAGACATTTGACTTCCCTTCGTTTTCTTTGGAAGTAGTATTAAGGACTTTGTACGTTGTTAATTCGGAATACTTTTAATAACAATACTTTTGATTGACATTATGCTCAATGAATTCGAACTTAATTACAAGTTTGAGGCTCTATTGTATATATTAATTTGCATTTCAGCATCCTTTTAATTTGATTTGCATATATATAGCAGGAGGTACATATATAGATCAAATCTTCACATATGTACAGGAGCATATCTGTCAGAGTAAACGAGTACAGCTGTTATGACTCTGTATGGAAGGCTGCAGGTTTTTTTTTTAAAAATAAAAATAGCAAGGAAACCGGTCACTGGTCTCTTAGATTCTAGTCAGAGAAATGTGTTGTAGGCCAAAACCAGTTTCTTAGGGTAGTTTTATTTTGAAATTAAAGTTGTTCAAAGAAACGTGTTATGGCTGAAAACCGGTTTCCTAGATTAATCTAGGGAACCAGTCAAGAGCTCCGGTTTCTTAATCAAAGAGACCTATGAGATGTAAACCGGTCATAGTCCGGTTTCTTAGGCTATTTTTGACCGGTTTCATATGCCTTTTTTGTAGTAGTGCTAAACCGTTTTTTATATGGATAAGTCACATCCAATAATTACTCCAATGGCTGTAAGAGCACTTGAGGTGAATAAATATCCTTTCCGTCCCCGGGAAGATAATGAAGATTTTAAGGGTCCTGAAGTATCACACATTCACACCTAAGTGCAATTGATGCATTAATGTATCTTGCTAGTCATACCCGACCAAATATTTCATTTTCTGTAAATTTATTAGCAAGATTTAGCTCATGCCCAACTCTTTGGAATGAGGTTAAACAAATACTTCGCTATCTCCAAGGCACAAAGGATATGGGTTTGTTTTTCGCTTATCAATCCCAAAAAGATTTAATTGGATATGTAGATGCAGGTTTTATGCCTGATCCTCATAATGGTAAGTCTCAATCTGGATATGTGTTTACCTATGGTGGTATAACCATCTCTTGGCGCTCTATGAAAGAAACTATTGCGGCTACCTCTTCTAATTATTCAGAAATATTGGCAATCCATGGAGTTAGTCGTGAATATGTATGGTTAAAGTCTATGATTCACCACATACGTAAGAACTGTGGTTCGTCATCTGGAGATGAAGCTGCAATAGTCTTGTATGAAAATAACACTGCATGCATTACACAACTTAAGGAAGGGTACATCAAAGGTGATCGGACAAAGCATATTGCACCAAAATTCTTCTTCACTCATGACCTTTAGAAGAATGGAGATATTAAAGTTGAGCAGATTAGTTCAAGTGAGAATTTGGCAGATTTGTTTACTAAGGCGCTACCTACATCTGTATTTGAGAAGCCAACACACTACATTGAGATGCGTCGTCTTAAAGATCTCAAGTGATGTATTCATTAGGGGGAGTAGATACGCGTTGCACTCTTTTTTCCTTATCCTTGGTTTTGTCCCACTGGATTTTCCAAGGAAAGGTTTTTTAATGAGGCAGCATCTGAAGCGTATAATTATGTACTCATTTTATTAGTTCACTAGGTTTTTATCCCACAGGGTTTTCCTAGTAAAGTAATAATGAGGCATAATTAAATAATGGAAATCCAAGGGGGAGTGTTATAAATAATTATATGGATGTCCATTATCCATCCCCGATATCTTCTAGAATATTTTGTATCTAGGTTTGTACTTTATTGGGCTTAGTATGATCCAAGAAAACTCTAATTCATATGTATATTATAGATAGCCCTTTAGTGGTGGAATAATAGAACCAATTCTATTCTCTGATGTCTCTCCCTTTTGTTTTGTAACAGTTTCTTAATGATGCAGTCGAATATTACTAATACATACTTTCAGGTTTCTTAATGCAAGAAGAAAGGTAAGCAAACTTACCTTACACACACTTACAACTCCCCCCTCCCATGTCCTCCATTTTTTAATCTCTCCCCTCTCCATCTCAATTCTCAACACCTACTCCATTTTTTGAAAATAATTTTCAGATCAAACCTTAGGCTCTCGATCTGAACCTTGGGTTGGAAAATGCACTAGAGTCACAGTGGCATTATAATGCTACACTAAGATCATTATGGATGGTTGGATATTGTTGTATTGATATTACTACCTCCGTTTCATATTTATTGCATCATAGGGAGTTTTACGCCTCTCAATACACTACTTTAGACGATAAAATCTCAAATTTTATTTAATTAAAAATTATAAAAAATTGATATTAATTAAGCATATGTCGAGACGAATCTAACAAGATCTCACATGACTATATTTGTCCTTATGTATAAATCACAAAAGAAGGCCAAAGAGAGGTGTATGAATAGTGGAAAATGCCAAATGTTGCAATACATATGGAACGGAGGTACTTCCTCCTTTTTTTTAATGACTACACTTCCTTTTTTACGTTTTTCAAGGAAGAGATTTAAGGGTGTAAAGGATTAAATTTTTCGATCAAATTTTAACACAAGCAAGAATGAGACTCTATATTACTTGTGTTAAAATTTCATCGAAAATTTTAATCCTTTACACCCTTAAATCGCTTCCTTGAAAAGCATGAAAAAAAGAAGTGTAGTCATTTAACAAAAACGGAGATAGTAGTATATCATTTGTTGGAAAAAAAAAACAACGAATTCGTTCTTGAAAAAATATTTGCAATAGTGCAAAGATGATTTATTTATTAATTTTGAAAGCAATAATATTAATGTGACCAGGAATTAGGCAGTGTAGTAAATTTGACAATTCGTGTCTTGCAAAAGTATAAAAAAAAATGCATCTAGTAGACCCTAATTTAAAAATCTAAACATCTAACAAATGAAAGTAATATTTTCTACTGAGATGAAATCACGACTTGAGGAACTTTCATTTATATTTATGTGAGAATATAAAGATTTTTGGACTTTTAGATTTTTTATTGAGAAATAATTTTTTTTAAAAACTATTTTAATCTCTAGGGTGGATACCAAAAATAAGAAAAGAAAAAACAAATAAAATAAATCAAGGAGTAATTAAGTTTTATTTTCAAACTTAGCAATCAGATTTTTAACAAAAAATGTTTAAAATTTCAAACTAAAATATCTAAAATCCATAAAGTAAAAATAATTTTAAAAATATCAATGGTTATATTTTCTTGAGATCTATAAATAGACACTCATTTTGCTATATTTTTATATACTTTTGATTTTTTTAATTTCAAATATATGAGTAATTGATTGCTCGTGAGTGAAGGTGCATTTGATGAAACTAATCATGAAACATGATAAAATATTTAGGATGAGTGAGAATGTGGTAGAGGGAGAAGGATGATTTTTTTTTTTAACGATATCATCCATTAATCTTTTGTAATATTTTTTTATCTTTTTTGGCGTTTTATTTTTAAATCACTATTGCTAATCTAATCTCGAATATTTATTACTCTTTTTTTTTATGTATTTAAATTGTTTTACTATTTACAATCTTTTGAAATTACAATTACACCCTATAAAAAAATAAAATACCTAAAACTTAACGATTATCTTTAAAAGTATGAAAAATATAATTACACTATAGTTTTTCCCAAATCCTTACATATTAATGTTTCGCACGAGGCACGCATCGCTTGCATATATGACTAGTATCTAAATATGTAAAAAAAAAAGATGCAGATAATATATTCAAAAGCTTGATAGAGTTAAACATCTAAAAAATTGGAAGTAATATTTTCTAATGAGATCAAAATAATTATGAAAACAAAATGAATGTTAAAATAAGATTTAGAAAATTGTTTTCTACTAGAAGTAATATTTTCTAATGAGATCAAAATATTTTCTACTGGAAGTATATAAATTTCCAAATGGTCTTGTAAGAAACCGCCTACTTTTAAAATAATATTAGGCAACGACCCAATAAGCCCAATTATAAGAAGAGAACAAATCAACAAATTGTTTTCTGAAAATAGGGACCAACTTAATCCATTTTGTGACCTATTTAATCCATTTTATAACCTATTTAATTTATTCAATACTCACTATTAAATTTATTTAATGACTAGTTTAATCCATTTAGTGACTAGTTTAATTTATTCGGTAAGTCATATGTTTTATTTAGAAATCGCTTGTTATATTTCGAGACTAAACTTGAAATACGGGAAGGAGAAGAGAATGAATGAATAGAGTGATGCTAAATGTTTAGGAAGAGTATTGGGTTAGAGTAAGATAGAATGAGCTTATTAATATAATGTGGGTGTTGATTGGTCTAATTTTATGTTAAAATTAGACCGCCTCTTTTAATAATTAAATTATCGTCATTAAAAAATGCAAGATCAAGAAGAACTAGAAGAATTAGACAAACTTTCCTATATATTTTTATACCCATTAATTTTAAACAATTGAAGTAATGTTTTCTAACGAGGTCAAAATAATTATAAAATCAGAAATTAAAAAAGTATATCTTACACATATGGATAGAATACTAGAGATATAACAACTCTGATTCAAAATAATTATAAAATCAGAAATCGAACAAGTATTTCAAACATATGGATAGAATACTAGATAGATAACACTCTCATTATAAAAAATGCAAGGTTAATAAGAATAAAATGAATATTCTTTCCAATCTATCGGTCTATATAAACCAAGACATGTGTCAAGCTCTAAGTCTTAGTGACACGTATCGAACGTTGAGCTGTTTTGCTACGTGTCAATCTCAAAGGGCATGGGTAATTTATGTATGGCAAAAAAAACTTAGGCAAGATTATTGAAAATTAGGCAAAAAATTACAAGAATATTTACAAACTTAGAGAACATTAATAAATAGATAGTGGATAAAACTAGGCAAGAATAAAGACTAAACAGGATTCAAAACTAATAATAATGATAAATTCAAGATATATTTTACTTAATAAAATAACTTAACACTAACAGATTATAAGATACATTCCCAAAATCAGATAATGCCAAATAATATAGTAATCACTTAATATTAAAAAAAAATCGCCTCCTTATGATCGAAAAAGTCATAAACATCGATAATGTATAGGTTATTTGTTGATTAAACAATATAATCGTATTTATGTAATTAAAACAATAAGATTTCATATAATTAAAAAAAAAAGAGAATATAGCTTATTGATCTTAAAATTACAAGTGAAAACAAATAATGATTTTCAATATAAAAAAAATGTGAACATTGATCAGATTACTCAAAATGCAAGAAATTGAGATTGAAACCATAATCATCAATTCATCAGTGTCAATACTTTTTCTTCAAATTCATGGTGTTGTTTCATATCATAACCCCCTAGCCCCTAACCGTTAAAAAGCCAAATTTGATATTATTGTGCTTAATAATAATGTTGTGAGTGAGTAAAGTGTGAAATATAGAGTTAAGATAACAATCAGGACTCAAACTTTCATTTTTTCACCGTTTGGAACCTAGAACTTTTTTAGCACCTTTAAGGACCTGCAATTAACTTTCCGGCTAGTTAACTCAACGTTAACTTGACTTCAACCAGCTAGAACCAAAATAAATGGAAAAATATCATTGCAAGCCTTTAAACCCAAAGTAGTTGTTTCACAATACCAAAAAAACAACTACAAAACCAAAAATAACAGTGAAATTTATCTGATATTCAAAAACTAAACGAAGGAAGTCCAAACTCCATTCAGCAGTCATCATCCGCTTTTAATCCAACTATTCCAATAGCAAACCTGCAATTTGCAACCAAACATATAATTGAATGACTTGATTTGTGTATGAAGTAATTTTTATAATCAGGCAAGTTTTAGTTAGCTTATTCATGGTTTCAGTACTGATCCCAACATTACTCATTCTCAAGTGCTTTTTTCAAGAATATTTTCAAGTGTTTCATTCACCTATCTATCCTCTCCAAATCCTCCATGTCCACCACCTTGCATCCACTTTTGCACATGCTGTCAATCCCTTCTAAACTCCATCTTATTAAATTTTGCTAAATCTCCATAATCAACATGACAATGATAAAACAAATGAAACTTTTCCATATGCTATCAATCCCTGTTAAACTTCAAGTTACTAAATTTTGCTAACAGTCCATAATATGCAACATGAAGCAAATATAATACCGTGGTAGTCTGGCAAAAAATAGAAGATAATAATTTCTTTTTTCCCAAATTTATCTCATACATAGGTAGTGCTAGTAATATTTTTTAATGCTAATAAAAATGAGATGTCACTTATTGTAGGGAAATGAAAGTGCTTACATTGCACTTGGTTTAGAATAATTGTGTTGCTCCATTATACAATGATCCAACACTTGTGAAATTGGCTGCTGTTGTGATGCTTGACTGACTTCCACTAAAGTTCATCATCTGCAAGAAATAGGCACATTAGTTGATTAATTATTTACAGTATATAGCTTAAATTTAACACTAAAAGCAGTAGCATTACAATTGCTTGTCTGTTGTGCATAGGGACTGTGTTGGTTGGTGCATTCCCACTCTCCCGATGCTTCCTCTTGCTTGGCTGCTTAGGTACCTTTGGTGCTACAGGAACATGTACTTTCAATGGAACAGGGCACTTTATTTTATTGTGTCCAGCCTCTCCACAATTACTGCACATCATTGTTACCCCTTTTTTTGAGACTCTTGTCCCAGTCACTTCACCAACAGACGGCTTTCTTTTCACAGTTGGACGATTATGGAGTTTTTTCACACGAGGTGCTGCTATTGGTGTAGAGGGTGACTGACGGTATTGTTCTGGTCCATTTAATGGCTCTAGTGGGAATTGATAAGCCTTCAAATATGTGTCCTTCGAGAAGTAATGTGACACATAGTGCTCAGGTAGTTCTTTTGCTTTCCATATTGCAGCTACTGCATGATTGCAAGGAACTCCGCTGAGTTGCCAAGCATTGCAGCTAAATGTTCTTGCTAACAAGCTTACCACATACCTAGTTTGAGTCAATCCCTCTCTAACCCCATATGAGAAATGGCCATCCCAAAATGCAAGCCAACCCCTTGCATCCACCTTAGATTTCTCCAACTTAGCTTGAATCCTAGGGCAAATCTCCACTTCTTTCTTAGATAGAAAGTCTCTTTTCTTGTGAAGTCTTTCCATTAATCCCTCCCTAATATCCTCAAGCATTGTGATGATTGGTTTATGCCTAGATGATAAGATATAGGCATTGAAAACCTCGTTCATGTTGTTATCAATGCAATCACAATGCGGAGTAGTAGTGAAAAAGCTCTCACCCATTTCTTGAGGTTTCTCTTCCTCATTTCAGCTGCTGCAGCTTTGGAGATGTGAGCAAAGAGTTCCATATTAGCCTCAAAGTCAGCTTCCGCGGTGCTTTTTGCAATTTTCCAAAACCCTCTTCTGTACTGCACTCCACCACCAAATAATTGTCTAAAGTTGCAGTAAACATGTCTAGCACAACATCTAGTGTCCGCTTTAGGCCATACAATAGATATGGCCTTCAATAACCCTTTTTGTTGATCAGACATTATAGTATAGCCAAAACCATCAGCTGTTTGAAGATCATCTGCCAAAAGTTGCAAAAACCAGCTCCAACTATCAATATCTTCTACTTCAACACAAGCCCAAGCTATTGGAAACATTTGATTGTTTCCATCCCTGCCAACTGCCACTAGAAGCTGCCCACCAAATGGACCTTTTAAGAAACAACCATCAATACCGAAGAACGACCTGCAACCAGCTAGAAATCCCTTTTTAAGGGCATCAAAGCATATGTATAATCTCTCAAATACACCATTATTGAGCTTGAACTTCACTGTATTCCTAGGGTTTTACTTTAGAATTTCTTGAGCATATCTATGAAGTAAACCATATTGCTCCTTGTATTCACCAATTATCAATGCTTGAGCCTTCTTTCTTGCCTTTAGGGCAAGCCATAGTGATGCCTTGACTCCTTTCTAAGCCCATAATGTGTCAACTATTTCACGTCACTTCATGTAAGGGTTGATCTTAAACTTCTGCAAGTATGTCTAAACAATCCAAGAAGCTCTGATCTTCAATACTACACCTACTCTGCCACAGTTGTGCTGAGGAATTAGTGTCTTAACCATCAAGTATTCCTTTCCCCTCACTTGTGATGCATACACATAGAAAGGGCACTTCTATGCTTTGCATCTAGCACCATTTTTTTTGCATCATTCTTTGAGAAGTAAGTGTCCCTCCCAATGTTCAGACAATAGTTAGTTACTGCTTCCCTAAACTCAACATCATTCTCAAATTCCTGTCCTAAGTAGAACGGACACTCTTGTTCAAGCAAATACCCTTTTGAGCTAACAAGTGTTGCCTTCTTCTTCTGCTTCTTCTCATGACCTGGTTCGGGTAACAAGTAGCCACAATAACCTTCATCCTCAGAATTTGGAGGACTATCAAAGTCCGAACTTTCACCATCATAATCTGAATCCACTACCTCAACACTTTTCCCTTTCCTAGCTGCTAACCGTCTAAGTGATTCAACTTCATCTTCAAAGGATTTCTCTTTCTCTTTATCCGCTTGCAAATTCTCCCTTGCTTCTCTGATTTCATCATCTTCATTATCAGAACCCTCTTCATCATAATCAATATCATCACTTATATTACCAGATCCAACACCATGAAATGGTTGAACATCATTCAGAATAGTCAGATCTTTGATGAAGGTGGTTCCATTTTCAGTTGTCAGATCTTCAATGACCATTACATCCTGAGTTATAGATTCAAGTTGTTTTTGCTGTTAACCCATAGTTTTAACTTGTTGCTCTTCAGAACATTCAGTAGTACTCTCATCATCATCATGCTCAATGAACATGTACCATCATGTACTCATCTAGTAGGCTTTTAAACATTGCAAAAATGGTGCCATCATAACCAAGAAATCTAATTCCTTGATGGAGTTATTTCAAGGGATCACAATAATGCAACTTAACAATGTTGTTGTATCCTAGTGAGTTTATCAATCCCTTAAGATTATTTGAATCAAAGTCAGCAGGTACATCATATTAATTAACTTCACATTAGTCCCCGTGTAACTCAACCTTGGCTTATTAATCCACTTTCCACCATGATGAATGACAATGCATTTTGGTAAATCCATATTCCTATCATAGACACCATTCCATTTAAAGAGAACAAATTATATACACTAACACTATATACTAACACTTACAGAAACAATACCACTCATATGAATCAGAAACTTCAACATAAACAAGGTGATAATATAATATCATAAGTAAATATGTATGTGATCAAATCATAAACTAACTAGATCATATAAAAGGAGTATCATATAACATTGAACAGACTTACACTCAATAAGTTGATTAGACTAAAAAATCAAATTGTGTTTTATCAATGCCTTTTATATGATCTAAGTTGGTTACTTCCACTACTAGTACTAGTTAGATACGTCTAGTATGAGAAATTCTTTAGATTAATTACTCTGAAACTTTGCCTTACCCATCAAATTAGCTGACTAAAATTTTGTATACTTGGATTTAGATTTGTTGTTTTTGTGTTTTAAAAGTAATTATGGAGCCACTAAGTTTGCTAGATTGTGGAATATAACTTCTGTATACTTTTGTATAAGTTAGAAGTATATAAAACTTTTGTATACTTTAAAAGTATTTAAAACTAAACCTTCCCCTGTTTTAACATACCCCTCAAACCCTAAACGAAAACACATAAAGATTCAATTTTTCAGTGAAATTTCATGAAAATATCTGTCAACAACATCACAAAAGCATACAAGATCATAAGTTAAACAAGTTGACATGAAATTGGCAAAATTAATAAGGTAATTTAGAATTCAAAATTCAAACGAAACCTTAAACCCTAAAAACCCATCAATTTTCCAAACAAAATTTCATGGTTGCATAAAGTAAGTATAAGAAGAAAAAATTACCTTGAAGATGAGACTCGTTTTTGCTTAATAATTCACCTAAAAATCGCCTTGTTTGATGAAACTTTTCGCTTTCGAACAACCATGGAAGGTGAAGAGTGGGCTTCAATGAAACAGAGGAGAATTCTTGTGGCGCCAAAGTACATAGATGCAAAAGAAACGTCGTTTTGTTGTCCACTAAATTAGATTAATTATTTTTTTTGGGGGGGGGTTTGCTATTTAATTAATGTTGGGTGGGCCCCACGCTTAACCATGGTTAAAAAACACCACCGGAACTCCATCCTAGGTAGCAAACGGTGAAAAAAAAAATTGCAGGTCCCAAACGGTGAAAAAAATAAAACTTTGGGTCCTAGTTGTTATCTTAACTCGTGAAATATATATATATATATATATATATATATATATATATATATATAAAAAGCGTAAGCAAGCATTGCAGGCCGCCACGTGGTACTAACCCCTTCTTCAATTACATTTTATCCATGTCATTGTCATAAGAAAAAATTATAATTATTGTCAATATGAAGTTTTGAACCCATGACCTTCGCATATGAAATTAAGAGTTTTAACCATAGTGCTACCACACTCTTCATGCTTCTCTTATCACAAATAAGAATATTGTTATGGGGTTTAAATGACAATCAAGAAAAAATAAATAAATTATAAATGTTGTCTATATATAGTTTTGAACCCATGACCACCGCATATAAAACAAAGAGTTTTAACCATTGCGCTACCACACTCTTAATGCTCTCTTATCAAAAATAAAAATATTATTATGGGGTTTAAATAACAATCAAGAAAGATAAAATTATAAAGTTATCAATGTGGAGTGTCGAACCCATGACCTCCGAACGTAAATACTTTTAATCACTACTCTACCACACTTTTAATGCTTTTTCTTATCACAAACAAAAATATTATTATGGGGTTTAAGCATACTATAGATGAGAATTAAACCATAGAATTTATTTTAAGTTAAAAAAATGCATAATATAGATGAGATGAGTTATTTCATTTTCTTAGTCTTCATTTTCTTTTACCTTAATCTAACTTCGGGAAAAAGTAAAGAGATTTCTTTCATTACAATTTTTCACGATCCTTTTAGATTGATTATAAAATTATGCCCTTAAATTTTTATTTTTAAAAATAAAAAAATATCATCAATAAAAATATTATTTAAACTTATTTAATATAAAAAATAGACTTTAGATATCGCGTGGGACACAAACTAGTTCATCGTTCAAAGGTGCATTTTACTTTCCCCTGCTTTTCCCTTTTGACTTCCTCATCTCTGTCTTTCGTTTTATCCTGTTTTTCCTCTCAACCGATCATCCCATTCTCCTCATTAACTCCAACTTCTCATAAGTAGAAAAAAAGATCGTGTTAAGAATGTGTTGCAACAGTGTTTAGGGTTTTGAGGGTTTGGTAAGAGTGAGAAATTTGAATTAAAGTTAGGTTTAAGATCGTCAATATCATCCAGATAAAGTCATCTCGCGCCGCGAAATGCCGTGCGGGGGACCTAATTAGTAATTACGAGTACTGTGCTGAATGTATGTATGATCTCCTCTTCTCTCTTTTGCTCTTCATTTTGTTAGGTCATTACGGCTTCGATATTGGGTTTGGTTTTTTGTGGCATTATGTTAAGTAAGATTTACTCAGAGCAACTGTTTTTATTTGATTCTGATTGGATTTAGCAAATTTTTGTTCATATAGTTTAACAATGAAGATTATAATTATGTATGTTGATGAAACTGGGCATCTCTTTTAATTGTGTCCACTGTCCGGGCGGATTGCAGTGGTGTTCGATCAGTACTCGTGTTATGTGTCGCTAGAGATACTTTTTAAATAAAACCTACCATGTATGCCATTCAGATTTACATTGACCCTTCAAAATCTCCTGTTAAGTCAAGGTATCACCATTGAATTATGCTTCATTACTTGCTCCTTCAGAGTTCAATCTATGTTGTAGCAGGAACTACTACAAGTTGCTTTTATTAACTCATTGGGGGTATTATCATTCATCATTTATCATTTAAAGTTCCGTTGATTTTTTGTTGCTCTAAGGCTGTTCATTTAAGGAAATACTCCATGTTAAACTTAAATTACGTTGGAGTATGAATCAGTTAGGCCTTATATATCATTGCTCAAGGCTATTTATTTCAATAGTTTAGTTTTGCTTGACTTTAGTTGTATGAATATGCTTGATGTGCTTTTGGTAGTTTAATTACTCTTGCAATTATTGGAGTAGCTAGAAATTAGCTTTCGTTAGGCTTACTCGAGGCAATTGTTTTTTATTTTTCTTTTGGATTAGATGAATGCTCTCCCTCTCGACCGATTCTTCCATTTTGTTGGACATTAGATGTATCAACTTTCATCTACAAGCTTTGAGGTACTGTACGTCATATATTGCTTTAATTGAAATCTATCTGCCTTGAAGTTGGTCTAAATCTAGTGATCATGCATGCTTTAATCTTTCTAATTTGTTTTGTGGGTGTGGACCAAATTGATTTTTCTGATATATTTGAGTTTCTTTTGATGCAGAACAGAAAGGTAACCATTGCGTGAAGCTCAAAGGAATTGAAATGCAGCATGATCGTCTTGATCATCTCTGCCTCCGTTGGTAACTCTTATCAAACCTAATGATTTGAGCCACATGTGTGGTTTTGCAACTTTAACTCTTTCAAGAACTACTCAAGAACTTCAATTCCTCAATTATCGTACAACCATATCTTCCACTAATTTACTCCTCGAAGAACCTATTTGCATGGCTTCTAAACTCGAGCCATCTAAATCTGTAATTTTTCTTTATTTTGAAATCTAACATGAATTTTCTAACTTTGATACATCTTTTGTTTGGGATGGTGATTCTGATCATTGATATTGATTTTTGTAGAGTTTCTTTCCTGCAATGATGAAGATCATCGGAACTTTAGGTCCTCTGATATGAATATAGCTCTATAAAAGCAATATTCAAATGTACTCCAATGCAAAGGAACCTAGATAATTAAAAGTCCGAATTTTTATGTGTTTTGTGTCTAAAGTTTGTGTTTTTATGTGTTTATGGGATATGGAAATTAAATCAATCACTCCTGAAAGATTTAATTAACTTTCAATCTCACTTAAACCACTCCTGGAATTAAGTAGATTAATCACTCAATAATTATCACTCCTGAAAATTATTAAATGGCACGAATTTAATTGACAAACAATTAAGCTCGAAATATATGACTTAAACTCTCAAAATTTCACTGAATATAATCGACAAAATAGTCCCCTATTTATACTAGTACACCTCTAGTATGATAAGGAACCCTAACTCTATCTAAAAAGCAAGATAAAACTAAATCCCTAAAATGAAGGGAAAGATAGAGATAGAGATAAGCAAGGATAAGCATCTAAGGAAAATGATAGGTATTCGGCCTTATCATATCCATTCCACACGCCTAAGCTTATCATTTTCTCTCCAACATCAATCCTAATCACAATAGGATTTGGAAACCTACTAGAACTTACATAGATAACCGAAATAACCATATTTTCGGCCCCTATGGTAGTTTTTATTACATGAATAAAAATGACTCAACAAAAGCAAATAGAATACTCTAGAAGACTACATATGGACGCCCCATATTAGCCATTTCAAGCTAGTTCTTCCTCCCAAGCTAACATAGTCACAAAAGATCCATTGGCCTTGAGATTGAATCCAAAGGTCTCAAGGACCAAGCAAATAGGCTCATCTCCAATGGTTGACTTTGGCTCTTGACTCATGTCATTCTCCCCCTCTTCAAAAGAATTTGTCCTCAAATTTTCATCGTCATAGTAAGGACTAAGATCTCCAACATTGAAGGTAGCACTCATACCTCCATACTCACTTGGAAGATCAATCTTGTAAGCACTATCTCCAATCACCTCAAGCACCTCAAAGGGACCATCAGCCCTAGGCATGAGTTTATTCTTCCTCTTGCTTGGGAACCTCTCCTTTCTCAAATGAATCCACACAAGATCGCCATTTTTGAACTTTGGTTGCCTTCTATGCTTGTTTGCTCTCTCCTTGTATTGAGTGTTCATCTTCTCTATTCTTGCCTTGACTTGCTCACACGTTTTTTTGAAGGTTTCGAACCTCTTCTTTGCATCAACATGAATTTCAGCTTTGGTTAGCACAATAAAATCAATAGGAAGGAAAGGATTGATACCATAGACCACCTCAAATGGAGATTGAGAGGTAGTGGTTGAATGAGCTCGATTATAAGCAAATTCAGCATGGGCTAGCTTCATATCCCAATCCTTTTGTGTCTTGCTTACCAAGCCACGCAATAAAGCTCCAAGAGTCCTATTAGTTACTTCAGTTTGGCCATCAGTTTGAGGGTGATGACTAGTACTGAAAAGTAACTTGGTTCCAACCATCTTCCACAAGCTCCTCCAAAAGTGACTTAGGAACTTGGAATCTCGATCACTAACAATACTTCTAGGGATGCCATGTAGGCGAATGATCTCCCTAAAGTACAAATCAGCAACATGTAGAGCATCATCAGTTTTATGCATAGGTACAAAATGAGCCATCTAAGAGAAACGATCTACCACCACCATGATAGCATCTTTTCCCCTTTGAGTTCTAGGCAACCCTACTATGAAATCCATACTCACACTATCCCAAGGAGCATTAGGGACTGGTAATGGAGTGTATAGGCCTTTATGGAAGGTACTCTTGGCCCTTTGACAACTAGCACACCTACTAACCACCATATGAACATCTTTCACCATGTTAGGCCAATAGAAACTCTCACTCAATGTGTCTAGGGTCTTTTGAATGCCAAAATGGCCAGCCACGCCACCACTATGGACTTCCCTCACCAACAACTCCCTCACGCCACTCTTAGGAACACAAAGCTTGTTCCCCTTAAACAGAAATCCTTCTTGCACTACATACATGCCATTAGGGTTAGTAAAAGAATTACAAAAGTCATCATCTTTTACATACAATTCTTTCAAATGATCAAACCCTAAAATACGAGCATCAACCATGGTTAAGAGATAGGAACGCCTAGAAAGAGCATCAGCAACAACATTACTCTTTCCTTCTTTATACTTAGAAGAAAAAGTAAAAGATTGTAGGAATTCAACCCACTTGACGTGCCTATAATTGAGCTTTTGTTGCCCATGGATATGTTTGAGTGCCTCATGATCTGAATGAAGTATAAAAGGCTTTGGCCTTAAATAATGAGACCAATTACAATAGCATAAAACTCACGATCATAATTGGAGTAATTGAGCTTGGCGCCACTCAATTTCTCACTAAAGAATGCAATAGGCCTCTTCTCTTGGATCAAAACAGCATCTACGCCAATCCCACTTGCATCACACTCTACCTCGAACAACTTGTGTAAATCTGGCAAGGCTAGGATAGGGGCGTTGCAAAGGAGCCTCTTCACTTCTTCAAATGATCTTTGAGCTTGAGAGTTCCAAGAAAACTCTCCCTTCTTCATCAACTCTGTGATTGGAGCCATAACTGTTGAGAAGTTTCGAATGAACCTCCTATAGAAGGAAGCTAGGCCATGAAAACTTCTACACTCATGAGCATTGCTTGGCGCCAACCATGTGGAAATAGCTTTGACTTTCTCTGGATCAACATGTACTCCATCCCTAGAAACAATATAGCCAAGAAAAGTAATACTAGGTACAAGAAAGTCACACTTTTCCATCTTTCCATACAGTTTTTGTTCTCTCAATTTTTCAAACAAAAGTCTTAAATGAGCCAAATGAGATTCAATACTAGTACTATACACAAGAATATCATCTAGATAGACAACAATAAACTTGTTAAGAAAGGGATGTAGTACCTCATTCATAAGCCTCATAAAAGAACTAGGAGCATTGCAAAGACCAAAAGGCATCACCATCCACTCATATAGACCTTGTTTGGTCTTAAAAGCTGTTTTCCACTCATCTCCTTCCCTAATTCTCATTTGGTGATATCCACTCCTTAGGTCTATCTTTGAAAACACCAAAGCTCCATGTAACTCATCAAGCATGTCCTCCAATCTAGGCATAGGAAAACGATACTTGATGGTGATGTTGTTGACGGCCCTACTATCAATGCACATCCTCCATGTACCATCCTTCTTAGGGACAAGAAGGGCAGGAACGGCGAATGGACTCATGCTTTCTTTCACATAGCCTCGTTCAATCAACTCTTCAATCTGTTTTTGTAGCTCCTTAGAAGCCATAGGATCGCATCTATATACTGGTTTGTTAGGCAAAGGTGCGCCTGGCACTAGATCAATAGCATGCTCAATCCCTCTCAAAGGTGGTAACCCTTGAGGCAACTCTTTGGGAAAGACATCCCCAAACTCCTCTAGCAAAGCTGTAAGGTTAGGATCCTTCATAGAAACATCATTAGTTAAAGTACATTTAACAAATAAAGCATAACCATGACCTTCTATTTCAACCTCCTTTTCGAACTCTTTGGGTGAAAGGAACAAACTTTGCTTGCTTTCATCCCTCTTCTTTGGCGCAATAGTGTTAGGAGACAAGGGCATAAGTCGAATCCTTTTGGCTCCCATCAAAACAGAATACACATTGGTCTCCCCCTCATGAATAACCTTTCGATCAAATTGCCAAGGTCTACCAAGAAGAATATGACAAGCACTCATAGGAAGAACATCACCCCACAACTCATCTTTGTAGCTACCAATCGAAAAAGAAACAAGGGCTTGTTTCTTAACCATCAAACCAGTCTTATCATCTAACCAACTCAACTTGTAAGGACAAGGATGATCTCTAATCAACAACTTCAACTTAGAGACCACATTAGATGCCACCACATTAGTGCAAGATCCACTATCAATAATCACATTGCAAGAGAAATCACCAACTCTACATCTAGTATGAAAAAGATTTTCTCTTTGCTCATGATTAGGTGAATGATCAACATGTAAAGTCCTCCTAATAACTCCAATCATCCTAGAGTCATCTTCAGCATAGGCATCTTCATCCTCATTCTCCTCACTCTCATGGTCACTCTCCACCACATAGTCATACATCCTCTCTTCCTCCTCCATGGTCACGTATTGTCTCATGGTTAGGGCTTTTCTAGTGGGACAATTTGCAGCAATATGACCCCTCCCTTGACACTTAAAACACTTCCTACTATCATCAAACTTCTCTCTAGAAACCACCAATTTAGGGCGCTCCCCCTTTTGTTCCCCCTTAGAAGGAATTTCTTTCTTTTCAAAGGTTTTGGAAGAAGATGGATAATTAGGGTTAGGGTTAAAGCTTTTAAAAGTGGTGTTTTTCCCCCCATAGGTTCTCTTATCCTCAAGTTCATGTCTTTCAAACTTCAAAGCCAATTGACACACATCATCAAAGGTACTATAGTTGGCAATATCAATCTTTCTACCAATAAATTTATGAAGACCTCCAATAAACCTAGCAATCCTTTCTTGCTCAACTTCTTCATTACCACATAGCAAGCATAATTTATCAAACTCCAAAGTATAATCATTCACACTCATGTCACCTTGAATTAAATCACGCTTTTTCATGTATTGCCTTTGAATGAAATCACTTGGAATAAATCTCTCTTTCAACTTCTTTTTAAGCTTTTCCCAACTTTTAAGCTTAGGTTTTTCAAGTTTTGCCCTTTTTGCTTTTAGACTCTCTAACCAAATTCCAGCATATTTAGTTAGTCTAATAGTGGCAATTTTAAACTTTTTCTCGTCATCAAATCCCCTATAGTCACACACCTTGTCAAGTTGTCTAATCCACTCAAGCAAATCTTCAGGATTTGCATTACCATCAAAATCATCCAATTTTATTCCCCTATCAACATCATAGGTGGATTTACCATTTTGCACAACCTCATGATCAGATTCATAATCAACATGATTAGGGTTATTTTTTCTTTTAAACATATCATGCAAGGTCAATTGGGCGGTTTCCAACCTCCTAGCCCTAGCTCTGTCCTCCTCAACACCAATAAGTAAATCATGCATCATTTTTTCAAGTTTCTCCACACTAGACATGATTTAAAGCTTAAAATAATCAACAAATAAGCCACACAAATACACCAAGTCACGCCAACAAGAGTAGTAGCCAACCAACCACACAAGCCCAAACAATGATCAATAGCTAGAATTAACTAGTTTAGAATGCTTGCCAAGAAAGTCGGACACTTTCTTTCCTCACCCTCCTGGAAAACTGATACCAATTGATATGAATATAGCTCTATGAAAGCAATATTCAAGTGTACTCCAATGCAAAGGAACCTAGATAATTAAAAGTCCGATTTTTTTGTGTTTTGTGTCTAAAGTTTGTGTTTTTATGTGTTTATGGGATATGGAAATTAAATCAATCACTCCTGAAAGATTTAATTAACTTTCAATCTCACTTAAACCACTCCTGGAATTAAGTAGATTAATCACTCAATAATTATCACTCCTGAAAATTATTAAATGGCACGAATTTAATTGACAAACAATTAAGCTCGAAATATATGACTTAAACTCTCAAAATTTCACTGAATATAATCGACAAAATAGTCCCCTATTTATACTAGTACACCTCTAGTATGATAAGGAACCCTAACTCTATCTAAAAAGCAAGATAAAACTAAATCCCTAAAATGAAGGGAAAGATAGAGATAGAGATAAGCAAGGATAAGCATCTAAGGAAAATGATAGGTATTCGGCCTTATCATATCCATTCCACACGCCTAAGCTTATTATTTTCTCTCCAACATCAATCCTAATCACAATAGGATTTGGAAACCTACTAGAACTTACATAGATAACCGAAATAACCATATTTTCGGCCCCTATGGTAGTTTTTATTACATGAATAAAAATGACTCAACAAAAGCAAATAGAATACTCTAGAAGACTACATATGGACGCCCCATATTAGCCATTTCAAGCTAGTTCTTCCTCCCAAGCTAACATAGTCACAAAAGATCCATTGGCCTTGAGATTGAATCCAAAGGTCTCAAGGACCAAGCAAATAGGCTCATCTCCAATGGTTGACTTTGGCTCTTGACTCATGTCATCCTCGCTCTGAATTTGTTGAAGTTATTTCTAGCTTGCTTAAGGTTGGAATGTCAGGTGATATTTTTATCACTTTTCTGGAGTTTTGTCAACGATTTCTATAATTTCTGCTGAGTTTTGAATGTTTACGATATTATTTGGTGTTGTTTTTGATATAGTTGCTAGATTTGTTTTTTCATTGCTGATACTCATCGCCAAACTCTTGATATTTTGAACCCTAAAAGATGGATCCGACGGCTGTGGTTTGAAACCAAAAGCTCCCACAAGTTCTCACAAGCTCTTTCTTCTTCGAAATTGCCAGCTAGCCAGCTCTCATGCTGCTCCTTTGTGGTGTGTTGAATGTTGCCTTGATGAAATAGTTGTGGCTCATACGCAGGTTAGGTTTTTCCCTTCTCTTGTATTTCCGCTCATTTCTTTTTTCATCTAATTTCAATTGTTAATTTGTAGATTTATAATAATTTGGAAAAATTGACTGGAATAATCCAAACTATGGCCGTTCCGCCAACAATAATCCCAACTATGGTTTATTCCTGTATAATCCCAACTATTGAATAGGTCCGCCACAAATAAACCGTGACCTGAAGGAAACCTATGTAACAAGTAAACAAGCCACACGTCATATTTCTATTGGTTGTTTACAATTTATTTTTTCTTTTTGCTTTTTTTATTCTCCACCATTAGCCCCTTCTTTCCCACCCTTACTAAATCTCGTACCACTACTAATCAGCCCCACCACCACTCACTTGCACAGTAGTTTAGCACCACTATCCCTAACCTACACCGCACAACAGCCACCGCCCAACACACTCCCCATAACCTTCGAGCTCCAGCCCCTCATAATGGCCGAAATTGAGCCACCATCAACCAAAAAATTCGACCGATCAATCAACCGACCAACTCGACCCATCAATCAACCGACCAATTCGTGCCAAAATGCAACCAATTCGAGTCACTATTCCACCACCATCTCGCAAAACCTCCATATGTATGCAATGGTGTTGACGATGTAATGGATTTTCGGTGATGTTTGAGGGTGGTGTTGGTCGATTTGGGTTTAGATTGGGTTGGTGGTGGTTGCATAATTGGGTGAAATGGCGAAGGTGGAGACTTTTGTGGGGGTTAGCGTTTTGCTGCATCATGTTGGTCGTTTTGTGGTGGTTGTGGATTCGAAGGTGGGTGATGGTTATGCATTCGCAGGTGGTGGTGGCAATGTGAGAAGAGGATGTTGAAGGTGGTAGTTATGGTGGTTGGTTGAGGGTGGAAGTGGAAGTGGTGGCTAAACCTGAGGTTGGAGTGGTGTTGGTGGTTGGGTAAGGGTGGAAAGAAAAGGGAAATTATATGTGTTTTAATAGAAAAGTCAAAATTGATCTGATTAACCGGTTCCAAGTCATTTGGGTTCATTTGTGGCGGACCTACTCGATAGTTGAGATTATACAGGAATAACTCATAGTTGGAATTATTGTTGGCGGAATGACCATAGTTTGGATTATTCTAGTCAATTTTTCCTAATAAATTTATAAAACTGTGCGATTCAAAACTGTGTGAATTTATACATATGTGAATGGTAAGTTTAGGGACTTGTGAATTCTAATTTATGAATGTGTGATTAATGGAAAAATTATGGATGAGATGACCATAGGGCATATAGTTTATTCGGTAGATAGGCCTTTTGTCTTACACTCGGGTGTAGGATTACCCACCTTACACAGGAAGGTATCTTCTTTGGAATCCCCCCCCCTTTCTTCTCCTCATTTTTCCATCGATTTGTGATGAAGCCTGATTTTTGCTTGAAATTTCAAGTGATTGATCCAAAAATTTTGCTGTTTTGCTTTAATAATCTTCCGACGAATTTCGCAATTGTTAAGAAAACTGTTCTATTGTTACCTTAGAGATGCAGTTCTAGACAGTAGTTGGTTGCTTAATTGACATGAATCTTGAAGTTGTTAGAGTTATTTTGAGGGCCTATATCAAGTTGTTCTATGTTTTCTTTTCTTGTGCTTTGATGGACAAATATATAAATGAGTAAAGACCTATATCAACGAATTGTCTCTTGCATATCCACTTTATGTGTAAACTGATATTGTCTTTATGTGTAAATTATGGTCGATAGTTTTAAATCTACAAGTTTAGAAGCACTTTTGAGTGTTCTCAAGAAAAGGATCATGGTAAGGTTTGAGAAAAATCATATCGGGAAAAATCCAAATTTCACATTTTATTGCCAACTGATGATTGTCTTTGAAGTTCCAAAATCACACAAAGAGTGCAAGAAAGTAGCAGGTTTAGTTGGTGTTGATATTCTCCTTAGATACTAGAAGGCACTTCTATATCTCTAATTGATTCATTCTCTGAGTGCGTTTGAGACTATAAATGATTGCATATCAAATGCATTTTAAAAAGGCATCTATGCAGGTGCCCAATATAAGTTTTCTCAATTTAATGAGAAGAATTGGCTGTTAACTTGTCATTTTTTGGACCATGGTGATTGCATATAGAGTAGAGGGTGAAAGTAAAGAAACGTAAAATCATCTTTATATTGAAACTCGAGCTATGGTGATTGCACAATTCGAGCTACTATAGATTTATCGTTCTACCCAGCTACTCATTTTTTTGCTTTTGATCCTGAATTCAATTCTTGGATAGGGTAATGTCTTCTATCTTTGATTCGGATCTTCTTTTTCCTGATTTTGGCCTTACCTACCATAAAGTAAGGCTTAAAATGAGTAATTGAGTTGTTTCTTTGTCATGTTCTCACAATATTCTTTGTTTCACTTTGTTATGCTGCTATGTTGCAGTAGGCAATGCACCCACACTGCATACCTACAACGGCACATACCTGATTTACAGCCCTTAAAAACATTCAAGAAGCCCTTAATCATGCAGGATAGGGTGACAGACGCAAGGCCACAATCCCCTTCAATGCTGATGTGAGTGATGTCTACTACTCTCCTGAATCAAATCTTGTCCTCTCAGTCGGAGATGGTCTGAAGTCCGAGATCTTACCCTCGAAATCTCCAATTGCTGCACGAAAACGACGCTCCATTCATTAGTCTGCCCCTACCCTTTCCTTAGTCTATATGGTAACAAAAATTCCCCCATAGATTATGCATTCTTTTAAGGATCAAATGTGCCCATTAGAGACCAAGCTGTGTTTGATGTGTTTGATGCAAATTTTGATACTTTAGTCTCAGCATTGGACAAAGCTGGGTACCTTAACATGGAGATCATAGTAGAAGTAGGTTGGCCAACTGTTGGTGATATGTATGCCAATGTCGAGAATGCTAAAAGGTTCGACCAAGGCATTCTTCAACATATCTTGAGTGGTGAAGGGACCCCGCTTCGGAAAGGTAAAATCGTCACTTGTTCTGCTTGATTAACGAAAATGCAAAGAGCATTGTTCCTGCGAACTTTGAGAGGCATTGTGGGATTTTTCGAGTTTGATGGGATGCCAAAGTACGAGCTAGATTTAGCCGAGATGCAAGATAATAGGGTAATAATCCCGGTTGGAGGACTTAGATATATGGTGAAAAGATGGTGTGTTTGAACCGAGATGCCAAAGTTTATGGGAATTTGCCTGATAACATTAACTATGCTTGTAGTTTGTCAGACTACAGAAAATGCTTCAAATGCTTTCAACATTATCATCAGATAAAATGCCAGGACACTTGTTGATTTTGATGGCCTAGCTATGATCACGGATTAAGATTTGATCAATCAGAGGGCAGCTTTGAGTTTCCTTAAATGATTGATTTTAGTTCCTGTGGGATTTTGCATAGGGGATTATTTGTGGTTTTGTGGGCAAGGCTAAGTGTATTGTATCTTATTTTGGCTTGTTTTGTGGCTGCATTAAGATTTTGGTAGCCATTGTAGAGGAATTAGCAACAGGATTTCTGTGGATTTTGGCTCTATTATTACATGGGCATGGAAATTGGGTGAACGATGAATTGAACTATAACTTACATTTTCCATCCATGTGCGTATTTGTATATTTGATATGAGTTTTGATCTTCTAGATAATGTATACATTTTGAAGTAGAATATTGTGTAGTGGAAGCTCACATTATAAGATTTGTGTGTAGGTTACCTCAATATGTTTGTTCACTTCCATTTCTATGCGAAAACGATAGAGATGAAAGTTTTACATAAGAGAGACCGATGGATGACTAGTTAGAGTGGTTCTTCCAATTTGGGCGGATTTTAGGATCTATTCGCATGCTCTTGTGACTTTTATACGCGAAAAAACATTTTAAATAAGGTTATGGAAAATTTGACGCCAACAGTCCAAACTATTGACCATCTTCTAGAAACAGTCCAAACTATTGATAATTCAGAAACAGTCTAAACTATTACGTCAATATTCCATAAACAGTCTCTATGACCTATTAACCTATTATAACAGGTAAACTTTATTTTTTTATTTCTCTTTTTCTTTTTGATTTTAATAACCTTTTTAATTAACTAAACAAACAAAAAAAAATCCTACCCTAATCCCTGCCCGCCAGCCACCCCATCCCTTCCCACCACTCACCCCATATTTCAACCCTTCTTCAACCCAAACCTAGATCCTCAACCCTTCCAGTTGGTAGGTTAAATGTCGAAAACAACTCCTCTGTCAAAGGAGCAATTCTGGAGTCCATTGCTGGAGTAATTCGTCCCTAGTAGTGGCATTCACACCTATGATTCAGTGAATGTGGTTCGAACACATAATACATTACCTGGGTATATAATGAAGGATTTTTTGTGAAAAAACACCTTATAAGTTACTAATTTTGTGAGAAAACACCTTTTAAAATATTTTTTGTGAGAAAACACCTCATATGTTATTATCTATCAAATTAAACACCTTATTATCATTCTTAGGCCAAAAAGTCAAATACTTGCGTACATTTTTTTGTCCCTTTTGTGTGTGGAAGTGACCATATCAACCCAAATTTTCATACAAAAATCTAATGCACAAAAAGGGAGGGAAAATAAGAGAGTCAATGACCCAAAAATTTACCCTTTTTTTACCAAAATATGACAACAAGGTGTGTAATTTGATAGATAACATCTTATAAGATGTTTTCTCACAAAAAAAAATTATAAAAGGTGTTTTTTCACAAAATTTGCAACTTCTAAGGTATTTTTTGACAAAATTTCCTATAATGAAAGATGAAACTTTCTTGTTTCCTCCAACTGCGACATTTCGTTACTGACGGCAATTGATTTGTTAAGTGCCTCTGGTGAACCAATCATATGAAGAAACCTGCGTGTGCAAAAGCTAATTTAACAAATCCCCTGGGCTGGTTTTGATGCAAGAGCAGAAAAAGTAGGGAGGAAAAGAGCAACTTCAGAGATCAAGACCTTGTTAATGTGGCTTTTGCGAACCATGAACTGTCACCAATGGAAATGGGTAACTCTAATTTGAAGTTATCACAGGACCCTTTCACACTTTGATCTTTTATGTAGGGTAGATGTTCAAGGAGTTGTTCAAGAGGACCATCTCCAAGTATTTCTTTGAAGAAGGGTTGAGAAATGGGGTGAGTGGTGGTGGCGGGGTGGGTGTGGGAAGGGATGGGGGGTGGGTGGCAGTGACAGGGGGTGGGGGAAGGATTTATTTTTTTTGTTTATTTAAGTTAATTAAAAAGATTATTAAAACTAAAAAGAAAAAGAGAAATAAAAAAATAAGTTTTACCTGTTATAACAGGTTAACAGGTTATAGGGACTGTTTATGGAAGATTGGGATAATAGTTTGGACTGTTTATAAAAGATGGTCAATAGTTTGGATTGTTGGCGTTAAATTTTCCTAATGTTTTTTGCACTTTAAGTCTTGAAGTATAACTAAATAAGTAAAAGTAGTATGTGACGGTACATTGCGACTTAATTGTTGGACTAATGATAACTTTCTAAAAGTTCTTCCTTCTTATAATCATATTTGTGGTAACTTTTTTGAGTTATTATATAAATCTATTTTTAGGTAATTTGGATTTACGTGATAATGGATATAAATAAGCGTAAATACTTAGATAATATCCCTAAGCATATACTTTGAGTTCCTTTATTAGTGGGAGAATTCATGCTTTAAACTTGTGTCCATTATCATTGCTCTTATTGTGAATGATTTAGTCAATAAGACTGATATCACGTATTTATATAGAGTTTTCGCCCTTATTTACAAGCTAATTTGTGCGTCATTGGAGCTCTTGGGAGCTATTTTGTGCTAACTATCGTATATAGTTGTGGTTTTGTGTTTTAGTGTTGAATTGCAGGTTTTAGGGAGTTTTCTCCCTATCCCCGAGCCATTTGAAAGCAACCACGGCTTTACGAGATGTTACGAGGCACGTAGGATGGCTCACGAGTTCTATGGGTAGTTTAGGAGGTCCCAAGACCCCTAAACGTGAAGTTTAGAGAGCCAAAGAGTCAAAAAGGAGGTTTCCGTGCACTGATCGGGCAAAAATGGCCGATCGGGCGAAAATACATTGATCGGGTACAGAAGTTGCGGACCCGATCGGGCAAGGCATGCCCGATCCGATCGGGCGAGCACACATGTGCCCAGACCCGATCGGGCATCCACCGCCCGACCCGATTGGGTCAAGTGCTGCTACGTCTCATTCTGCTGCTGCTTTCGAGAGGATCTTGCTGGCCCATTTCGTCGCCTGGCCCGATCGGGTGGCTGCCCAAGGCCCGATCGGGTGGGCCGTAATATTAAGTTGATGCTGCGCGAAGGCCCAAGACGCAAACCAATGACTTTTGTACCGCGGCCCGATCGGGTGCATGCCTCGGACCCGATCGGGTCTGGCGCTTAACTACGCGGATTTTCGCTTTTTGTTTCCGTTTTTAGTTAACTTGAGGGGGTATTATAAATACCTTTTTCCTCATTATTTAGGGACGTTTTTTTATTCATCTTTTCACAGCTTTAGACTAATCTTATTCTTCATTGTTCTTAGTTTAATTCAAACACTTTAGATTAATTTAGAGGTGATCAAACCTATTTCGATTTCAATAAAAGTTCCTGCTTTCCGTGAATTGGTATTCTTTCTTACCCTAATCTCTTTTATTATTCTTGATTGCTTAGTTTATTTATTTAATCGTTCATGATGCAATTGTTAGGGTTTTATATTAGTTTTGTTGTTGTTAATTCGATTATGAGTGAGTAGTCTCTTTCTAGAGTGTTAGATAGGGAAGCCATGTTTATACCATGATTGTGATTTAGATTTTTATTGATTTCTAGGGTTTGATTAGGGTGATTGTGGTGTGGTTTGTTCTTATTGAGTAATTAATGTCAGTGTACAATTTCATTGATTGCTTGTGGTTAATAGTTGTTTGCACAGATCCGTCTTACGACTAGAGGCCTAGGACACATCAGTAGTTCTGATTACGTTAGTGAACATGCGGCGTATGTTGAACTATGAGCGTTGAGTCTTAACCATAGCTCAACATAGGCTCTAATCCCCCGACTCTTGACTTAGGTTTTGATAGTAGTTGACCGTATTTGATTGGTATAAGCATGGTGGACCGACCTAATACCCTAGGCTTTTAGTCCATAGTTAATTCCTCGATTTATTCCGTCTTCAGTAGTTTAATCATTAGTTCAGTAATTTCTTCCCCTGATTTCATCTGAAGTAGCTGAATTGGTTGAATATTAATTTAGAAACTCTGTCTCCCTGTGGGTTCGACCTTGCTTCCATTGACTACCATAGTTAGAGGACTATAGGTTTATCTTTGAATAGGTGATACGACTTTAGCCTATCAAAGACATGATATTAATGGGTGATTGATCCCAATCGTTTCTAAATTTATACTAGTAGCTTTTTTTTGAGCTTTCATTCAATAACTACTTACTACCTCCGTGTCCTATTAGTTGCAACAATTTGACTGACACACTTGCCAATACACATCTTTGACCATTAATATATCGAACTATCGATTATTATAAATTATGAAAAATTGATATGTCAAATTTATACATTGAGACAAATCTGAGAACATCTTATTACTAGCATTTGGTTTTAAATGTTAGTTAAAAATCATGGTCAAAGTAAGGCATATGAATAGTGTAAAAGTCAAACTGTTGCAACTAATAAGGGACAGGGAGAATATTAATTTAGGATCTCGCTTAATTAATATATATGTCATTTCTAATTACATACTTGCAATATTATAACACCCGTAAATTTGAAATTGCATGATCTACGACTTGTATCAAAATATGCTTCTACTACCATCTACTAACCAGGATTACATTATCAAAGTTAGCGCACAAGTATGCTCCAAAGTACTTATACCGCTACATTAACTATCAATAGATTAACAAGGAATGTTTTTCTATCTTAGGAATTTGTGCGCGTTGCGCACGGCTCCACAACTAGTATTATAACAAATAGCAAATATGACATTTTTGCACATGGATTCATGATTTTGGGCTCAAGATTGATTCTTCATATTTTAATGAAATATAAATGTAAAGTGATTAATGTACAGCGAAACTAAATAGCATATAATAAAGAATTTTTTTTTGAACGAGAGCTTGCAGTTTTCTTGAAATGCCAAGAAAATAATTATTAGACTAGAAAATATGGCTTCAATTTTACTTTATTAGGTAAAAGTACCGTATGAAATCATGTGAGAAAAAGAAAAAGTTTTAAATATATTTAGTCTATTGTATGATGTATTTGAGAAAAATATGTAGTGAACGCCTCTCATATAACACTAGACATGTTGGAAAATTCATAGGATGAACACTACACATTTTAGGAGTATCATTTTGATATTTATTAATCATAAATACGAGCATTATTCTTGTAAGTTCCTCCAAAGTGGACTTACCTAGAATCATAACTAAAAAATTCTCTTATAACCATACTTACTCTGTTTAGTATCGTTCTTCATATACTCGTTTTGGTCTAATTCTAAAAGTTCTTTCTACTCTGAATCTTTTGCGTTGGTAGTTATGTTTTCCATTTAACCATCCAAGAATTACATATTCACCACACAATTTTTTTACATGGTCCCATATTAGAATCTTTTACTATTGAACCACCTAATTCATCACACAACGCACTTTTTTCACACTTTTATTTTGAAAAAAATATGTTTCAAATATTATAATATACACAAATTTACTCTCTCCAATTTACCTTGATATCCCCTGCTAATAAATATAAACCAAAAAAAATGGAGGGAGGACTTTGTTTATGTTTATATTTTTATTGTATTTTCATTTAGGGTTGATTGTTTAAAAATAATCTAAGAGTTGGTTTACTATAAGACGGTCTTAGGTTAAGCTTAACCTCAGACCAGCCCAATAAGCCTTAGAGAAGCCCATGAGCGCGCCACATGCTAAGCAGCCCAACGAAGTTGATTTTTTTAACTTTTCGACCCAAAACCTTAACTTTTTGCCTTTTTTAACTTATCGCCCTAAAACCTTAACTTTTGCATAAAAATCCATAACTAATATCATATATGGAATCGATACCCTTCACTCCATTAGCCCTATTAATTATGCATTTTTATGCAAAAATTAAAGTTTTAGGTTGAAAAGTTTAAAAAACGCAAAAGTTAAGGTTTTAGGTTGAAAAGTTAAAAAATCAATTTTTCTGGGCTCCTTAGCGCGTGGCACGCGTAATTGGGCTTTTAATTGGCTTATTGGGCTGGTCTTACATTAATGTAAGACCGTCTTTTATAAGACTTTGCCATAATCCAATTACATATATTATTGAATAATTGTTATACAAGTTTTTATAACGAGGTTGATCATTGAAAATACAAGTCAGAGTAATGTGCACGTGACGGCCTGATGGGTAGTGATCAAATGTTATTGAATAGAAATTTAGGCAAGCTAAGTTTTATAACTTCTATGCAACTACCTTGGCTAAAATAAGAAATAATAGAATAGAACAATAAGTTTGAATTAATATCACTAAATAGGTACTAATATGATAAAACTTTCACACTTTGTACATTCCTTTAATTTAAGACTAAAATTTCTCAAATAATTATAAAGTAATTTGTGTTAGTTTCGATTAAGTTTCAATTGGTTATAGGAAATATTAGTAATAACTTATGAATTGAATCTATTAGATAGAACTTTTAGTATACGTGCATTTTTGCACGAGTAGTATAAATCTAATTAATTATAATGGGATGTTGACTGACAAAGTGACAACTTATACACATATGAAATACTACTATCTATCTAATAAAAAACAAGAAATACTACTAGCTAATGAAAGCAATTAAACTAATAAAATCTATAAATTGGTGAACAATTTTTTTTGGTGAAAATAGAGAGGACAAACCTCTAAGGAAAGAAAAACAAACTGACTAAAAGACAAAGAAATAAAAAGAAAACAAGACACAGACACTCAAAGCACCAACAAAAATAAAAAGCTGAGGAAAAGCACAGGTTTTAGGCGTACTCTAAAGCACAACTAAGCACTAGTCTAAGGTTGTTCACGGACCAGCAGCTTTCGACACCAGTCGAGGGATAGCAACTCCTCGCAAATCCTCCATTAAAATGGTTCTAAGATCCCCCGGGTCCTCTTCAAATAAAACCATTCGATCTGATAACTACCTCCCGCGCTTTGCAAGCCAATCCGCCGCTCGATTCGCCTCTCTATAACAATGTGTAACTTCAACCTCCCACTCTCTTCTTCCCAACCTCGCTCTACATTTCCGAATAATGTGCATGTAGGGCGATGTACCTAGCTCTTCTCCAACCAACAACCTTACTGACAGTTTCGAATCAACCTTCACCACAACCCTCCGGTGTCCTCCATTCCATGCTATCTCTAAGCCACGAAGAATACCCAACAGCTCAGCTTTAAGAATTGAACATTAGCCACAATTAATTGCAAACACTCCCTACAACTCTCCACGATGACCTCTTATCAAACCCCCCGCCCCAGCTTGCACCGGATTACCTCCAACAGCTTTGTCCGTATTTAAACACACCCACCCTTCCTGTGAGAAATCCCACTTAATGTTTTTTTACACTTTCCTACGCTTTTCAATACCCATCACAGTACGATCGTGATCCAAAGCTCTTTTCACCTCCACTATACGAGTGAAAAGGAAGACTAATTGATCCATAGAGACTTGACTTTCTCTTCCAAAGCATCTTTCATTCCCCCACCTCCATAACCACCATATGTTACTCCAAACACCAAGTCCCTAACCGTTGGACCACCATGATATGATTTGGTGAACAATATTCACTATTACAAAACACCCTATTGAGTCGCCTTAAACAAGCTATCATGTCGCCCCAAGGACAACTCAGTTGCTGGAGACACGATAGGTCAACAACTATCGTGTCGCCTGGAAGCCGACGCAATACTTAACCTATCGCGTCGCCTCTTAAGTAGGCGATAGATCACCATATGATATTCTACTTTATGCGTCGCCTGCTATATACGAGGAGATGCGTATAATTAGCTATCGCGTCGCCTGAAATGAAAGAGGCGACACGATAGGGCTTCTAGAGGAAAAAAAAACTACTATTTAATGCACCGCCTCTTGCGCACCGCCTCTTGAGCAAGAGGCAACGCGATAGGGTATGTGAAATCAAATTTTTCAGGCTTCAGTGTTGCTTATTCTCTCATATTCCTCCAATATGATTAAATATAAAAGAGATCATAATAGCAGAACCTCCAAATCATAGCAAATAAATATTTATAGCATTATCTATAAGCAAAAATGTAATCTATTATTAATTAATAATGTAATATTTTTGCATAGCAAAAATTACAAAATATTCTTTAAAACTTAAAAATATCCAAAAACTACACATAATGACTAATGAAAGATTTACGCCATATTTCTCAAATATCAACAATCTCCTCTTGAAAGTATGGCTTCAGAGAGAAATACTGCACAAGAAATCAAAATAAGAGGTGTTAATAAACTCGTGCGCTATAATTTATCATAATAAACATATAAGAAGTATCAATAAACTTGTAAGATATAATATCTCATAATATAACATACTAACTAAATTTCTCTCCGCATCTCATTTAACCAAAATTTGTTCAGCCCATGTTCCTCAACTAGTGAGTCATTCCAACAGAAATATTTATGATAAAAGAAAATCAATGTTTTCTAAGTGCAAAAAGGTTGAAATCATGGACTTCCATAGCTTTTATCCACTAATTGTGAGAAACAAGTTGAGCTAAGACCAATAAACCCCAATTTACTTGTGTATAAGCTAGTTGCTATCTTAGTCAATAATTATGAATAAGCTTACTAGTGTAAATCTTATGAATGAAGTATCAAGCTTGTTGAGACGAGTCATTCACATTACTAAACAGGTTTCTCCTCCTACTTAGAATAACTATAGCCTATTCCTCGATTATAACAATCACGTACCCCTCTATTTGTCTTGGTACAAAAAATAGAGTGAGAAGATGTAAAAAAATAGTAAGAACTAGTCAACAAACTAGATCAAGAGTGTTCAGCAGTGGCTTCCACTAATGGTATGATCCTTGTATAAGGAGCACATTTTTCAGTTTACTGAATTCCGTTAAGAAGCTTCCAAATTGGAGGTTAAAAGTATACAACCCTACACTTAGTTCAGATATACAACAAGAACCCATGGCTATGATGCATATTTTATTTAATTACATGCAGACCTAAAATGTATTATAAATAAAATTGAATCACAATTGCAGCTATCATAAGCATTACCCGGTCTGTTTATGTCTATGGTATCCGCACCATGTTCACTCCCAGCAAGATCAATGAAGGAAAAGTTTGCCAACAAGTCGTACATGAAGGTTTCGACTCAGCACCTTCAACTGATCTTTTGACAGCAAGCTAAGTATAGCATGTGACCGCGAGGACTCTACATTAGCACCAGTAGTCCTTGTACTTCTTGCTGCATTTCCTCTCTCTATAAGCTCCTTTATCATCTCTACATCAGATATATTCTTGCAGACCTACTATGCAAACTTGTTTACCATCATCTCTCATGCAAAGTTTTCTATAGAATAGAAATCCAGTCAAAAACAAAGTAGACATGTCATGTAAGAGGTGCAACATTAAGTGACAAGACAGGGAAACTTACTTTCTTTCATTATGGAGATCAAAAAGCTTTCAACCATATATCTCAAAGAAGCTGACAACAGATGAAAATCCTGGCTACTGTGGGTGTGGTGCATTAGCTGTAGAATATCCCTGGAGGCTTTAAGGGGCAATGGTTTCATTGTGAAAGTCTTTCCACTTCCTGGTAGAAAAAGAGGAGCCATTAGGTTGATCACATTCATCTTCAAGATAGATCTCCATAATCTAAAACTATCCGTTACCTGTACCGCTGCATCATCTACTCCACGTTTCACAATTTCAAAACATCCCCACTCCCCATTCGTTAATTCAACACAATACTCTAATCACTCATGTCAAAACTGTATTAAACCAATCTTAGGTCTAAACTTACCAATGTACAAACTTATAATCTAGACTTCCAGCCAGCAACATGAATACATGATGTCAAAATGCCATATAAGTTTGAAAAGATGCTAAGTCTTCATCCATCCGTAAACACACTAAAGTCGTAGTAAAAGCAACAACAAGAAAAAGCCAAATAAGAAATCAGCATATACCACAATTATAACCATAAGGAGAACTCAGCTCGACAACGTGCGAAACTATTTAGCTACTTTCTATAAGTCAAACCGAAAAATATAATATCTCTTTAAATCACACTTAAGCCTTAAATTCCCAATAAATTTCAGTCATGTAAGTCATTTAATGGTTAAACAGTTCGTTGTTGATGCCAAATAAATTTGATGTTTGCAAAATTGAAAGTTAACATACAATCAAGGCAACGAAAATCACAAAATTTGAGCAAACCCACAAAAATAAACAACGTACCTGAAACCCCTGGTGGCAAATTGACCCCAGCTGCTGAAACCAAATTAACCCCAGATGGTGAAGATCGAGTTTTGGTACTGCACCCTCGGGAACTACCAGTTGCCAACGGCTCTGGTCTAGCAGTAGTAGGAGAATCCAGCCTTGTTTCTTAAAAGATCAATTACAATCACCAAACTGCCATCATGAATAACCTCAATATCAAGAAATTCCTGATCTACAAAGTTATAAGGTGATTTACAATGACTCTATTTTCTGATCACTTTGCAAGTACCAATTACAAATTCACAATGCTGATTATATCAGAGATCAAACTTTGCCTACATTTAGGTCAAACTACATTATAGACATTGGACAAAAATTCGCAATATAACAGGATAAAACTTAGTAACATGTAGTACTATTGCTACTTGGGCACAACAGACAGAAGCTATGGATTAAGCATCCTGATGGCAATCACAGATGATACTCTTAGGTTTCTTGAGGTGAGTATTATTACCCCCGAATTAGCATCTGAAGATTAGCCCAGAGCAAGAAAGAAACCTCAGATTCACAGCAAAATAAAAAGGAAATAAAGTAGAAGAGAATCAAAAGATGTGTTCAGCAAAATAAAAGAAACTTAATAGCCAATAGCATCACAAATCACATCAATACACATTTAAAAGAAAGAAATTCAAAGTTGAGAAAGAGAAATTCACCACCACTGACCAAGAGATGCAGATGCAAGAATTAAGGATTTCTTTAGGCCTCCGTAGTATTGCACTCTCCTCTGAAACTCCTATCTGCAGAAATTCGCACCAAGTATATACACAGACGCCCAAAGTAATAAAAAGGGAAAGATAGAGAAAAGGTACAAAAATCAAACTTAGAAAGTGAGTTAAGGATTGAAATGGAGTACTCACCACTGACCACTGACCACTGACCACAGAACTTAGAACCCGCCGTGAGAGAGCGACAGTAAGAAGCGGCGGTGGAAGTCGGCGTTACCTTCTTTCATACCTCATGTCAAATGACGTGAATGAGTAAGGTTGGACCACCAAATCAATATCTTGCCTACTTCTTCTTGGAGTAAAGCTGAGACTGGCAACATAAAACCACAGTAATTAACAATTGGCTAATGTTATGCGTAACCCTAACCGTTACAAAAATGGTAGTAAAAAATTTAGAAAAAATGTCAAAATCACCCATTAATCCATTCAATAAATTTTTGATTTAACTAAATTTTATCATTTTTAGCTCCTTTAACATTGCCATAAGGACTATGCATATGATTTTCCATAACAATTTATGTAAAGTCATTAGAGATTTCGAGATAGCATAAATTAGTAATGTTGCGGAATATAACCTAGCTCACAACTTAACTTTGTTAACTCTCTATAATAGTACTCATATGTGATATATCATCCAAAGAATTTCACAAGTATCAATGGTAGTGAATTGAAGTAATGGACTTATTAAGCGGAGATATGGTGTACCTTGGTAGGATTATCGAATTTGTTATCAGCTTGCAAGTCATTGCTAGTAAGCTCAGTTTTCTTCTTCAAAGTCATTATGGTATTTGGTTGAAAGCCATTAGAAGCAATCTTCAATTTTGATGGAAAGTAGTTGAAGTTCACGACCTACATGATAATATAAGCAGATAGAGTAAAATTTCCGCTTCGATTTAATAGCGAAACTAAGCTACCGTATGTTGATGCATAAAATATTACAAATTGAACTACTTAACCTTGATTTTTATGTAATTCTGTTGCCCATCTGACCAACTGATTGCGGTTATATACAAGTTCCTTTGATTACGGAATTCAACATTCAAGATGAATGCACCACTGGATTCCGTGAATAATGTTTGAACCCAGTAGCTTGTAATTCCATAAAATTTATCAGAGTTAAACATGATTGCAGATGGGCTCCATCTGCAGTTTAGTACAATTCGAGGATTAACAGTATCACAAATTTTAGTGCGCATAAGAACGCGTAGTAAATTGTATTGTATATAATCACTTTGTACCTTCTATCATGTTTATTACCAAACAGAGGCGCATAACAAACCATATCAACCACCTCACTGTATTTTAAACGATAAACATGAAAGTCAATGTTCAGTTTACTATTATAATCGAACTTATCAAGTTAGATAAATTATATGGCCATACCTGTTTTGTTCTAGAGAAAGTAAGAAAGCTGCTTCAGCTAATGCCCCCTCAAATGTCCCATACTTGGCGTTCTTTTCGTGATTTACAACAGCATACTCGCTCACAAAAGCCTACCATATTTAAATACTCGTCAAAGTGGTCAGTTACATTGTATTAAATACTTAAACTTGGTGCCAAATAGAGCACTTAAGCTCTTGACACAATATTATAACACACCTTTGGTCTGTGAGGGTGTCTAATTTGTTTCTTAAAAAGACGATCAGCAAGATGAAGCATACCCGAGACGTTCGGGTATCGCTGAAAGTAAAAGGATGTATCAGAATTATTAGTTTGACAACAACTTATATTTAGATATGAATCAATGTTTAACTATATCTTGCCATATCTTACATGAATTTCATACAAGTCGCTAGGGTGGTCTAAAGGCCAATCCCATCCATCACAATTAGATATAACATGTATATCTGGATAAGCCTTCTTCAGGGCACTGTGAAACTTAAGATAGTATTCTATCCACAATAACAACACAAACATAGGATGCTTAGTTTCGATTGACGAATTATTCAAGGACTCGACTTTATAATTGGAGAATACACACCTTTATAAGCCTTGTAGTTGTTGCAGTTCTCGTTCCCTATTGCAACAAACTTAAGTCTGAAAGGGGTAGGATGCTCCAACTTTGCCCGAAGAGACCCCCATCTTGATTTCAGACCACCTCTAGCAAACTCAATGCCATCAAGCATATCCTGTATAAGTTATAATGAAAGATACTTTTTAGGTGACATTATATTCTACTAATTGCGTCTTTTCTTTACTTACTACATTTGAGCAAAAACTAAAAAAGATTTTTTATTAGGCAATGTAACGATTAGTAGAAGAAGTCTGAAAGAGTATTAGTGAAGATAGTTTCTAATAAATTTAACATCTTGTAACGATGGCAAAGATACTTTACTTGCACAAACGGTGCGATCTCCGATATATCAACTCTATCTTACGTACTCATTCCTGTAGTGAAATTTTTAGGTGAAAGTCATTAAGATAAGTGTGCTAGAAGGCCTCGAACATCAAAATAAAAAAGAACTAGTATTTGACTAACCGTTGTTAACGACCCAAACTGGCTCAACACCTAGATCTTCCGCCAACTGCAAGGATTTAAAGAAAAAGATATTCCTCAATAATTCGTCACTACCTACATATTTTATGAAGGTAAAATACGGACTAACATTTATTTAGTTGATGGTTTCAAATTAGGGTGTTAAGAATCATTGCCTGAAGATATTCAAGGTAGCCAAGTCCATCATCACTCCAATATCCCCAATAAGTGAATTGTCCAGGCCTTTCTTCCCATGGACCAACACTGTCCTTCCATCTAGGAGCGTGTCAATATAATTGCCTTCAATATAACATCCACCTAAATTAAGATTTATAGTATACTATTATTTTATTAGAACAAAGTTAGGATTCATATTTAAATAATACAAAAAATCATAGAATGAAGTTAATCATGTTTTGGATTTGGAATAACATACCGGGAAACCTAAGGAACTTTGGCTTCAACCTCTTAATCATTTCAATTAAATCACTCCGAAACCCGTGACCCTGAGCAAAAAAATTAACTAACTAATAAGGTTGAGACCTAAGACAATTGAGTTTCAAATCCTTCCAACAAGAGAATGGAATGGATAAAGAATTTATCCCACATAACAAGTATACATGGTCAACATGAGTCAAAACTTTTGGAATTTCTTGATTCCTTTTCTACCCTTAATCTTCTCTTTATTTACATAGATATACTCCTTAATTATAGAAAATGGTCCTTTGTTAATTCTTATCATTCCTTTATTTATAATTACATATTTACATACCATTTATAAGTATACATGTATTCCTCGCTAATAGAAAAGTGTCATTTGTTGATTCTTAGTATATTATTATTTGATAGTTTGATCTTATGATTGGGAAATTATAATCTTATTCAATTTTGTCTAGGTAGAATCAATTTGTCAAGAAGAGACCACATATTAAGATTAGAGTAAGATAAATTCTTCCCAGTCACCAATTACATATATGACTTAGGAAATAGAATACCAATAAATTAGAATTAAACACTCCTAACCTAACCTTACTATGTAGTACTCCCTCCGTTTCTATTTGATGTTTCAACTTTCCTTTTTGAATGTTCTAAAAAATTATTCTCGCTTTAAATCTTTTTCATTAATAGAATAGTTATTTCCCCATCTTTCTCTCTCTTACTTTTTCAAAAGAAGATACCAAAGTACATTTTATACAATATAAAATTTAAAAGATTTTCATCCACCTTAATTTGCATTGGTTTTTCCTAAGATTCCAAATGGAAACATCAAATGGGAACGAGGGAGCATAGTATAGATTACTTCCTAAGGTAAAGTGTATATAATAAATTACTATCAATGATTAATTTATTCCCATAATAGAAAATATTATGGCAAAAAAAATTGAAAATTCAACAGTTTACAGAGTAAAAGAAATGAAAATTACAATCAAGGAAACTAAATATAAATCACATTCCTAAATATCTAAAGATCTCATATTATTATAAAATGTAAATGAATATAGCTTTGCTCATTGACTAAACTCGACAACAATTGCATAATGGCTAAGGTAATGACACACAAATTTTTTTTCTCGGTTTATATAAATATATAGATATCTTCATTATGTGAAACACAATTCACACCTAGAATATATGTTCCTCGTACCAAATCAAATACTCTGGAAATAAACATTACGATCTATAAAGCATAACACAATAACATTTGCATGTAAATTTCCGTATTCTTTCTCTAATGATATATATTTAATTAATGAATCCTAATATTGCTCCTTTATATTTTATAAGTATTTATTTTATACTCTCCAAAACCAATGGAATAGGTTATTATCCCTAACATTCTATTTTTTATATTTTCATTGCAGTTGTCATATTGAAATTTAGCCCAAAATTACAACACGTGGTTATTCTAAATCTTTGACATGTGGCACTACTATTCTTTAAAAGCTGACACGTGTCTTTATATATAGATAGATTCTCTCAACTTTTTTTTCCTCAATTCTTTCTCCTACAGCAAATCCCATTGGTTAATCTTTCAATTTTTTTTTTTGGAAAAGCAAGTCTTAGGTATATATATTATCCCTTCTTTTCAAAGTCATGCTTTATTCTAATAATAGTACTTGACATTTGACTACTTTAATTGTTAGGAAGACAAAGTACCTGAGTACACTTTTATTAGAATGATGAGTGGTGGTCAATATCAAGCTCAATACAAGTAGTTATTTTATGAACCTTATTTATAGTTCTTCCAATGTAACTATTTATTCGTAAAAAAATGCATTTATCAATAAAAGGGCCACTTTTAATGATTAGCACAATGCCTTCATGATGTTTGAGACGAGCTCGAGCAACGTTGGACCCTCAAACACTAGTTATTAGAAAAGGCTTGTAGTACATAAGTCATAGAACAAATATATATACTTCTAGAAATGGACGAAAAATCACCATGTACGTCTTATTAGGCATGGCAGATACTTGATCCACCCAGATGGTTAACCTTTTTGGCTTGTGGTGAGTTGAAGACGAGATTTTGCACACGATGATTTTGCTTGTAGTGTGATCTCCATCTTTGTCCAGTTCCTCACCTCCTTTGCTTCAGCTCTAAAATTATTATATCATGATTATAATTAGATTAGTTACTACCAGAAAGTCATACAAATTCAAGAATTACTATGAATATTTTTATTGACTTACGTTAATCGATGGAAGGCGAGCACTTGTGTACCATCGCCAGTAACAAATGAGATAAAAAGATCAAGTCTGTCAGATGATCTGAGGTAGAATACCACATTGTAACTCTGACCTTCCTCAATATTCTACAATGTTCAAATTTATTTCTCTAATAAGTTAAAGATACTAAGATTAGACGTCGAATGTAACAAACAAGAATACCGTAAAAGTATAATAACTAATCCCATTTACCAATCCCCAATATCCGGATTGTAGACTCCAACACCTCGTGGAGGGCAAGTTGTATGATGGCAAAGAATATCCATTCGAAGAGCGACTGGATTTGATTTAAAACAAGATGACAGCTTCGTAGTTATTGATACATCATTTTCATTGCCTATCACGCCCCAAGGCTGATTGTCATCGGTAAAATATGACCTCTTTTTTCAAATCCTAAACAAATATTTAAGCAATAAGAAGCGGTCAATATGTATGCTAACTTGCTAAGCACTGCTACAAATGTGTTATATCTTACATGAATTGTTTCCCTCTTTTTCTCTTATAAAACATTAGATGCTTAATCTTAAACGGGGAACTTATCACCAAGGGCCGAAATGATGTCTTAGCAAAGGCAATCAACAAATTGAGCATAGTAGTCCTGTTAGGGAGTGAGTACCCAAAAAACCATTTAAACATTAATATTATTTTATTGAAACATTGAACAATTTTGAAATAACAATATTGTGTTTTATTAACATTTGAGTTGAATGAATGAATATTTGAGCGTGTACTAAAAATATAATAGTTTTGGTGACTGAAGTATAAAGTTGGGTACCAAACTTTGATAAAAGTTGTAGTTTGGGTACCCCAGTTGCAAAAGTTGCAGTTTGGGTACTCAAACTTAACTTCCGTTAACTTAGATGTTAACTCCATATAATTCAAAAAATATTTCTTGAAAGTTTAGTACCTTGTATTTAACAATACCCTCTAAAATATATACTTCCTCCGTTTTTTTAGCTGCAACAATTGAATTTTTTATCTCTCACAAAAATTCCCAATTGTTGCAGCTAAAAAAAAACAGAGGAAGTATATAGTTAAGAAAACCAAATATTAGGTAACTACTTTCTAATTTGAATTTTAAACATGTGTTTTACCTATTAATTTTTTATTTTTGTGAGCTAACTTTTATTTTTGGGGGAAGTTGATTTTTCTATTGAAAATTTCAAGAGGTTAAACTTGTGTGAAATTCATTAACAAAGTACGATACTGTTTGTTTTCCTCTAAATTGCTCTTTTTAATTATATTGTTCTTTTAAAGAGCTTGTTAATTATTTTAAATTAATTAGGTATTCATGATAATATGAGGACTCATGGCCAATTCAATATTCTGCCAAACAACTTTCTTGCATTAGCTACAGTACCCTCCTTGCAGAATGAATTGATGATGGTAACACAACTTGGATTATACCCACTTGTAATCATCAAATGCATCCAAGTCAATCCAAGTTTAACACAAATTTTACGAAACATTCAAACTCTTCACAAGAAAAAGAATAGAGAGATTTGATAATTCATTCATGAAAAACATTCAATCTTTTTGTAGGTATGAAAGGTATGAAAGTATAAAAAGAGACTCTCTTACACAGATAAATGTTTTTTTTTATATATATATGGGATTTTAGTAATTTTACATACCAAAGAAACCACATTATGAGTACAAGTAGTTTTTTAGGCATACCAAGTAGTTTTTAAGGCCATTTCTACTCGTGAAGGAAGGTATTAATTTTCTTCCAATCATTTTTTTGAAAAGTGTTGAGGAAGGTACTAATTTTCTAAAAAACCCACAAATAATCTAACATAAGCTATACACTTAGATGACTAATCGGATTCTTTTAGTAAAAGAAAAAAACGGTAGGAAAAACAAAGTGGTCCAAAACACTCACTCATATACAGGGTCGTCCCAATGATTTCGGGGGCTGTGCTAAAACTGAAATTGGGCCCCACCCAAAAAAAAGACATAACTACAAACAATAAAATAGTAATATACTACATATTTTCTTTCCTGTCAATATTTTAAGAAAAAATGTCGAGCACCGCTCAAGTGTTACCTAGTTCGTAATTAGACTTCATATAAATCAATTTGGGTTTATAAAAGATGTTCTTTATTCAAATATCACAAGCGACAAAACGAGTTAAAAAAATTAAAAGCGATAAAACTTGTTTATAAAAGCAAGTACTTTTTAAGTGAAAACACATAACCTAAATAATCAAGCATTAATACCAAACCAATTAAAAAAGGGAAATTATATATGGTGGCCCTCTGTTTTTGCGAATTCTATGTGGTGAACATTTTTATTTGGGATTTTCTTTGGTGACCCTCAACATATGATTTTCATTTTCTATAACCTTTTTTAATTAAAAAAATGATTTTTAATTACAAACAGTGATTTAAAAAAAAAAAAAACCCTTCCCCACCCATCCCACCACCTACTCTCATTACCCGGACCCTACGCCACCCCTCTCTTAGCCCACTGCCACTCTTTCCCAGATTCAGCTGCGGAAGTTTACTAAGATTTACTGTTAATAGATTTGTGGCGACTATCCCTATTATTATCGAATATCGAGGATGCTGCTTAGCACAAAGCCGAGGTAGAAGATTGTTTGAAGGTAAACTTATTGCAATTTGAGGTTTTATGACCAGGCACATGAAGTAATCGGGCATTATTGGAAATGGGAATCAGTGTAGCTAATTTCTAGAATTGCATGGTAGGAGAGGAAGTCTCACAAATAAGGAATGGTAGACAGCGTAGACTTGTACTCATGGAGAGGCTGGTATGCACGGTATTGGGGCAGCATGAAACTGACTTTGAAACTAAATGAGGATGAAGGTAAAAGATGAGAAAGGGTAGTTGCATGACGTTGAGGACGAGAGGAATAATATTGCAAATGCAAATTATTCAAATAAGATTTGGGAAGATATTTGGTTAAAGGCTTTAATTATTAAGTTTTTGTAATTAAAATAATTCCTTTAGTTAAAAAGCCATTTTTTAATGAAAAAAAGGTTATAAAAAATAAGAATAATAAGTTGAAGGTCATCATAGAGAATCCAAAATAAAAATGTCCACCATGTATAATTTGCAAAAACAGAGGGTCACTATATAGAATTTCCCATTAAAAAAAGATACTCAACATTAAAACTAAACAAAAAAGGGAGGGCAATTTACAACTCAACATCCAAATTAATAAGCTAGTAATGACAAAAGACAAGATTCCCAAAAAAAATTAAATAAGGTGGGAACAGAGGGCCTAAATAAATGCGTAGGTAGTAAATCAAAGCTTTGCAAAGCTAAATACCCAGTACTCAAAGCTTGTAAAATCATAAAACGTTAAGCCGACTGAGTTACATGGCTATTGATGTGTCAACAAGCGAATTAATTTGTATATATCCAGTTTTACATTTTAGGGCCCGATTAGTCAGAATGGAAAAACCAATGGCATAAACAAAATAAACGGACATGGTTGAAATCGAATTTAAACTAATAGAGATTACCTCGGTTATTAACCAGCTCGGCCCATAAACCTCCGGTGCCGGCATGATTTATTTCCTATACAATACAAAATGCTAAGTACATAAGAAGTTGAAAGTCTTCTTGTTAATTTTTTTCTATGAATAATTTAGAAGGGAAATGTACCTCAAAAAATACTCCCAAAAAACGAGGAGATATTTGGCTTCTTTTTGATACGTCAATAGTAATGTTAGATTCACTGAGATGATTAATAGAAGCTTCGGAAATTAAAATGCCACATACCACAATCACCAACCACAACATTTTGAGAAGAAGGAGAAGAGAAAGTGTTTTGTGAAGAAGAAGGAATAGATTTTGGTTGTTGGTTTGTATATTGAGAATTAGGTGATTTGTGAAGAATAAGTGTTTGTGGGTGTTGTATATATAGCAAACAACATGGTGAGGTGATTAGAGCAGTAAAAATAGCCCCCACCCCTTCTATACTCTTAAAAAATGCCGTAATTTGAGTTTTTTTTTCTAAAATGTCAAATTGTAAAATTTTGATACATGTGTGACTAATTACTACTACTCTACTAGTACTACAAACATAATAACTGATTAAGTTCCATAAAAAACTTATACCAAAACAGACTCAAAACATTTTGGACATAACTACATTGAAAAGGCTAAAGGCCAAACTGTAATAAGTACAACCACACAATAAGTCCACCGTGCACGCGCACCTACATAGAGGTAGGTGCGCCCAGGTGAAACGCAACTTTTAAAAAACAAAACGCGGCCTCTATGCTGTTCTGGGAGACGGAATGAACATTGGTTCATTAGTAATGAACAATGGTTCATTGTAAATGAATTCAAATTCCAGAATTTTTCCCCCTTTTATCTCTTCTCTGACAGCTTTTAATTTCAAAAAAAAAACTTTCACTCTCTCACTTTCCCACACAAAACACAAACACTTTCTCTCTCTAAACCATTTACTCTCTCTATCAAAGTTTCTTATGCATTATCTCTCAATTCTTCTCTCAATCCACCATTGTTGTTCATTCCAAAGGTCAGTTTTTGTACTCTCTCTCAATCCTTGATCTTCCATTCTATATCTAATGGTCAGTTTTTTGTTGTTCATCCCAAAGGTGAGTTTTTTTACTCGTTTTTTCTGAGTTTTTTGGGCTTTTGTACTCATTTTTGGGGTTCTTCCTTACTTGTTTTTTACTCTCTAATCCTCATCTTCATATGGGTATTTTGAGTTCATGCACTCGTTTTTTTTCCACAGATTGAAAATATTTCTCTAAAGGTCATTTTTTTTGTTCTTCCCCACATATTTCAGTTATTGCTTATTCCTATTTTGTCGATTCCTAAATGACTACATATGTTCACTTATGTTGGGCTGATATTCATTGGATATATGCTTATGTTCAATCTTAAATGGATTAGTGTTCTTATGTAGATTAAAATGCTATTTTGAAATAAGGTTCATCTGTGATGTTCTATTATTTACCTGAAATGCGTTTTTTATATATGTTGAAATGTCCAACTAAAATTGGTCTTCTAACATGGGGTACATTTGGTATGTTCTATTATTCTTCGTGGAATAGTATAATGTTAATTTAAAATGGATTTCAGGGGGGGGAGGGGGGTTTCATCCATTATGTTTTAACGTTAATTTGAAAAGAGTTCTTTTAGTATGTTGAAATGTTCATCTAAAATGTAGTTGCATTTGAAATGAGGTATTCTTGTTCATCTTGAATGTTTGTATGTTCATCTGAAAATGACGCTATTTTGAAATGGGGCTACTGGTTCATCTGAAATGCTCTAATGTTCATCAAGTATTTGTTTTGTTCCTATCTTATAACTTATATATTCATTTCATTCGCTCCATTGTTCATTTCATTTCGGCACTGAAGATCCAACCCTAAAGAATGTTAGTCCTTATAATTATAGGCAATTGTTCACTGCTATATATGCTTATGTTCATCTGAAATGACAATGTTCATCTGGAGTGTTCTAATGCTCTTTTAACATAGGGTCTGTTATGTTCAAATATTTATCTTGAAAAGGTATATTTTGAAATGAATTTCATTTGAAATTGAGATCTTTGGTTCATCCAAAATGTTCTAATGTTCAACTAATATGTTCATTCATGTTATTAATTTGTTTATTCATTCATGTCATTAAATGGTTCATTCATGTTTTAAATTGTTCATTGATGTCATTTATTTGTTCATTAACGTATACATGATGTCATTTTATACACTTGTTTACTTTATTTAGTTACATTTATTCCATTCAAATGTTCATTTATTCCATTCAAATATTCATTTGTTTCATTTTATTGTTCATTCCGTTTATTTGATTGTTCATTTATTTGATTATTTTCATTTCACCATTTCATTTTATTCATTCAATTCAATCATTGTTCTAACTTACTTGCTCATCAAGTTTGCTCCATTGTTCATTTGATCATTTTATTGTAGTCAATTGTACATTTGATCATTTTATTTTAGTCAATTGTGCATTTGATCATTTTATTTTAGTCAATTGTGCATTTGATCAGTTAATTTTAGTCAATTGTTCATTTGATCATTTCATTTTAGTCAATTGTTCATTCATTTAATTCAATTGTCCATTTCCTGATCTTTTATCTATCGACTATGCAGAAGTGAAAAACCCAGAGGCACCACCACAACCTCAGCACCCAATTACAAAAGATCCTGCTGCAACCAAGATAACATATTTATTTCAATTATTTATTTGTTCATTTTTCCATTGTTTAATAGTTTTTCCATATTGTTCACTAGTTATGTTCATAATTCAGTAATTCCTTCCTATTATTCATTTGATTTAATAATTGTTCATTCTTTTTATTTACTTGTACATTCATGTTATTTAATTGTCCATTTAATCATATCATATTAAACAATTGTTTATTTAATCATATCATATTATTAAATTGTTCATTGAATTCACTCAATTGTTGATTTGATCATTTTATTTAATTTAATTGTTCATTAATTAGACTTTTCTGTCGTTCATTGTTGATTAGTTTTTACCTGTTATTCATTGTTAATTAATTATTTTCTACTATTCAATATTTCATCATTTGTTCAATTTTTCATTTTTTATTTAATTGTACACTCATGTTATTTAATCATATTATATTATTCAATTGTTCATTAAATTCACTCAATTGTTTATTTCATTATTTCATTTAATTCAATTGTTCATTCCTATTGTTCACTATGACTTTTCAGTTGTTCACTAGTTCTTACCTGTTATTCATTGTTAATTAGTTCTTTGAAACTGTTCAATATTTTTTTATTTGTTCAATTGTTTACTCTATTGTTCATCTACCTATATATTGTTCATTCATTTTGTTCAATTGTTCATTCATTTTATTTAATATTTTACTAGTTTTTCATTGTTTTTCATTATTGTTTTCTAGTTGTACATTGTTTATTAGTTCATTTTTATTGTTCATTCATTTTATTCAATTGTACATTAATTTTGATCTAATATACATTCTTTGTCATCTAATGTTCATTGTTCACTTCATGAATGTGTAGAAGTGATAAACCAAATGTACCACTTGCTACTACCGAACTCTACCCACCAACCAAGGCCGCTACTGAGGGAAAAGCCTCGGCCATAGAGATCAAAACCATAAAACCTGTTGTCAAGAGCAAACCCCTGACTCAAAAGGCCAAAACCCTTGTTGCGAATTCACGTATAGTTGGATGTGAAGATGGAGGAAGCGCGGTCCAGTTTGAGGATAGGAGCTAGGTGATCAAGGCAAATCCCGTAATAATGGGGAGAAGTTAGGGCTTATTGGCGTCTGTTTCTTTATTTAGTTAGATAGTATAAATATTGTAAAGACGTCATTTGTATATTTTACAATATTTTATGCTAAGCATTGTACTCACTCTTCGGAATCAATAAGAATATTTGCTTCTATTTATTTTCGTATTGTTCTTAAATCATTTCTCACTGTTCTTTATTTAGTTCATCCTAATTGACGTTATTGAATCATCGGGTCAAAAAGAAATAACAACTATAAATAAATGAAAAAATAATTATTACATTTCAAATCAATGAATACTAATCTAGATGTATACTTATAGATGAATGAACATCAAATCGGGAATTATGAATAACTATATTCATCTAATGAACATTTAAGCAACACACAATGAACTTTTGTACAGGCTATATGTACAATTGAGCAATCGTCATGAACATTGATAATAAGTAGTTAAACATTATCGATACCAAAGTTAATTGATAACACTACATGAACATTAGAGCATATACAATGAACATGTGTACTAATAAGATGTTCATTAGATAGTAGTTGACAATACATAACAAATGGTTCCAATACATGAACATTAGATTAAACACAATGAACTTGTCTACCAAGTAGATGAATCATTAAGCAAACATAGTGAACATTAACAAGAAGTACTATGAAAGTTATCAATACCAAAATTAATTTATAACAATTCATGAACATTATAGAGCAACCACAATGAAAGTATGTACTGATAAGATGAACAATGCATCATATATAATGAACTTTGATAATAAGTACTTGAACATTAACAATACAAAGTTTCATTGATAACAATCCATATCAAACAAAATGAGCTTTTGTACCAAGTAGATGAACTTTTGAACAAACATAATAAACATTGATAATAAGTACTTAAACATTATCTGTTGTTCAACTATGTTCATTGGGAGGATGTATGGTCATTTGCGTACCTATGATCGAACTTTATCTGGATGTTTTCCATGTACATCATCAGATATGCATTGTTCATAAATTAAAAGGAGAGAGAATAGTGTTCAATATATGTAGAAGCTAATAATTGATATTGAAAAACTCCCGCCCAAACTTTTACAAAGAATGTCTGCTATTTACTTATCAATCATTACAGTTATTTCAAATGGTTTATTTGTTCATCTCAATAGCTACAACGTACGTTTTGTTCAATTGTGAATAAACCACATTCAAAAGATTTGACCATAAGCCGTTTACATTTTGTAGTGTATCTTGATGCTCAACATGTACATTAAATTATATCTATTATTCGTAATTTATTTCTTTAAATTAGAAGTCTGTACTACATAATTTCAAGCCATGAAATTTACCATGTTCTTTATGTTTGGCCAATTGTTCTTTATATCCCAACAAATATTCATTTTTCGTTTGTTTCCAAATATTGTCCATCTTCTTTTTTAATTATTACAAAATGGTGTAAATTTTCCATGTGGAACTCTATTCCTCAATTATAAATAAAATTATATAAAAATAGTAGCCTGTTCGTTTAATATATCCATGGGTTCATCTTATGATAATTGATGTTCATTAGTTATTGTATAACTGGGCAAGACAAAATTTCATTTGTTTCTCATTCATGTACATTAGTCATGGGCAAAACACTTTTCTAGCAATACTACATGTTGTTTGTCTTTTTCCAATGTTTATTTATTTTCAATAGGTGTTTATCCCGTGTCAAACATAAGGAGAATGCTGATTTGTGGTTTGTTTCGTTTTTTTTCTTCTCTAATGTTCATTTATTCAGGCCTAATGTTCATTCCGTGTCAGACACAAACTGGGCTGTTTTTTCTTACTGCGTTTTGTTCTGTTGTTGCTGTGTTTTACTTGGGCGCACCTACCTCTCTGTAGGTGCGCGTCCAAGATGGAATTTGCGTACAACCACATGCTACATGAAACATCACAGTCAGACAGTCAGAAACTGCATTTAATTTCTTCTCTCTCTAAAAATATTACTCCTTCTGCCTTTCACTCTCTTACTTTGAATTTTAACTCTCTTTCAATTAAAGTCCCGTTTATCCAAATCTGCCATTAAAATTGATAAACATACCTCAATTACGCATCTAACGTGCAAGTAATAACAGAATTATGCAAATTTCAGTTGAATTAAGCATCGAAAACACAGAATTATGCACAATTCAGTTGAATATAGCATTGAAAACGCAGAATTATGCACAGTTCAGTTGAATAAAGCATTGAAAACGTTGAAGCAAGATTGAGCATCGAAAAGGCAGAATTATGCATAATTCAGTTGATTAAGCATCGAAAACGCAGACTATGCAATATTGAGCTGAGTTAAGCATCGAAAACGCAGAATTATCCATAATTCAGTAGATGAAGCATCGAAAACGCAGAATCCGATACAGTTCACGTTTAAAAAACAAGATCTAAGAATGAAATCACAGATAAGCTGAAAACTTACCTTTTAAGCCATAATTCTGATCAAACAACCATAATTTAGCTGAATCCAATACTGTGAAACTCAACTAATTTCAAAAAATCATTAAAACTTGGAAGTGAAGAGCGAAATGAATGCATCCTTCGATCTTGATGTACTCGTATTTAAATTTACAAACCTATGTCAAAGAGAGGAAAAAAAAAGAAAAGAGTAAAAAGCATTGAGTAAGGATTGAACCTTAGACTAATGTAAAAAGAAATTAACTCAAACCGATTCTTACCCAAAATTATTAAATTAAGCCAAACTGAAATCAAATCCAAATTTAATCGACATAAATTCGATTTAATTAAGATTTCTTACCCGATTTTTTTAAAGTGGGGGGACGGCTGTCCCCCCTTGTTCTAACATAGGCCCGCCAATGATGGCATGCATCAGGAAGAGAAATAGCCTTAGTGACATGCAAAACGACACCGAATTGCCTACTACTTTTAAATCCTTCACAAAGACATTCAGGCTCATAGGCGGATCTAGTACCTAACATGGTGACCATGGGTCACTTTGACCCACCATAACTCAGAAAAAAAAATGAAGCTTAGCTTATGGAGAACAAAAAAACAGAAAGAATGGAAGATGAAGAAGGTGGGCCGTGAAGAAGACTATGAAGTTCGCAAGAAATTAACCATTGAAACTCACCAATTCTCAAACGTTTAGTTTAACCATGTGTTATTCTTCCTAAAATTTGATAATTGTTGAGAGGTTTTAATTGATAAAAAATGGCGGAACAAAAAAGTAAAGTAAAGAAGATGAAAATGTAAAGCTAAAAAAGGCAAGGTTGGACCATTATCTTTAAAAGGTAATTGAAAATGTGGTCCAAAATTTAAATAAATGAGATGCTACGCTTTCGTTTTCAAAAGGTAATTGAAAATGTGGTCCAAAATTTAAATAAATGAGATGCTATGCTTTCGTTTTCATTGGGTAGATGTTTGGTGTGGCCCCATAAGTGGTGATGTTTGAAATGTTCAAATGGATTTTTAGACGAAGTGAGCTAACTATGAATGTCTATGATACTGACAAGTAGGAATACCAATTATCTCTTACCAAAAAAAAGCAAAGGAATACTATGTGGGTAATGAAATAATTTTGTTTAGAGATAATAAGAGTAACCTAATGGATAAGTTTTGGTGGATGGTAACTAGTTAATGAGAAATTCAACTAACCCATATGAATTTTGCTGCCCTTTTTCTCTTCGAATGGTTTTTTTTTATTTTGGGCTTTACAACCAAGGTTAATAAATATGCTGTCGTTTTTATTCTCAAATGATTTGTTTTTATTTTAGGCCTTACAATCAAGGTTAATGAATTTGCTACCTTTTTCTACTCAAATGAGTTGTTTTTATTTTGAACTTCACAACCAAGGTTAAATAAATGAAGTATAATAGTGGAGTTAATATATATTTCGTATAATGAATACATATTTGTCATGCTTGTGCCCTGCGTCTTCAAGTTTTGGACAGAGTTTTGGTGTCCTAGAATTTTGGATCTTATCGAATTGGACCCTTAGACATGTATCTGTATCCAACACCCGCAAACGAGTTTAAGTAATATAATTGTAGTACAGGGTTGACAACGCCCGACCATTTCTAAAATCTTGGATCCACTCAATCAGGGTTAGCCTTAAGTACAGACTTCAGTCCAGAACAACAGTAATTTCTTCAGGTTTCTCAATTGTACGCCTAATATCACACCAGTGCAGTCCTCCGGCTGGAGAACTCTTTCCTTCCGCCACTGCTAACTCCACCATCAACACCGCTAACGCAGATGCTCTCACCATCGCCATTTTGAAAAGAAAGAGAGAGAATTGGCCGTGAAAGAGGCGTATGAGGGTTGGGGAGAATTTTTGTTTTCTCTTCCCTCATCAATCCTCATACACCAAACACCATTCCATTATTGATTACCCAGACAAAAACATCACAACTCACAATATTTGCTTTTCTTTTCTCTTTACTTGTCAGTTGTCATACACCATTATGTCACGGGTGTGCTGGTACACCAATCATATTAATGCCCATACAAAGTCACGAGTGTGTTCGTACACCAATAATGCGCATACAAAGTCTCAAACCCTAATCTTGAATATGGATAGACCAATTATGATTTTAACTAAAAAAATTATAAAGTTTTAACTTAAAAGTTTAAGGTTTTAAGAATTTCACATGATACATCTTTAGTTAAAAACTTAATCAATAAGATTCTTAGTTAATATCTAGTTATCTTATCATGGTCTGTGAATAAGCATGTGTATAGACTGTATATCCCCAAATTACTGTGTTGAGGGTAGATGACTTATTTACATGTTTATGGATAGACCATAAAAAGTGTAAGAGAGATAACGTATGGTTAATGAGGAAAAAGGTGATAAGATTAAAAATAGATTAGTGTTAGGAAAGGTTGAAACAAGGGCGAGCCTAAGGATATTTATAACGAACAACCGCATAGGCCCCCAAAATTTAAATAGAATTCTATAGAATAATTATATCTATTAAGCAACGTAATTATCATCACTGAAGTTAAACACCTCAGTGGTTTAGTGCCTTAAGCCGAAATGAGGTGCTAACCTTGATTCAATTCTCACGATATGCATATGTTGGGCCTTACTTTTTGCTTTTTTTTAGTATGGGAAAGTGAGTGAGGCCTTGTTTGGTTCAATTGTTGGAAACGGAAATGGAATGGAATCAAATTAGGGATGAAATGGAATCGATAACACATATTGTTATTGCTTGTTTAAATCAAATTTGGAATGGAAACAGTATAATTAAAGAGAAACTCCTATCTTTTTTTTTTGTAAAAAAGGTACAAGGAAAAATAATAAATCTTGGTGTCCCGTTGTTAGATACTAAGAAGTATCTCACAAATAATTAAATAATGTATAAGGTACAACTGAAAGAATAGAAAGGCAAAACGAAATGCAAGTTGGAAAAGCACAAGTATTCCCATATGTCTCTCGCTCTGTGCACATCACTCCTTTTCTCTTTGCTTCTACACTAGGCACTAGCCACTACTCAGTACTCACTAGGCACCCCTTTTTTGCTTGTACTTTTTTTCTTTTCCTTATTTTTTACAATTTCTTCCTTTTTTTAGTTTTTCCTGCAACTTTGAAACAAAGAAAATAATAAAATACAATTAAAATCAATTTTTAAGTAAAGTGGATGAAATGGGAAATTTTAGAATAGGTTTGTTTTAGGAAAATATGGCATGCTAATCTCCCGCTAAAATGGAAACTGTTCTTATGGAAGACATGGAAGAATATTCTTCCTATAAAGGATAAATTAAGTATCCGGAGAATAGTCAATGAGGGAAGCTGTCCGATGTGCCTAATCTATACAGAAACGGCAATGCACCTATTCTGCCAATGCCTGATAATTGGCCAATTGTGGATGGATACTCCGACTCTTCAGCCAGTGAACCTGATAGCCAACACAAACTTTGGAGAGGTGGTCCACCATAAGATCGATTTTATTCCCAATTCGGTAGTTCGAGACGAAGGTAATATTGCAACGTTTGTTATCACCCTTTCGACTATTTGATGCACGAGAAATAATATTGTCTTCTTTAATACAACCATGGATTTGTCTCAAATGAAAGAGACCTAAAACAGGGTTTGGGATGAATTACAGATTTTTCTGAACAAAACAGTAGTGCCTTCAACCCTGGTACAAACAAACTCTGGGACTAATTTAGATCACCCCCGGGGTTCTATCCGGCAAATATAGGACGATCGTTGCGTGGCTCGCCGACTACAATCATAGAAATAGATGGTCTTGGGATAAGACGACTAAAACAGCCGGGATGGTATGGGTAGTGAAGCAAGCCACTCCTACAACCACTCCCATGAAAACCAAGAGGCAATAAAAGGGGGATGTTCCTATGGGGCTGCGTCTTCAACTCTCCATACGGAGGCATTAGCTTGCCTAAATGTTATAAAATTGGGTTTGAGTCAACAGGTAGCTGACCTACAAATCCAGACAGACTCTTCAGAACTAGTCATCTTACTTCAACAACAGGCTCCGATAAGACTGGATATCGTTTGGACAATACGGGAAATCAGAAACATAGCAAAGGGTCTCAGTTGGTGTACAATCGTAAAGGTCAACTGAACGGACGTCAAACAAGCCCATACAATTGCTAACTTCTATAGACATAATTTATTTTCGTTTAATAATCTCCTTTATTGTAATATTTAGCAGGTATTATGTTTAAGTAAAAGATATAACTAGTTTTTAGGCCCCGACAATGTTCGGGATTTTTGTACATTGAATTTAATATTAGTTAAAAAAATTATCATTATGTAGTGTGAAAAATTATTCTAAAAAGTCATCTCATTTACCATATAAAAAAGTACAACTTATTTGGCATTAGTTAACTCTTGGTTTCTATTGATACATCATTATTGATTTTGATAGAAGAAACACTAATAACATGTTGGAGTAGTTGGTTGAAACTACTTATTGCATACTAAAGGTCACAGATTCGAGTCTTCACGTTGACATTTTTTTATTATACGAGAATGAAGTGGATAGAGTTTCAAAGTGGGATGGTGACACGTGGCAGATTCCAATTCTTGATTACGCTTTTTAATTTATATATATAGATTTCACCTCGAAAAAAAAATTAGAAGATATATTATTTTGGATTTTATGATATCATGAAAGATTTTTGAACTTTTGATTTCGTATTATATATCCCCGTGAATGTAATTTGAATTATCTTCCAAAGTATTATTATCCAACAAATTCTCTGTAATTTCTTTTTGAAAAATGTTCTCATTCTCTAGTCTAGCTAATTGAATCGGCCAAATAAAAAATAACGACTTTTGTAAGGCAGTGATTTTGGTCAATTACAACAATTCTAACCTCTTAATAAGATTGTTACATCTCCCTATTCAAATAAGTGGTACTTTTATCGAAGAGACCTCACTTCTTTGAAAGAAGGCCTCTTATAATAAAAGAAAAGAAACTTCCTCATTCATTTATTACAAGTGGTAATCTAATTAAAGCAAATATTATACGTAGCTTTTAGAGCTATGGTGCTTGCTATCTATTACTTTCCTAAACTAGTAAAACAAATAATAACTAATACCAATTAATTCATCCCCATTACAAGACAGGCAAGATCCTGATCGCTTATTCAGTTGAGATGTGTCACTCGTTCTAGAACTTGAGCCTCCATTCACATATTCAGAAAGCACCTACTTCAAGATAATCAAAACAATTCAGATTAGCCAACACCCACCTTATTCAACTCCTACCCTCTACAACATTGTTTGTTGTTTGGCCTCTAAAGTCTAAATCACTAATTTGCCATTTTTATTCATGGATAGTCCAAATTGTCCCTATGGTTTTTAAGCATAATTAAGGTTTGCTGTTTCGGGAAAAAAGCTACAAAAAAGTTTAAACTGCATGTCTTTAACTGATCATTCACTTGCAGGTAGGGGTGTTCAGAAAAAATCGTAACCGCAAAACCGTACCGTTTAATCGCGTAACCGGTCTCACGGTATGGTTAATTAACCGTACCGTTAAGACAACGCGGTTATTTTAACCGTACCGTGATTGACGGTTACGGTTACAAAAGTTACTAAATGGTTAACCGATGTTTCTTAGTAACGACTAACAACTGTTCGTGCGATTTTTCATATTTACGATTAACCGTTAATTTTTTTATATTAGTCTAATAACCTTAGTTTTATTTGCCTCAACCTCTCACAATTCACAAAGTCCCTAACTCCATATTCTCTTTCATTCTCATATATAAACCCAATGAACCTAAGCTCTAGCTAGTATACATATTTTTTAAAATTGCCTCCAAACTCCCTGTTATCATTTATTGAACACTGATGCATCATTGTAAGATGTTTGCAGTTGTCAGCAGGCAGGGAGTGTTGATTTCCTGCATTTTTATTGTTTTTCTATTTTCGTTCTGTAATAGTGTATAAAACTTGGACCCATTGGTATAATTTTTTATTTATATTTATTAGTCGGAATCCGTATGTTATAGAACACTTAAACTTATTGTTTCTTGCTTTGTTCAAACTTGGAAACTACTTTTTTGTCGGTATCCGTTAGTCGTTAGTATAATTTCTATCTTGCAATTTTTTATTGGTTTTTTAAAAGAAAATAAGTTATGGGTTACATGGTTAACCGCTAACCGTATCGTTAATTTACGGTTAACGTAACGGTTAACCGCTCCTTAACGGTAGGTTATGGTTACTAAAATATTGTAACCGTTATAACGGTTAACCTCCCGTTAAGCTAAATGGAACGGTTAATCGACCGTGAACACTCCTACTTGCAAGGGTTTATCCTATATCAGTTCAATATCTGAAAATGATATTGTTTAGCCTATTATTGTGAATGTATAGAACTATAGAAAAGTTAAATTTAAATTGTACAATCGTGCAAGTATCATAGTAAAGAGAATTTTTAGACAATATAATATTGTGCAATTAAAAACTTGAAATAGTGATCATATAATTCAAATACTAATATGATTCACTGACTTACGAAATTGCAAATTTAGAGAGAAACTTCGCAAAGCCCAACCTTGATGGGAATTGGAAGAACTGAGTATACCAAGAAATAGTTTGAAACAAAAACTAGATATGGATTATGAGAACAAAATTAAACTTACTCGAGGCCTAGCCATAAAGTATAAAGTAAAACCAAAAAGTATTGAGCAAACCTGCAAATTGATATTCCAAAGGTCAACATATGAAAATCAAACAATTCAAGTAAAAGTAAGCAAAAAGGAGAAGTACACATAGGCACATATAATATTCTCTCTAAGATCACTTTGTAAGAAAGCAAACATCTTTGTCATTATACAATAATACTGAAGTTCCTCATTATCGATCAACACCTAAGTCCTCTTTCCTATTAGAGAAGTCCATATAATATTAGGATTACAATATACTTATTAGAATAGGTGAAGGCGTTCCCGTTAGGAGAGCTGCCCAGTTCCTATCTGATAGATAAGAGGCTGGGCATCTATCAATTTGTGCGTAGTATGAATAATTTAGTATATTTATATAAAGTTTAAGGTAATATATTTTCCTAATAAATTTAGAATTTACTAAACTGTAATATATTTATAGAAAACGTAGTATATGTTTTAGAAATTGTAGTATATTCCTATCTGATAGATGCACTGTTCACATCTATCAGATAGGAACTAAGCATTTCCCGTTAGAGTAGGGATCCTCCAACCCGGAGATACGATTATGATTCCCACCAATCTGGTGGTATGGTGGTGTTCAGCCCATGGATCCCTCCCTCTTGACTCTAGTCCAGACATGTGCACCAAGGTGAGTTAAAGGCCACTTTTGAAATTCGTCTAAAATTGGTCTACTGTTGGAGATATTTGCCCCATCAAACTACAATCTTAGCTCTGAGCTAATGTATATAAGTTACAACTTATATCCACTGTGGTTGTTCATCCATCAATCTTACATGTTTCAAGCCAAATTCTAATGCTTATAATTCAAACTGAAATGATATATGTAATTGTAAAATGAATAAATAGAAACCATTCCCAAAGTGTAAGAATACACCTCCTTGTAGTTCCCTCCTGATTTTCTATGATTACCTTCCAAAATCCAAAAGACTCCTAATCGCTCCAATAACTCTCTTCCAACAGAAATTCAAGCAAGCATGTAGATAATATTGATCACAATATTCAAAAACTAAAATGATTCACCGACTGATGCAACTACAAATTGAGAAAACTTTTAATTGCATCACATAATAACTTGTCTAAGCCTGACTTCTAACAAAACCCTTTCTTATCCTAATTTTCTGCTTATCTACCCATATAGGACGGGACAAAGCTCTTAAAAAACGCAGATTAAAACAACACTTCCATCACATCATCACAAGTTCATGCTTATAGCAAAAGCCCGAATTCAAGAAACACACAAAAGGGTAAATTAACAATGAAGTTGAACGATAACGAAAATGTTAGAGAATCACTTACAACCAGGGGCAGATACAGTACAGGTTCACTGGGTTCAGCTAAATCCAATGATTTTTTTTAAAAAAACGCAAGTTTCTATGTAGAAAAAAAGCGAAAAAGAGGTTATAGTCTAATGCGTGCACAAATATTACCAAAGTGCAAGTAAACACAGTTGGTGTAATGTTGGTCCGCGTTGCTAAACAATTCATTGGGGATGGTCACAGGATCGATTCCCCTCATTTAGGTCTAATTTAGTAATTTGGGTATTTTGATTGATATTTACGTTAAAATTGTAGTATAAGAACAAATTTTTTAAATTGAATACTTTAAATTCCCTGTTTATATTATTTACTTATTTAATTAGTTATATTCATATATGAGGCTAAGTAATTTAGTTGATTAGTTAATTTTTTTTAACTGTAATCCAAAGGATAATCTCCCTTCTTATCGGCTGTAATTTGGAATTCGAATTAATATTTTGAATTTTCTAATCACTTTATTTTGGTCTTATTTTTTGAATGACTTGGAACCCGTAAGGTAGCAATCCGGATCCGCCACTACTTACAACAACTTGATATCTCTGTTATTCGTTCGGCTATATTCTATCAGTGCTACTCGGGTGTGCTCTATTCGATGTCCCTGCCTAAAAAATAACCCAAAACTATGGTTTAGTTGTTGAAGTGAGATAAGATGAAGAGCATAAAATCTATAACAGTGGCAGGGGAAAGTATTACATCGACAAAGAAATTCAACCTCTGCTTTGTGCAAAACACCTAAAAATACAACTCTACGATCCCAATTTAAAATGTGTAATAGGGAAATAGACAATTATAATAGAAAATAAAGAGGGAGTAATCATATTGAATATTCAATTAGAAACGTAGTCTATCAAATGCATCAACTAACTCTTAATTGCATCAATTACCTGTTGAGTTCGGTTACTATGTGAAAACGGTTCACCTTCTCCTTCACACCACGGCCAACGTGCATAAGAGGCGCCGGCAAACGGGTTGTCACCATTAATGGTCTGATTGAGCTTTGATGGGGGAGCCATGATGGGTTGATGCAGCCAATACACCATTAACGGAGGAGCTTTAATTGAGAACGCTCTTATGCAGGAGCCTTCATGACGCCATTAATTATGAAGGCTGAAAATCGTTTAGACGGATGTTTAGAAACACCTTATTTAATCAAGTTAAAAAGGTAAACATGATTAACAAAGAAAGCTTAGCACAATAGTTCAGTGTGAGCATATCATACAGCAGGTCGTGGGTTCGAAGGCCCGTGTGTGCATTTTGCAAAAAAATTTAAACAACGTGTAATAATGCCAACGTGTGATTTGGGGAGACACGTGGTTGCCTCTGAATGAATGAATATTTAAGCGTGTACTAAAATATTTGATCTTGTTAGATTCCTCTTGATAAATAATATATTAATATCTAGTTTTTTATAATTTATACAAATACATAGTTAGAGATATAAACGTTCGAAGTTTAGCATTGACATGCGTGAAAAGTATAAGTTTAACAATTTTTGAGAAACGGAAGGAGTAGTAGTTTTGGTTGATTGATAAAACAAGTAAGTCATATATAACCACCTATAATAAATGGGTACACAAATGTGTATATATGTAGTATGTACGTTCATACCCACCGACAGGAATTTTGGAAGAAAACAAATATACAAAGAGACCCCCTTACATAGATAAATGGTCTTTTACATACATGAGATTTTAATAATTTTACAGACCAAAGAAACCACATTATAAGTAAAGTAGTTTTTTTAGGCATACTAAGTAGTTTTTAAGGCCTTTTCTAGTCTTGAAGGAAGGTACTAATTTATTTCCAAACATTCTTTTTTGAAAAGTGTTGAGGAAGGTACTAATTTTCTAAAAAAAAACAAAAATAATCTAAAATAAGCTATACACTTTGATGACTAATTGAATTCTTTTAGTAAAAGAAAAAAGGTAGGAAAAACAAAGTGATCCGAAACACTCAGTCATATTTCAAAAATCAGAATGGAAAACACAATGGCATAAACAAAATGAACATGCATACTTAAAAACAAACTTAAACTAAAAGAGATTACCTCGGTTATTAACCAGCTCTGCCCATAAACCTCCAATGCTGGCATGATTTGTTTCCTAAATTACAATACAAAATGCTAATTACATAAGAATTAAAAATCTTCTTGTTAATTTTTTGTCTTTGAATAATTTAGAAGGGAAATGTACCTCAAAAAATACTCCCATAAAACGAGGAGATATTTAACTTTTTTTTTTGAAACGTCAATCATAATGTTAGATTCATTGAGATGATTAGTGGAAACTTCGAAAATTAAAATGCCATATACCACAATAACAAACCATAACATTTTGAGAAAAAGAAGAAGAGTAGGTGCTTTGTGAAGAAGAACGAATGGAGGTTGGTTGTTGGTTTGTATATTGAGAAATACAGTAGGTGCTTTGTGAAGAAGAACAAGTGTTTAGGTGGTTTGTATAAATAGATGTTGTCTAGCTCCGTTGTTTAATGCCTTTCTGTTTCATACCAAGCATTTGGAGATGGTTTTTTGATATGGGCATTAATCAAAAAATCATTTGAGTGGTATGAAATTTTGCCTACGATATTCCTAGCGTGTGTATACAATTTAATGAGATTTGGTTTCTTGGTGATAATAGAGTAAGAGAAAGCTAAAGAATGGCTAAAATCATTTGTCAAAGTTTTGCTACCAATCATGATTAATAATCATATAAAAATAAGCATATATGAATAAAGATAATAGAGATTTGATTTTTTTGGTGATAATAGAGTTAGAGAAAGCTAAAGAATGGCTAAAATCATTTGTCAAAGTTTTGATACCTATTTTGGAATTTTTTTGAATTTTTTTAAACATGATTAATAATATATAAAAATAAACATATATGAATAAATATAATAGAGATTTGGTTTCTTGGTGATATCCCAACATATATTTTTTGAGATATTTCGAGCGGGTGTATACAATTTAATAAGATTTGGTTTCTTGGTGATAATTGAATGAGAGACAGCTAAAGAATGGACTAAAATCATTTGTCAGATACCTATTATGGAATTTTTTTTGATCGAGTTGTAATGAAGGTAAGAGAAGAGAAAAAACGTCTTTTTTTTTATCTAAGCTAACTTTGGTGGCTAAAATATACTTTGTTGATTGTTATTATGGGATGGTGATGGATCCAAGACTCTACTTGACCTTGTTGGTTCTAAGAATGTCCATCACAAAATCTTATGTGTCATGCTATATCTTTTAAGGTTCCCTTAAATCAGTAATAAATAACCTTGTTTATACCATATAATCGGTTATATTAAATTTTCAAAAAGGCTCCACCTAAAAGGTATAAGCCTCTGATTTTTTAGCCTATATGGGCTTGAATAGGGTATGGGCCTAAGTGTTATCAAGTAGGGTATAGATCAATTAGAAATATTCAAACTCAAACACTACTATGAACCCTTTTAAATTTAATTTCTATGAAATTTTCAAGAAGTTAAGATTTCCAATTAATAAAAAACTATATGCACTACTCATTTACACAAAAACATCAAACCATGACCTTATTACCCAAATCAAACATTCATATCTAATGATAGAGTATAAAACATAGTATATATATGCTTCAAACTCCAACTATCAGTTTAAATTGTTAGTTCAGTTGATTTTTGATATGATATCGGAGTTGGCGTGACAAGAAGGTAAAGGGTTCAAATCTCATCCATCCATACCCCTTCAACTAAGATGCCCATTTGATTGTTATCATGTCGCTGATGTTGTTCACTAGAGCAAGTAAGAAACTGTAGAGTTTAGTTTATAACAAATTTTATATTAATAAGTAAAGGAATTATTATGTACGATTATACTTTAGACCTTACCCATATCCTATTAGACCCTAGATTTAATAAAGATTTAAAATTTTAGACCCTTATAGGAATGGCAATGGATAGGGTTTGGGTCGGGTCTGACCAGACCCAGACCCGGACCCATTAATTTCTTTTAGACTCAGACCCAGATCCTTTGGGTCTGATGGGTCTAGGGTCCTTACAGGGTCCTTAGTGGGTCATTTTGAATTTCATGTTTAATAGCATTTTTTAATCTAATAAATTTATTTCGCCTATTTTATAGGTTCGTGTGACCATGGTTACGACTTGTCTCGAAACAATTAACATAATATAGCTCATAAAATGTTAAAAATGTTTAAACTTACATTATTACATGTCTTAAATTGGAGTCACAAATTACAACTTTATTTTTTGAATTTTTTTATGTAAATGGGTCTGTGGGTAGGATCCGGACCGGGTCTGGTCTAATATAGTTGGACCTGGACCCATTGGGTCTAAATAAGTTGGACCCAGACCCTTATAAATGGGTCCGTGGGACCCATTGCCATCCCTACCCCCTAAGTCAAGATAGAGTATGATTATATATATAAAAAATAGGGTATGGTTACGAGTTTTGCAGAACCATAGTCATTGTACTAATTCTATTCACCTATCTTAAGACTACCGGGTTTCTAACTCAACGATAGAGTAGTCGGCTCTTAAGTGCGGCTTGAATTAGTTTATTTAAATGCTCATTGCTTGCCAAAGATCCTACTTCTACTACTAGTAGTTCACCAGACTGGGGAAGTGAAGTGACTTAGACAAATCTTAATTTGTCGATAGCCTCAGGACAATGAATTGACAATTGAACGGGACAACTCCAACCTTCGGTATGTCATAAGAACCTGTCCATGCATAAGCAACTCAAGTCTCAAACTTGGCTTGTGATTTTCAAGAGGATATCACATATATCCATTATATCTTAACATATTTAATACTTTATTATGAAGGAATATGACATTCAACCTTGTAATCAAGCAGTGTTTGTACAATATCAATTTTAGGGTTTCAAAGATAACCTCAATCTATTTCTTACATAAATTACATGAAGTAATCAATGAAAGACCTTCTATCTCCAGTTTTTCACAAAGCAGTTACTTACAAAAAGAATGATATGATATTTTCTATAGTCTATACACCGTAGATATAGTTTCTTTTAGCAATAACTGTTTTTTCCCAACAAAAGTATGAAGTATTAGACTACTTGGATTTTGATTAGATTCGAAGGATGGATCTAAAAACGTCATCTCTCACCTTATGCTGCATCACTATTTTCCCTTCCATGAATTCGCAGCATTCACATTCGATCTTCACAAAACATTTGAAACTTTTTGGTTCCTTTCCGCTCATCACACATCACTTTTGACCTTCATTAACCTCATATTGATCACCATCTACACCCGGAAGATCAAATCTTATATAGAGAACCCACAGTTGAAATAATCCTCACCAATCAGCATGACATTGTTGTATTGCAGCAATTTTTCACAAAATTCTCCAAACCCATGAATCTTGAACAAATTTTCATCGGCCACATAATCTAGAATGTGGGCTGCTTAACAATGAGATTACATTAATCACAATTGCAAATATCAATTTCAAAGGAATATAAAGAAAGAAATACAGATGATTAACAAAAAATATATATAGAGAGAGTTGTATACCTGCTTCTAAAATGATTTTCTCATCATTGCAGCAAGAGCACTCTGGTTGATGAAGAGTGTTTCTGTCCAGGACAACAACAGTGTATGTGGTGGTGGGTACTTGGTGGAACGTGGCTCCCAAACGTCCTTCGTGGTGGTGGTTACCTGCAAAACAAGGAGAAACCTCGGGGGTGGTTCCGAGGATCGCCTCTCCGATGCCTAAGTCAGTCCAAGTTGAGCACAAGATCTCTAGTAGAGAGAAAACGAGTATCAAGTGCAAGTATTTTGTGAGTGTTTGATTGAACGTACCTTACCCATGCATGGGCATGGGTATTTATATGAGACATGGACTTGCAAGTGACCTAGTAAAGTGAGTGGGCCTCTTTGGAAGTGGGCCAAGGCCTTCATTAAACTCTAGCTTAGAGGTTATGTCCGGAGCGGTCTGCCTGAGGAGGTCTGCTCTGCTCCAGGCGCTCTGACGTGGAGTGGCAGGACCAGTGGTCTGCTGCCAGCTGGAGGTTGTTGGGCAGACCCCATACAATTTGCCCCCCGGACCCAGTATTTGCAGACTGCAATATGGTGGGTACGTTTGTTTTTGGTCTGGCGTTTTTCTTTTCGCAGACTGGTACGTGACTATCTGGGAGTTGCTCTTCACAAACTCCAGAATGCTTCCATTTTTCCCGCCCATTTGGTTGGGGTGTTGAGCAAGGGTCATTAATTCATTTTGAATTGAATTGAATTGATGTGACTCTTTGGGTTCCCAAGGAATGTAATGATGACAAGTTGGTGCTGAGTGGACGAATTATGCCTATTTAAAGGCTGAATCGACCTTTTGTGAAACTTTTCAGTCTCTTCTCCTTCGAACTCTTTGCTTTCAATCTTTCCTGTTGTTCTTCAAGAATTTCTTTTTGCCCTAGCCATTTTCAAGTGATTTCTCTCGATTTTCCTGGGATCTGTCTGCGTTTGGAGCTCAATTTGAAGTGTTGATACTGTTGCGTTTGTGGTTTTCATCTTCTCTTTTCTCGGCGTCTTCTGTTCTCCATCCAGGTAAACTTTTTTTCCTAGATCTACTTTTGATTTTTTCCTTCTTGGATGGTTTGGATGTGATCCTCTCTGTGTTTATGGGTTTCTCCCCCTTTTTCCTTCTATACGCACTTATTTACCTGTGTTTTTGAGGTTAGGGTTTCTTTCCTTTGGTCTTCAGATGCGATTGTTTATTTCTTTGTTTCATAGATCTGTTTGGTGTTGTTTCATTTCCGTTCTGCCGCTCTGGATGATAGGTTCTGCTCTGCTTCTTCAGCGGGGCTCTGCTCTAGTTGGTAGGCTCTACTCTTCTTCTTCAGCTGAGCTCTGCTCTACTGTTGTTTGTGGGATTTTTAGGGTTTGCTTTGTTTACCCTGTTATCATCTTTATTTGCTGGGTTGTAGGCCTGTGATGTGCCTTCATTGTTTTGTTTGCGTCATTTGCAAGAAAATATCCTATTTCTTGGCTATCTCTGATCTTCACATACCATACATATCCTTGCCCCCCAGTCTGGTAGCTCAGTCTGTAGGTCTGAGGTGCCAGACTACTTTGCATGTATCTTTTTGTAAGAAAAGCAAGAAAATATCCTATTTCTTGGCTATCTCTGATCTTCACATACCATACATATCCTTGCCCCCCAGTCTGGTAGCTCAGTCTGTAGGTCTGAGGTGCCAGACTACTTTGCATGTATCTTTTTGTAAGAAAAGCAAGAAAATATCCTATTTCTTGGCTATCTCTAATCTTCACATACCATACATATCCTTGCCCCCCAGTCTGGTAGCTGAGTCTGTAAGTCTGAGGTGCCAGACTGTCTTGTGTTGTGACTTCAAGTCTGATGTATTGTCTTCTGCTTCTTGTGTTGTGTAGAATGTCTACTTCTCAGTCTGCTGCCTCCCGTGGGAAGGGTGTGGTATCTACCTCTTCATCTGAGCCGGATGAGCCTTACCCGATGGACACTCAGTCTCCGTTTTTGAAGTTGGATCTGCTTCGGTGTAAGGACGAGGTGGTTCCGTAGGAATGGGAGGTCTTTGACCCCAAGAACGGCTTACGCAAGGAGGTGTTGGGTCCTGAAACCAACAGGTTCTCTCCCAACTATAAATTTAAGCCTACTCTGCCCACAGTCAAATGGGACTACAGTGACAATGAGATGCGGCATACTGCCCTTTATGACAGCAAGGGCAAGCCTTACTTGGCGAAGAAATCTGCAGATGCGTTCAAACGGGCGCATGCTGCGTACTGCCTTGAGATTGTTGCGGAGATCAAGCCGCTTCCCGGATCTTGGGTAGTACTTCCCAAGGAGGGTCAGAGCATGGCAGATGTACCAGAGGGGTACACTGCTGTTTATCTTAAGCAGTTGGAGTTTGGGCTTAGACTTCCAATCCACTGGTTTTTGGAGTGGGTTCTCTACGAGTATCATATGGCGCTCTGCCAGGTTAATCCCCAGGCTCTGAAGAAGGTTCTGGGGTTCATTTGGGTCTGTGAAGCTTTGGACTTCCCCCTAACCATGAACCTTTTCAAGTGTCTGTTCTACTTTAAGAGGCAGGGGGGAGTACGGCTACTTCACAGGTTCGGTACGAGCCAACCATCTGACAGTCAATCCTGTTGATCTCACTCTGAAGGATTGGCGGGATAGTTTCGTCTTCGTTAGGGTACCGACGGATGAGGGGCACCCTTATCAATTTAAGGCTCCTCTGCGCCCTGTGGCGCCTGACTTTCAGAAGCAGTTGGACCCTCATGTGCTGAACTGGGACGAGAGGGTAGCCTACTACTACTTCAAGTCCAAATCCAAACCTACTGCCGGGAAGCAGTTTCTTCCCAAGTACTGGCTGCCGCATCACTATGTGATGTGTCAGAATGCCTTCCTGAGGATAGGCAAGCTGTCCCCCGACTATACTACTGGTAAGCGTTCTGCTAGCCCTTAGCTCTAATTTTCATTTTCCTTTCTGCTGTGCCCCATGGCATTCATCGTTTGTGCTGTTCTGCAGCTCCGTGCAGAAAGTTTGTTCGTGATGTGATTAAGGGTGGGTCCTGAGCTCGTGAACATGCTCTGCCCCTTTCCATTATTTTCTGTCTGTTGTCTGACTTGCTGTAGTTAATGAATATTCTGATTTTTGCAGAGACTTTGGGGTCTTCCATCCCTTGGGAGCTGGGTGTGAGTCAGTCTTCGGTGTGCCGGAGGTATCGTCCGATACCAGACCCAGGGACCTATACCGTCCCTGACTTCATTAGGGAAATTAACACTACTCCCTTGGACCATCCTTCCCTCCGGACCAAGCGCCCGAAGCTTGTAGATAGGTTTACCGGGATGTCCCGGCCGCAAGGGGGCCCCTCTGCCACTGTCACCGAAATTGAGTCTGGTGACGAGGAGGAGACGGCGACTGTTCCTCTGCATAGCCGACGTTCCCGGCGTGCTGTGCATCTGCCGAAAGACGACGATGATGATGCAGAGGGAGCCAGCACTCTGCAAGGGACCGTTCTGGTTGTTGAACAACCATGTACTATTTACGATGGTCAATCTGCTCCTTCTGCTTTTGTACACTCTGCTGTAGACTTCTCATCTTCTCTGCTTACTTTCAGAACCACCTGTGGTGGAGGATGTGCCCATGGGAGAGTCTGACCAAGCGATGACCGAGTTTGACAGGACTGAGGCAGAGACTGCTCAGACTGTCATAGCTCAGATTGCTGAGGGCCAGAGTGAGGGCCAGGCTATATCAGGTAGGTGTCTTCTTCAGACCCGGACTGCTCTTTCTTACAGATTTCTTTTTATCTGACCTTCTTGATTTTGCTGTTTTTATTTTGACATGATAGGTCTCGCTGGGCAGGCCATCCCTACGCCTGCTAAGACCAGCCAGGGGGAGGTGCTGGAGCCTCTCCAACATGAGAGGGTGGAGCAGCAGAGCTCTGCTGCTGTCCCAGTGGTGGAGACTGTCGTGTCTCCCCCTGTTCAGAAGTCTACTCCCCATGCTCAGAAGCCTACTCCGCCTGGATGGAAGGTTGCCCCTCCTCCTCCCAGAGGTTTCAAGCAGGTTCTTGCTCCTACTCCTGAGCAGTTGGCGCTTTTGGTTAGTGCTTTCTTTTCTTTTCCTCTGTCTTACAATTTTCAAATCGATCTGTGCCCCATTTTGCTGATGACCTTGTTACCTAGGCTTTTCTTCAGCAGCAGTTGCGGGCCAAGAAGGCGCAGTCTGCTGAGGCTCTTCAGACCTCTGCTCCAACTACAGGCCAGCTTAAGTCTCCTGCAGAGGTTTCTCAGAAGCCTGTAGCTGAGTCTGAGGTTTCTTTGCATTCTCAGAAGAGACCAGCAGAGAGGCAGAGTGAGGAAGGAGCTCCCCCTCAGAAGAAGACTCGTCTCCCTGCTGACTCCCCTCGGATCATTGTTGTTGAGGACGGCGTCGTCACCAAAGGTGTGTACCCCTTACCTGGCCTCAGTTCCGGCCTTTTCCCTTCTGTGGAACTGACTGGTCTTTCCTTTGGCTCAGGTTCTCTGCAGAGGGAATCGGCGGATGACCAACATGAGGCTCAGGGGCAGGAGCAGATGTCCGTGGCCTTCCCTGACCCCAGTGAGTGGTTGAAGCTTCTGGCTAGTCGCTTCTCTGGGGATTACGTCGTCCAGGATGTTCCTTTGGTGAGTTCTTCAACTTTTCTGCCTCGGCAGATTGTGGTATTTTTGTGGTTAATCTGATCTGTCTTCCTTTTGAATATAGGCTGCACGGGCTGGCGCCTTCATTGGGGAATTCTGCCATGCTGTAGGGCTGGGTAGACATGAGGTAGATCTCCCTGAACTGCAGCAGCTTAAGGCTCAGGTAGCACAGCAGAGTCAAGAATATGCCAAGCTGAAGGCCCAGAACTCTCTGATTGTGTCTACCTGCCGCGAAACTGAGGAGGAGAGGGATGCTCTGATTGTGGAGCGCGACACCCTGCGGACCGCCAACCAACGCATGGAGGGTCAGGCGGTGCAGGCAGAGGCTATCGCAGCTGAGCACTCCAGGCTCTCTTCCCAGCTTAATGAGGCGTTGTCTCACGCTTCAGTGACGGAGACTAAGCTGAAGACCTCCGAGGCCAGGCTGCAGGCAGCGTTGAAGGAGCAGGAGTAACTCAAGGGTCAGTTCTCTGCTGTACAGGCTGAACATGAAGGCTGCTCTGCTAAATTGGCTCTGCAAGCCAAGGAGGCTGAGGAGGCTTTGAGACTGATGGAGGAGGAGCTAGGGGCAGAGTTCTCCAAGCTGCTTTCTGAGAGGGAGGATCAGCAGGCTAAGGAGGATGAGGAAGCCCTGAAGCAGAAGGAGGCCCAGCTGCTTGCTGAGGAGACAGCCCGGGCTGCGCGGATGGAGGAGGCGTTCGGGGACAAGTATTGGGAGGATTGCAAAGTTGTAGTCTGTAGGGTCCTCTGGCATCTGCAGCCCTCTTTCAACTGGGATGCTTTCGAGGAGGCCTACGCCAGTGAGGTGCACATGCGACCTCCTTCTACCCAGGAGCTCAGAGACTTGGAGCTGCTCTACTCTCTGCCTCAAGAGGGAGAGTCTTCAGAGCAACAAGCTGATGGGAGCTCTGCGAGAGATGGCAGCTCCGTTCCTAAGCAATAGGAACTCGGGCGGCTATCTCACGCTTCGCCTCAGTCTTCTTGTGACTCCTGTCTGAGCTGCTGAGGTGGATGAGCTGGGAGCCTGTGCTGAACTGATTGCAGTCCTCCGTTTTTGCCCTCCGATGATATCCTAATTGACTTATCTTGTAATATTTGTAATTAAATAGTCAAATATTTCCTTTTCATCTGTATTTGCTCCCTTCTTTTGGTTAGGTAGCCGCCGTTGTTGTAGTATTCTGTAGCATTCTGATCTGGCTTATAGCCAGATCTTTCATGTAAGATACGATGATTTTTCAGGAATGCAAGTTGTATTCTTTTGTTGACTTTTGTCTTTTCTATCTTGTGCATGCTAAGTTTTGTTATTTTTGCTAAGTGCTTGTGCTCTGCTCCTTTTTTGCCTGGCACGTCTTGTATTCTGCTCTGATGCTGAGTTTGCTGTGCTATCATATGACATATCTGAGCGTTTTCGTTTACTTGGCTTGGTGGCCGGTGAGATTTGCTCAGAGCTGCGACTTTAGGGGCCTTTTACTCTTCTTCTCTGCCTTATGCGTGACAAAAATTCAACCATAAGAAGAGCAAAGGAGGTATTTTGACGCCCAAAGTCATGATGATTCTGGGAGTTTTGGGGTTCGCCCTTTAACTCCTTCTGCATCCTTTTCGTGTCGGGGTACGTTTGGTTCTTAGGAACTCTGGCGTCCCCATTAATTTTAGGTGTCTATGACTTATCCTTGTTGCTTTTTGGGCCTTCGACCCTGCAGGTTTAGAGGTAGAGGTCTATGACATCGCTAAGTCGAGCCGGCATCCGATCACTCTGCGGGCCTCATGGGCTCTGGACAGAGTTGACCTTTCGGATGGCTCCCTTTTTTCATTATATAGTTTACTTTTGTGTATGAAGAGCCTCTTCAGCCTTCAGTCTGACTCAGACCCTGTTTTCTTTTGCCAGACTGTGGTATTTTTTCTCAGTCTGCTAAGGGTCTGTCTGATTTTGACATTTTGTTTTTCATAAAGAATAGATAAGGGGATGGGGGTTTAATGCGAAATGGAGAGTGTATAGTTTGCGAAGGGTAAAGGGTGGCTCAAAGGCCTTTCATTTATAGGAGTTTTTTTTATACAATATGGGTTACACGAAGTATTTTTTCAGTATTCGGGCGTTCTAGTTGCTTTTCAGTTCGCTTCCATCCATTCTTTTCAGTCTGTAGGTTCCAGGGTGTAGCTCTTCACTAACCTGGTAGGGTCCTTCCCACTTAGCCGACAGCTTTCCGTGTATTTTGTCTTTCTGCACAGCTTCTGTATTTCTGAGCACCGGATCCCCTACCTCCAGAGGCTTAGCCCTCACTTTCCGGTTATAGTATATGCTGAATCTGGCTTTGTAGGTTTCCATTCTAAGCCTAGCTTCGTTTCTGTATTCATCCAGCAGATCTAGATTTGTTCTCAGAGCTTTGTCGTTCAGACCTGGCTCAAATAGGCTGATCCTCAGACTCTCGGACCCGATCTCAACAGGCATGACAGCCTCAGAGCCATATACCAGGTGGAAGGGGGTCTGCCCAGTTGACTCTTTGACTGTGGTTCTGATTGACCACAGAGTGTTAGGCAGCTCCTCTAGCCACTTGCTTTTCTGTTCTTCCAGCTTCTTTTGCAGACCTATCAGGATCTGCTTGTTAGCGGCTTCGGCCTGACCATTGCACTGAGGGTTGGAGACTGAAGATAGGGCATATTTGATCCCAAACTGCTCCAACCACCCTGATAGGGGCATGTTGTCAAACTGTCTCCCGTGGTCGAAGACGAAAGCCTTCGGAATCCCGTATCTGGTGATGATGCTCTGCCATAAGAACTTTCTGATGGCTGCTTCTGTGATGGTGGATAGGGCTTCTGCCTCTACCCACTTAGTGAAGTAGTCTACCCCCACAATTAACCATCTCTTTTGATATTGGGCCGTTGTGAAGGGTCCCAGAATGTCTAGCCCCCACTGGGCGAATGGGATAGGGTTGCAGATCGGCATAAGGTCGTTTGCTGGCAGCTTGATGTTTGGCGCGAACTTCTGGCAGCGGTCTCACTTTTTCACCAGAGTCTCAGAGTCAGCTTTCATTGTGGGCCAATAATAACCGGCTCTGAGAGCCTTATGGGCCAGAGCTCTTGGTCTGATGTAGTGTTTGCAGAGTCCCTCATGGATCTCTCTCAATATGTAGTCTGCATCTCTCTGCCCTACGCATTTGAGTAGGGGCAGAGAGAGAGACTTCCTGTACAGCTCGTCCTCGATCAGGCAGTATCTGCATGCTGTCAGCTTGAGCTTTCTTGCTTTCATCTTTCCCTCTTGTAATTTACCAGTCTGTTTATACTCAGCGATCTCCCTGATCCACTCTAGCATATCCTCCAACTCCAAAACTCACTTTGCACCCTCGCAGATTGCACTGGTGGGTCTGACTTCCACCAAAATAGACCTGTTTAGCTCCTGTAGACTGCTGCTCCCTAATTTGGACAGAGCATCTGCATGGGTGTTCTTTACTCTAGGCACTTGTTCAATTCTAAAACTTTCAAAATTTGAAATCAGAGACTTCATCCTTGCCAAGTAGCTCTGCATTGTTGGCTCCTTAGCCTCATACTCCCCCTTGACTTGGTTGGTTACCAACTGAGAGTCAATTTTGAGGTGGACGTGCTTGGCTTCTAGGGTCTGGCAGAGCTGCAGTCCAGCGATGGCCGCTTCGTACTCTGATTCATTATTGGTTGCTGAAAACATGAACTTCAAGGCGTATTCAATGACTTTCCCTTCCGGGGTTCTGATGACCACGCCTGTCCCAGAGCCGTTGATGGTTGCAGACCCATCTGTAAAGACTTCCCAGGCTCTGGGCTCTCCTACTGCTTCCTGATAGGCACACTCTGCTAGGAAATCAGCCAGAGAATCAGCCAGAGCTTGTGCTTTTATGGCGGTTCGTGGGGCGAATTTGAAGCCAAACCCTGTCAGCTCCAGGGCCCAGTTCATGACTCCCCGATTTGTCTACCTTCTCCATTGCCTTTTCCAGAGGAATATTTGTCTGCACAGTGACGGGATGTGCGTCAAAATATGGCCTCAGCTTTCTGGTGGCCAGCACTACTGCGTAGGCTGCATTTCTATCAATGGGTAGAGTGTTTCTGCACCCGTGAGGGTGTGGCTCACAAAGTACACCGGCTGCTGCTTCTTGTTCTCTTCCTTCAGCAGGACTGCACTCACAGTTGCAGCAGTAACGACAATGTACAGGAAGAGAGCTTCCCCTGTCTTGGGTCTGGCCAGTGTTGGCAGACCAGAGAGGTGTGACTTCAGCTTCTGGAATGCCTCCCTCTGCTCTGCTTCCCACTTGAACTCTTTGTTCCCCTTCAATATCTTGAAGAACGGGAGAGCTTTCTCCGCAGACTGAGCTATGAATCTGGACAGGGCTGTCATTCTGCCTGTCAGCCTCTGGATGTCTCTGATGCTTTTAGGCTCTTGCAGATCCATAGCTGCCTTCACTTTGTCGGGATTCGCGTCGATCCCCCTGTCACTGACCAGATAGCCCAGAAATTTCCCTGACCGTACTCCGAATAAGCATTTTTTAGGATTCAGTTTCATGCTGTGTTTGCGGAGATTTGCGAAGGTTTCCTTGAGGTCTGCTATATGGTCATTTTCAGTTTTGCTCTTGGTGATGACGTCATCCATCAGCCTTTGATAGGTGGCGCCTGCATTCTTCAGCCCGAATGGCATCATGACATAGCAAAATACCCCGATAGGGGTGATGAATGCCGTCTTCTCTTTATCTGCATGATCCATGAAGATCTGATGGTATCCGTTAAAAACCCGTCCATGAAGCTGAGCAGAGCATGACCACTGGTAGAGTCTACCAGCTGGTCGATTCTTGGCAAGGGATAGTAGTCCTTGGGGCAGGCCTTATTGAGGTCTGTGAAGTCAACACACATCCTCCAGCTCCCGTTCGCCTTCTTTACCATCACCACATTGGCCTGCCATTCTGGATACTTGCAGGGCTCTATGAACCCTGCCTCAAGCAGCTTCTGAACTTCTTCCTCGATGGCTTTATTTTTCTCCGCAGAGTAGTTCCTCCTCTTCTTCTTCACAAGTCTGTATCCTGCAGCAGTGTTTAACTTGTGGTTGATGGTGGCGGGGTCTACCCCAGGCATCTCAGCTGCTGAGAAGGCGAACACATATGCATTCTCCTTCAGCAGACTGATTAGGTTGACTCTGGTTTCAGAGTCCAGGTCTTTACCTATTCTGACTGCCCTGCCTTCTTCCGGTCCCAAGAGTACCTCTTCGGTCTCTTCCCCCGGTTCAGGCTTTTTGCTTCCTGCTCTGCTTCTGGCCGAGCATCGGCCTGACTGATAGCAGCACACTCTTCCTTTCTTTCCTTGGCCTCTTCGGCCTTTCCTTCCTTTCTTTCCTTCCCGGCTTCTTCAGCCTGGTCCTTCTTGGCTTCTTCGGCCCCTTTCTTCTTTCCTTCTTTCTTATCCTTTCTCCTCTTCCTCCTGGGCCCAGAGTGGTCAGGAGGAGGAGGTCTTTTATCCTTCTTCAGAGCGGTCAGATTGCATGACCTAACTGCTCTCTGGTCTCACCTCAGTTTGCCCACCTCTCCAGTGCTACTTAAGAAAAGCATGGTCTGGTGATGGGTTGATGGGATTCCCTGTACTGCCTCAATGAATTTCCTTCCCATCAGAGCGTTGTACGGTGACGGGAGGTCTACTACTAGAAACTCTTGTACTACCGTTCTCTTCACTCCGTTCTACCCCTCTGTGGTCACTGCCAGATGTATTTTCCCCTCAGGGATGATGGAGTTCCCTGTGAACCCAACGATTGGAGTTCCTCCTTGCTTCAGCATTGAACGTTCCAGCTCCATTTTATCGAAGGTGTCCTTATAAAGGATATTCACGGCGCTCCCGCCATCTAACGGTATCCTTCGCACATCTACTCTGCTAATCTCCAGAGTGACCACTAGAGGGTCAAAGTGCGGGAAACTAATGCCTTTGCAGTCTTCTGCCGTAAAGGTCATGTTTGGCAGGTCTGGGCTCAGCTCTGCCTGGTTGATGGAGTAGAGTTTGGGGTGGGTGAGCTGCCTTAGATGAGCCCTCTCTCCCCCCATCGAACTAGAACTGCCAAATATGACGTATACCGTGTTCTTTTTTCCTTCCTTGATCTCTGCCCGCTTGTCCTGCAATTTCTGCCCTTCGCTCTGTTGCTCCTTCTCCTTGATCCCCTGATTCCAGGCCAGGTACTCTTTAAAGTAGCCTCGTCTGATCAGGCTTTCCAGATCATTTTTCAAGCTCATGCAGTCTTCTGTAATGTGGCCTGGTGCCTCATGGAAAGCGAAGAACTCTGCCATGTTGGGGCCTAGGCTTCTCTTCTTGGTGGGTAGTGGTCTGTGCCACCTGCTTTCATCTCTGTTGGTCAGAAAGATCTCAACCCTTGGCGCGCTGAGGTTGCTATAGTTGTTATATTTCTCCTGGGCCTTCAGCCGGTCCACTTCCCTCTCTGCTTCTTTTTGCTTTTCTCTCCCTCTGCTCTGATGGGGCCTGGGGCCTCCGAAATTCAGTCTGCCTCCCATGAACTGGTGCTCATTCTGCCTGGTATCCTGTCTGGCAGGTCTGCCTGTTTCTGCTCCGTGTGTCGACGCTTTGTTGAAGTCCTCGACAGCTATGTATTTTTCTGCCAGGGCCAGGGCCTCGCTGAGCTCCTTCATGGTGACCCATTTAAGGTCATCTCTGAACTTACTGGTGTGGGGTAGGGCGTTTCTCAGAGCGTGCAGAGCGAGCTTCTGCTCCAGCTCTGGGATGTGCACCAGCTCTTTGTTGAACCTCCCTATGAAATCCCGTAAGCTTTCATTATGAGTCTGCTTCAGCAACAGCAGCTCATGTGTGGATTTGTTCCTCCTACTTCCACTAACGAAATGCTCTTTGAATCTCTTCTTCAGTTCATCAAAGTTAGCAATCGTTCCCTGGGGGATAGTTCTGAACCAGGTCTGAGCTATCCCTGACAGAGTGGCAGGGAAGTGTCTGCACCAGGTGGCCTCATTGTAGTTTCCTAGCTCCATGTGGGTCTCAAAGGCTGCTACATGCTCCTTTGGGTCTCCCTCCCCTTCAAACTTGAGATTTGGTGGGAGCTTCGCTTTCGACACTCTGGCCGCAATGATCTCAGGTGTGAAAGGAGATTTGGAAGGAGACCTAATCTCCTCTGCTGGTGATACCACAATGGGTCTGGAGTTGACTCGGTGGGTTATGAGTCCTCTGAGATCTGTGGGGGCTCCATTATCGCCAGAGCCTTCTTCTGGTATTGTTCCCAATCTCAGGCTGACATGCCTTCTGATCGTTCCGCTACCAGGCGCAGACAGGGCCTCTTAAGCTCCTGAGTTACGCCTGGTTCTAGGCCGGGGCTGGACATTCTGGGCCACGCCCCCTGGATTTCCTCTGTGGACAGATCTCCTGCTCGAGCCTGCCGTATACCCTGTGGGTGTCAGTTCCTCGAACATGCTGGGATAATCCTCCTGCATCATCTCAGTATCCCATTCTGCTTCCTGCCAACCCCTCTTGATGTACCCAGGTCCAGAGCGGCTAGATAGGCCATACTCTGACGTTGGGGTGGGTGTGATGTTTGTCATGTTGTACCCGCATAGGGGGTCTGCTGTGGCTGTCTCCTCTTCAAATGACAGCTGCAGGTGCCTTCGAACTGAGCCATGTTTTCTAGTTCTCCTCCTCTTTCGAGCAGGTTGGCTTCCAACAGTTTGCATAAACCACTGGGCAGACTGCAGCACTTGAAAGGATGCTTGGAGTTGCTCCGGTGTGGGCATGACCACTAAGCTGCTTGGCTGTGGGGTCTGCCTGGTTTCTTGACGGGGGGTAGCAGTGTTATCCCTCCTGCCTTATCTGGTGGTAGCAGCACTACCCCTTCTAGTTGATCTCGTGTTTGTTTCTCTCAGTGGAGAGTTGCTTTCTCCTCCTGAACTGTCGGAACCGAGTGTTTCTGAGGTTGAAACCACCATTGCGAAGTTGTAGATTGGGCTTTCCTACTCTTCCCCTCCTTCTAGCGCCAAATTGTTTCTGTCCAGGACAGCAACAGTGTATGTGGTGGTGGGTACTTGGTGGAACAAGGCTCCCAAACGTCCTTCGTGGTGGTGGTTACCTGCAAAACAAGGAGAAACCTCGGGGGTGGTTCCGAGGATCGCCTCTCCGATGCCTAAGTCAGTCCAAGTTGAGCACAAGATCTCTAGTAGAGAGAAAACGAGTATCAAGTGCAAGTATTTTGTGAGTGTTTGATTGAACGTACCTTACCCATGCATGGGCATGGGTATTTATATGAGACATGGACTTGCAAGTGACCTAGTAAAGTGAATGAGCCTCTTTGGAAGTGGGCTAAGGTGGAACAAGGCCTTCATTAAACTCCAGCTTAGAGGTTATGTCCGGAGCGGTTTGCCTGAGGAGGTCTGCTCTGCTCCAGGCGCTCTGACGTGGAGTGGCAGGACCAGTGGTTTGCTGCCAGCTGGAGGTCTGTTAGGCAGACCCCATACAAAGAGTAAATCCATCCATTGTACCTAGGTTTAGCCATGAATAATGTTAATATGGATGTGGGTGAAAACATCCAATTACTGATGTACTTAAGTAAATATACCTAGAGAGACATGAGGGAGAGGAGCCAACTTTGATCCCTTTCGACCTTTTGATTTACCATAAATTGTTCTTTGAACCTTGGAAACTGAAGGGGGCAGAACATAAAACTAAGAAAAATGGAATTATAAATATAAACCAGAAAAACTTTAGTGTCTTCGCGTTAATACCTGATGAACCTCCGATCTCAGGGCTGATTGAGAGTCTGGTTGTTTAGTTTGCCTTGACTTGGAAACTAGCAGAGAAACAGAAAAATCAACATCATCTCTTTTAAGTCTTGCATATTGCAAATAAAAGTCAATCTCATTCTTTTACTACCTTGATGTCCTACTTCCTAAAGTTTAGACATTTTTCAATACTTGATGTAAGCTAGCCCAAAACTAATAAAGAAACATCTCCTCTAACTGCAAGCTTAATAATACAGAGTACTTATTAGCCAAATTTTACCAGCTTAAATATTTGGCCATAGTAGGAGGAGTGCATTTAGAAGTCAGCATTCGAGCAATTAAGCAGCAAGCAGAAACCAGTTACATGTAATCAATTTTGTGAAATCAGCCACAAAGGCAAAGGGTATTAGACTAAAGCCATAGCAAAGTAACACCTAATAGAAGAAAAACACGACCAAATTCACATGGGCATATGTACTTATTACTACCAAGATTAGAAAATAAACATATAGAAGCACTTATTCTACTACATGAACTAGGAAAGATTCAATAAACTTAAATCGTTCTTTTAGTCAATTACTTGTACTCGCTAGTAGTATTATAAATCCCGAGCAAAATGAAGGTTCTTAAAGATAGGATATCAATTCACAGTTCCTAAAACACTTCTCTATACTAATTCTTCTACTGCAGCTTCCATACTCCCTGCCATAGTTCCAACAAACAGTGTTGATAGATGAGAATCTTTCGCAGTCATGAATTTGGATGTTCAAGCATTAAGTTGTATTTAATAAGAAAAATTCAGAGAACTTTGTAAATACAAAGTTTACATTATTAAATCTTCATTCATGCAATGTGGTCTCTACTCTCTAGTGCACGCACTAGGATGGCTAGTCGAAGCAACACAAGTAAATTAATAAAAAACTATATCAAATTACAGCAACCGAAATAGATTTCCAAACTTATTCTTCTACAGTTCTACTGCCTTCCATCATTTTATACTTCCTCCCATAGTTCCAACAAAGGTCGATCTTGAAGTTAAAGATCCCTAGGGCCAGTAAATGCAAAGCCAATTATAATGAGAAGTGATACGGAAGGCAAGACAACGACAATGTTGATTGCATGAGATACAAAAAATTATGAGCATTGGACCTTCAAGGATAAATAATGTAGACCTCATAGTAGACAATGCTAATATGTGGAAGAAGTCAAAAGAAAGCAACTTTTCAAGCTACGCACATTCAGGTTGTATATGGAAAATGGGTCGCGAAACTATAGAGCAAAAGTCTCCTTCTTCTATGTGATTCTGCTGTGGAAAGTGAAGCAAACAACAATTATAATAAGAACAAATTGCTTAGAACTAGTCCAGATCCTGAATTACCTAAAGAAGGAAATGATCAATTAAGATCGAAAACTATGTGTTAGCTTTATTGTCTAAGACAAGCTACATTGGATACCCATAAATTGACAATAGATGCCATGATATATGAGAATCTAAATTACCAAGATCAATTTAACCACAACACCAACACATCAAAAGATCTACCTAAGAAAACGATTCGCCCAGCCTGCTTATCTTATCGATTCCACATTACATAATATCCAACCCAGAACACTAATATATCAATCAATCCAACCACAACACAATCATCATCGAACACAAGAAAACAGAACATTCTCTTATAGACATAAACAGAATTAATGTATTACTATTCACGACAAAAAAAAATATTGGTAGATTACAGAAAGTTAAAAAGAAAACACAGACTCAGAAAATTTCTTAAGAAAAGAAATCACAGACCCAGAGAATTTCTTGACAAGTAAAAAGAAAACACATAAATTAATCTTCAAATAAAACATAATCCCACAAATAATCTTTAAAAAAAGAATTTTTTGTCAATTACAGCCATGTAAAATACCCTATTTTCTAATTATAGCCATCATCTTTTTTTCTTGTGAATTACGGCCATGAAAGATTAATATCTAAGTAAGTTGTTGTCATTTTCACTAATTACACCACTAATCCATAGTTTCACTGGTCAAATCATGTTTAATATTTTATAAATCTTCTTTTATTCAATTTTATAATATTTTAAAAATATATGTTTTTCATATATGACATACTAATGGGCACGTATTTCAAGACAACATTTAATCGCGTTTTTCGGACAGAAGACGATGTTTTTTCGAAAAACGGACACCGCCAGGCAACCTTTATGGCAACGAATTTCGAGAATTCCTACGAAACGAGAACCTACAGGCCAGATTTTCAAGCACGTACTTCGACACGGGTTTTTCAGACTGAAAACGACATTTTTTTCGAAAAAGGGACACTGCCTTGCACGCTTTTGTGGCACGAATTTCGAGAATTCCTATGAAACTAGTACCAACAAGTCGGATTTTCGGCCACGTAATTCGAGAAGGATTTTTCAGAACTGAACACGACGTTTTTTCAAAAAACGGATACCGTGGTACGTCCTATAATGCACGAAAAACCCGTCTCGAAGTACGTGTCCGAAAACCCGACTTGTTAGTACTCGTGTCGTAGGGATTCTCGAAATTCGAGCCTACAAATGGTTGCAAGGCGGATTCCCTTTTTCGGGATAAAACGTCGTGTTCAGTCCGAAAAAATCATCTCGAAGTACGTGCTAGTAAATCCGGCCAGTAGGATCTCGTTTCGTAGGGATTCTCGATATTCGTGCCCATAAAGGGTGTCCGACGGTGCCCGTTTTTCGAAAAAATGTTATTTTTAGTCTGAAAACTTGTCTCGAAGTACGTGCTCGAAAATCCGGCTTACTAATATTCGTTTCGTAGGGATTCTCGAAATTCATGCCAATAAAGGGTGGGTGCCCGACGGTGTCCCTTTTTCGAAAAAAACGCCGTGTTCAGTCCGAAAAACTCGTCTCGAAGTACTTGCTCGAAAATTCGGCCTGTAGGTACTCGTTTCGTAGGGATTCTTGAAATTCGTGCCCATAAAAGGCGTCTGGCGGTGTCCGTTTTTCGAAAAAATGTCGTCCTCAGTCCCAAAAACGCGATTAAATATTGCCTCGAAATGCGTGTCCATTAGCATGTCATATATGAAAAACATATATTTTTAAAATATTATAAAATTAAATAAAAAAGATTTATAAAATATTAAACATGATTTGACTGGTCAAACTATGGATTAGTTGTGTAATTAGTAAAAATGGCAACAACTTACTTAGATATTAGTCTTTCATGGCCGTAATTCACAAAGAAAAAAGATGATGGCTATAATTAACAAATAGGGTATTTAATATAGCTGTAATTGGCAAAAAATTCTTAAAAAAAATACAGACCCAGAAATTTTCATGACAAAAAATACAAAACCCAAAATTCAATATACAAAACTATATGGAAATTTGGGAAGAGAGTTAAAGAGGAAACATACTTTGAATACCCTTAAGAGAATATATTGTTGGAATCGCTTTTGCTTTGGGAAAAAACATCCACAAACACTCATTCTTGAGGATGGCATAGCAAGAATTTAGAGAATTAATTGCTACTTTAACACGTCCTCCATACGTCCTCTGATAATCGTCCAAATTATGCCACAAACTTACGCAATAGGGTGCTTTGACTTCAAATTCGAAGACAGCATATGAAATTTAGTTCAAATGTCGATTTTTGGTGTCTAGTCGAAATAATCATTTGGACTAAAACGAATCACCCTTAAAGTCTTTCGATTTTTCATGTTTATATTGTATCAGGTCAATTCGTATGAACCGTATGAAATTCAATTTTTAATCGGCTCATATTGAGCAATGTATAAATCTTAATCAAATCGAATTTATTTCGATTAAATTTGGATTTGATTTCGGTTTTTTTTTAAAGTTAATATTGGTTAAGAATCGGTTTGAGTTAATTTCTTTCGAGTTATTTGGATATTGGGTCAATTTTGGATCGAGTTAGTTTTTTAATCGGATGAGATTAGTTTTGTCACGTATACATTTTTATCAAATTATCTAAATCATATATTCTAAAAAGTTCGGCCCTTAAAGAAATATATTCAAGATCTGTCATTGCTCGCAAGTATACGCCGGTATCATATGGACTGAATTCTACATTTGGGGCAAGTGGGTTTGAAACTGTGCAATTGAGAATACATGAGAATTAGTTAGTTCTAATTACTACGAATTGAATTATGTAGTTTAATTAACCAACAATAACATAAGTGAAGATATGAAGTTACCTAACTCTATGATTAGAAGCTTACGCACGCTTTTTTTTCTCTTTCTGTATTTGTTTTTCCAAATTTCCGACGTAGATGGTGTGTCGTGTACGTTTCTTAAGACTTGTGTACAAATAGGACAACGCGGAAAATTTATTTCTTGCATTCTCCGTATATGGTTATTATTCACATAGATTTGGTAATTGAAATTCGGATCGATTAGGTTAGGCCATATCAGATTAGGTTAATTTCCGATCTTATATTTTCAGATTATGTTTCAATGCGGATTGGATCAATTCGGTTTTGGGTTTATTAAGTCCCATATATAATATGGTCAAGTCGGGTTTGAGATTTTACGTGAATATTATGGATGTCTATCAAGTGCCTTCTGTTCTAGTGGTGTCGGGTTGGTGGGTTAGTAATGGAGCGTTGTAAATGAAAAATAGTTTATGGTATTTTGGGGTAATATATTAGAATTTAAGGGTAGTTTGTTCTTTTCACGTGAATACAAGAGTAGTATAAGTTTTTAACTTTGATCTAACTAGAAATCTCCTGTTTTCTTTGAGTTATAAAAACAATTTTTGAAGTCATATCCGATTTTATCAAGTTTTGTTCTCCTTTTGTTGGATTTCATTAAGTTTAATCAAATCATGTTTCATAAGCTTTGTCTTATTCAGTTTTGAGCATGTTCAGCCCTATCTTGTCATTTATATCACATCTTCACACGGCACGTCAACTTTTGACTAACGTGTAATAGTTTTTATGTGTTGAGACTTGAGACATTCTAAATCTCAATTAAAATATTCTATTCACTCCCAAAATCACATATGTAACTATGTAAATATCAAAATCTTAAGTTGAATCTTGAAAAATAAAAGCTCCACTTAAAACTTTAGTAAAACAAATGAGAGAAATTGCGGAAGTCGTTTCTTAATACAATTTTGATGAAGTCATCCCTTAATCTTGCTTAAGGTTTTATATAAGTTTCAATTTGTTTTCATTTGGTTTCATCAGGTTTATTAGATTGAGACCATGCACCGTACACCCGGGTGCACCGTGCGCACGGTGCACCCGGTGGCATTTTGGTGATTTTCGCGAACTTCAGTAAAACAACTCTAATACTATTTGCTTCCATTTTACATCATTAAGTGAAAGCTACCTCAGTGGTTGGGCCTCTATCCTCTCTCTGTGTTAGAGGGTCGCGGGTTCGAATCCAACCTCTACCACTCTTTGTTGTTTTTTTTCCTCTTTCAACTCATTTTTTATTAATCTTCTTTTATTCCTATTTTTTAAAAAGAAATATATTATTGCTCATTTAAAAGTTATATTGCTCATTTGAAAGTTACAATGCTCATTTAGTTATTTTTCAAGTTCAAGTATAATCTATTTGCTCATTCGAAAACAATATTGCTCATTTACTTGTATTATAACTGATTACTCTATTTGGTATTTATTTTAACACATTAGAAAATATATTTTCTCATTTTAAGATATATTTCTCATTTGAAATATATAATGCTCATTTTAGTAATATATTCGTCAATGTGACACAGTATATACATGTTTACTAATCAATAAATAATTATATAATTGCTCATTTAAAAGATAAATTACTCATTTATTTATTTTTCACGTACCAGTGTGAAGCTACTACAAATTAGAAAATAATATTGTTTATTTTCTTGTTTTTTCTCAGTATTTATTTTTTATTTTTAGACATTAGAAATAGACATTTAATTTGCTCATTTAAGATACATCGCTGATTCGAACTATGTATTGTTCATTCTAGTGATATATTGGAAGCTTAAAAATTATAGTGAATTTAAAATAATTATATATTCTACACCGTAAAATAAGACAATCTTTGCTCATTATAAGGATGTTTTACTCATTTAAATTATTTTTTGCTCCATAAATATTCAGTGGTATTTTTAATAATTTCATTAAATGAGCAATATTCTAAGAGTTTTTTGCTCATTTAAGGACTTTTTTGCACTAAGTAACATATTTACTCATTTCAAAGCTATATTGCTTATTTCATTAATTTTTCAATGGGTATCTTATTGTTTGTTTAGTTTTTATTTGTCCACATTCAAAAAAGAATTGGAAAAAGTTAGAGAGTGGAAAAGAAAAGAAGAATATAATCAGAAAAAATTAAATCATAGTAACAGCTCATTTTGTGAATGAGCAAATTTATTACCTCACTCAAGATCAAAATATTTACTGATCTTCCTACGTAAAAAAGAATGCTCATTTGATCAAATGAGTAAAATAAAATTGCTCATTTGATCAAATGAGTAAAATAAAACTGCTCATTTGATCAAATGAGTAAAATAAAACTGCTCATTTTGTGAATGAGCAGATTTATTTTACCTCAATTGAGATCAGAATGTTTACTTATCTAAACAAACATGCTCATTTGTCAAAATGAGCAGATTGATTTCTCTCCAAGACAAAATAAACTGCTCATTTGATCAAATGAGTAAAATAAAAATCGTTCAATTGTGATCAGAATGTATACTGATCTTGCTGCACAAAAAAATTGCTCATTTGATCAATTGAGTAAAATAAAATTGTTCAATTGTGATCAGAATGTTTACTGATCTTGTTGCACAAAAACGATTGCTTATTTGGTCAAATGAGTGAAATATATTGTAAGAAATGGAAAAAGGTTAGTGAGTGGAGAAGAAAAGAAGAATATAGTAAGATTTTTATTTAAATTTTTTTTGAAAATATATTGTAACAGAATATGGAAAATATCAAAAAGAAAAAAGGCGTGTTATAATAATTATATATTCTACCCGTAAAATAATTTTTTTAGAAATTTAAAAATAACAATTATAGTACAACATCCCTCAAAAAAATAATTATATTACAACAATATGCAAAATAATTGAAAAGGATAAAATAAAAAAAAAAAGCTAAAATAAGAACTAAGACTATGGAAGAAACATGAAAAACAAAAAAAAAATTAAATGAATCCAAAAGAGGAGGAAAAGACAAACGTTAAAAAAAATTATAAATGGTTGGTATAGGAGGGAGTCGAACCCATGACCAACTGGCAAGCAAATAAACCTCAACACCAACTGAGCTAAGCTATCTAAATGGTATAGGGGCACGCTTTTAATACTTATACTGTTGCCCAGATTTTCGCATTAATTACAATAATGCCACCGGGTGCACCATGCGCACGGTGCACCCGGGTGCATGATAATAATTGTATATTAGATTAGGGTTCATGTCATTTTTTTTTGAAAAATGTTCTTATTCTATAGTCCTGCTAATTACTAAATTGGCCAAAAAAAACTAAATATCGACTTTTAAAAGGTAGTGATTTTGGTCAATTACAACAATTCTTACCTCTTAATAAGATTGTTACAACGATCAAAAAAATATATTTTAACATTATGCTAGGAATTAGTCTGGTTGAGAATGGTAATTTGAAGAAGAAACACTCGGTGAGTTTATTATTTTGGAAAGGTTATAGGTCTTCGTGACTATTATGTTTGTGGATTAGGGAATGAATTATTGGTACTTTTACATAAATGACATGATACTGATGAATGAATGTAGACTATGTAGTGGCTTAATGAAGGATTTAGTACTACTTAAAGGAATGGATACTAGTGAATGAAACACATGGTACAAGTCAATGAAGGAACTAGTAAAAGTTAATTAAAAACTTGGTACAAATTAAACATTGAATATTTATTACAACAATATTACGAAATGTGACTTTAAAATGTTCCATAATGATTTCTGGATAACACCCAAGTATAGGATGATATCAACTTAAACACCAAATGTTACCAACTAGGGGAGTTAATGAGCCAAGCCGAGCCTGAGCTTGGGGTCGCTCAAGCTTGGCTCGTTATACTTTGCTCGAGCTAGAGCCGAACCTCGAGCTTTTTCGAGCTTAGATTATCAAGTTCAAGTTACACATAACTCGACATGGGCTCAAAAATTATAACAAGATAAAGTATATTTATAAGATATAATATATTATAACTAAGTCTATTTATTTTTCCTAGACTTATTAAAAATATTCTACTAATATTTGAGGTCACTATGTTAAAAAATATAATTAAAAAATATCTCGAGCCTGTTGACGAACTTCTCGAGCCGAACATGGCTGTGCTCGGCTTGTGAAAATTTCGAGTCGAACTCGAGCAGCTGATAAGAGGTTTTTAGTGTGTCTTTAAGGCACTAAGAACCGCTTAGCAAACAATACTTATAATCCTAACGAGCAACTACTATGAACGTAGTAATGGCAAGTCAAGGGTCGAACCACAAGGAAAATGGGATTGACTAAGGTCTACTAAGTCCAAAACCACCTAAGTGAAGGGTTTTTGGGGTGAAAAGGTTTAATTAACTAACAACTAACAACTAGCTATCGAATGCCAACTAATAACCAAGTAAGAGAATTAATATAATAAGGAAAACATTAGAGTTCGGGCTACTCGTATGAACTTGGGCTAGACAACGATAATCAACACTATAGCGATTGGCAACTATCAAAATACAGGGTTAAGTCTCCCTCTAAAGTACTTGACTCCTCTGTCGAATGGTCCTCAAGAGTAATCGATTAATCAATCAACCAAATCCTCTTTCGAATGGTCTTTGGTCAATTGATTACAAGATTCAATGAGATCGGAAAACCCATAATTAAAGGACCCCCTTAATTCCAACCCAATCCCTTGGCCTAGAAATAAAGTCGAAACATGGGAATGACAAAAGGGATCAAAATTGGATTAAGAACAATAGAAACCCTAAGTTCCCTAGCATAAATGTGATCAAGATCTATCCTAGGGTGTCAAAACACCAAATTCAATGCATAAACATCAAATTGAATCATAAAAAGCATTAACAATCTACATTAAGCCCTTAATTCATACTTTCGCCCAAACCCTAGATAATGAACTACTCACTAAATATGGATTCTAAGCAAAAGAGATTAATGAAATTAAACATGATTAACAAAACAATTAAAGTAAAGAGAAGGGATTAAAAGAAATATACTTGGATTGAATGAACGATTTGATCTTCAAAGTTGCAATAATAATTAAAAATAAGAGTTTGAGAAAGTTTAGAGACTTAAGCTAAGTAATTAGGTTCTAAGTAATGAGATAATAAGTCAACAAAAACGCTAAAACTAAATATAAGGTTCATTAAACTAAGACGGAAAAACGGGGTCAAAACCCGAAATCAGGTCGACATGGTCGTGTCCAAAATGACACAGCCGTGTAGACCTGTTATACAAAATTCTCAGCGTTCTTCAAAAGTTACTGCCTCTGTGCAAAAAAAACTCTACACGGTCGTGTCCAAAACGACACGGCCGTGTAGGCCTGACTTCTAAAACTCTTCACCATCTTCCAAAGTTACTGCCACGCTAGGAAAATGACTACACGGTCGTGTCCAAAACGACACAACCGTGTAGACCTGGTCTTCAGTCATCAACAGGAATCAGTTTGCAAACTGATTCTAAGGAGTAAATGCTACACGGTCGTGTCAAAGGCCACACGACCGTGTAGACCTGCTCCATGCTCCTCAATGGCTTGGCCTCCACCCAAGGGTATCCAAATACCCAAAACGCTCTAAATGCCTGTTAGTTAGTCTGGAAATCATCCAAAATAACTAAACGAGTAGTGAAACGACAATTTGAATCAAAGTAATCAAAACCCATGCAATGCAGGACTAAAATGCTCTATTCTACATGCAATGACACTAAAAATGCAGCATGAATAAGCACAATAAAGTGCTTATCAAACTCCCCCAAGCTAGTCCGATTGCTTGTCCTCAAGCGAACAAACGATAGACATAGGGAAAGAGTTCAATGACCCCTCACAATAATACGCATGCCAAGATAGAGTAAGTAGACCTTTCAAACATTTTCAACAACGAATAAAAAACACTATCAAGCCTCAAAGTTTATAGCACAAGGAAAAGCATCCAATCTTACCACAAGTTCTCCCCAATCTTGGCTCAGTCATATGGATAGTAGCTCTCACTTTAGTCGTGCTCAAGGTCTCTCATGTGCTTGTAAGGTCTCAATAATCGCTCAAGGCTCAATTCCGTTGACTAAATCCTACCATAGGCTTGCATATCTTCTCAATCTCCATCGCGTGAGACATAAGTTCTTTTCAAGAATCATGAGGACTTTATCGAGGTTGTAATGAAGGCTAAAGGTAAGGGTGTGGATACATTTGGGAATTTGGTGCTAAATAGAGGAAAGTGAAGCATACTAAATCAACACCATCTAGACAAATGCTAACCCGAAACCATATAACTTTGTTGCAACAACTCAAACAACCAGCAATACCTCCTCCAATAACATCTCCTAATCTTTCTTTATTAAGCACTAAGAACAAAAACCACAATTTTTTTGTTGGGATGTTTGATGTTCCCATTTTTTTTCTTTTCCTTTTTTTTTGATACTAATAAGGGAGAGAGATAGGAGATCAACAAGAAGTAGGGAGAAGGTGAACTCAACACAGAACGTGAGTTCAATCACAACACACATCATCCAACTAACTCAAATCACTAACAAAGCACTGAATCACAAGATATACCACTGTCCAATCTAGCTTCACAATCCCCTAGGTTAGGAAATCGGTAATAGGCTAAAGGTGCGGTTAAACAAGAAAGCAGGCTCAGGCTCACGAGGGTGACAAAGGAGATATGAAGGTACCTGATCTTGTTAAAATTTATTTAAACTTATTTTATAAGGTGTTATATTAATTTGAGCTTATCTTAAATTTTGTTGCTGTTGATCGCTCGACGCTTTAACTTATATATGCAGTTATGCACTGAACAGAATGCATGTTTTTTATTGTGACAATAATCTATATATTGTGGGAAGAGGAGGGGGTGGACACCAAAAATCAGAAAAGAAAAAATAAATAAAATAAATCAGGGAAGATCAATATCCTCTAATTAAGGAATTAAGTTTTTTATTACAAAATTAATCTTGTGAAGAGATATTCTCCGCCCTATAATATCCACACAACGCCCTAACTTTCTATTTTTTTCCTTCTTTACCCCTCACCCATTACTCCTAACTCACTCTATTCAGCACAACCATTAACGTTACCTAGTGGAGGAAAAGGAAGAGGAGGGAACGAACACAACCGGCGGAAAATTCCGGCGAAGAGATAATTTTTGTTAATCTTTTTTTAAAATAAATTTCACACGAAAACATGTGAAAAACACGTATACACATGGCACATCCGTGTTTCTCACCCGGCTGTGCCATGTCATATTCGTGTTTTCCTCTATATGGCTAATTCCTCTACGTATGTATTATATATGTACCAATTCTTTTACACAACAAGGTATTTGTGTTGGTTTACATGGGAAGTAAATACCTATAATCAATTCCTAGGAAATTCATAAACTTGTTTGGTTGATATAAGGGAATTTGAAATTCCCATGAAATTTAAGTGACGAGGTTTGGTAATTTATTTTCCATGTTTTGTGGCAAGTGGAAATTCCCATGAATTCTCATTTCCTCCATTTTCAACTTTTTGTGTCAACCAAACAACTTGTCCACTTATCAATTCCCATGAATTTCTACTTCCCTCATTTTTGCTTGTCAATCAAACAACCACAAGGGATGCTTAAAATGTCTTACTTGGCTCCTGTTCAATAATGTCATATAGATTTTTATGCACACGATGCGTGCGACAACAATTTTATTATGAAATTTTATAATCTACAGTAGATAAATTTATGGATAGTCGCATCTTACCACTTAATAACTTTTCATGTTTTTAGAAACTCCCACCTTAATGTTTTTTGTTTTAAATTCCACCTACCATTTACAATTTTATTAAAAACTCCCACTTAACGGTTTTTGTCAAATTTCATTAACAAAAATAGTTAAGTGGGTCCCACATATACATTTTGTTAACAAAATGGAACTTGAAATAGTTGCAATTCTTTCCAAATAGTTGTAATTCGTTCCAAATTTGTTCTAAATTTGTCGAGGATTTTCCCTTAAATTGATGAAATTGACTTCAATTTCAGCGTAAACTAATAATACAATGCATATGTGGGGCCCACTTTACAGTTTTGTTAACGGAATTTAACAAAAATCATTAAGTGGTGGGAGTTTCTAATAAAATTGGGAATGATAGGTGGAAATTTAAAAGAAAAATTCATTAAGGTGGGAGTTTCTAAAAACATGAAAAATTTAGGTGGTTTTGAATAAAAAAATCTTAATTTAATTTGCATACGATGTGTGGTTTGGCTACTGTAACATGTTAAAATAATGAAGGTACACAACATATTTTATTTTCAAGCTAAAGTCATTTTGGCTCATTTTTCTTTGAAAACATCCCTTACTCCCCACCATGAACTACAACTTTTATTATATAGTACCCGGTAAGGTATTTTTTGCTCATTGTCCAAATGAGAAAAAATTCAAAAGTACTTGCAAATACTTTATCATATTTCTCACTCATGCTAAAATACTTTATTATGATCAATTTGATCAAATGTGACTTCACTCATGAACAATCAGTTACTCATGTATTTCAAAATAAAAAATTTCAAAAGCATATAAAAGTATAGCAAAGTGGATGTCTATCTATAGATCTCAAGAAAATATAATTGTTGATATTTTTTTAATTGTTTTTATTTTGTAGGTTTTTAGATATTTTAGTTAGAAGTTTTGAACATCTTTTATTAAAAATCTGATGGCTAAATTTGGAAATGAAACTTAATTACTTAATAAATTCATTGATTTATTTTAATAATTTTTTTTTTATTTTTTATTTTTGGTGTCCACCCCACCTCTTCACGTATATAATGGAGATTACTCATACATGGATTGCCACATCAAAGCCAGACTAAAAGTTGGCTCCTCTAAAACTTGGTTCCTCTTCCCTATAAATGCGTAGTCAAATTAGATGTCCACTTAATTTCACTATATCATGACCATGTTTTCAACGGATAAAAAAGAGTAAAATATGAGCTTAAAATCATTGTTATTTTCACTTTTTCTTTTGTTTATTATGTTTTTTTTTATATATTATGTTGTTCTCTTTGCCTGAAAATAAATGAACTGTTGTAAACAATTGAACTTGATTAAATTGAACTTAATTGAAATGTGAGAGTAAAAGTATAAAAACCAACTAAACTGAACTTAAAGGAATATTGAAATGTTAAAGGAATATTATTGCATTTTAAAGAACATTTTATTATCACAATATCTTTCTTTACGTACGTGTGTGAATATTTTTTATAATATTATTATGGGTTGTCATATGTAATTTGACAATTAAAATAAAATTTCATATTTTTTCGCGTGGCTAGTCATGTCAATATTCAAAGATGTTATAATGCCACTTTGGAACCCATATACTTCCATTTTGGTACACATCATTCACTTTGCTACCCATAAGCTTTAAATTTGGTATCTAGTTACGTCAACCTTGGTACCTATTTACTTCCACTTTGGCGCCTATTTAATTCTACTTTGGTTTTGCTATCCAGTTACTTTCACTTTAAGCCCTATTCTTTTGGCCTGCAAAGAGACGAAGTAAATTGAACTGAAATTAATTGAACTAAATTGAACTGACCTAAACTAAACTGAAATTAACTGAAATGAACTAAAGTGAAAAGAACTTAATTTAAGTTACTTGCAGGCTGAAAGAATAGGGGCTTAGCACCTATTTAATTACCTAGCCATCAGTTCTATCTACTTTTTCACTTGTTTTGGTAGCCCGCAGTACCTATCTACTTTCACTTGTTTTGAATTGGTAGCCATATACTCTCAATATGGTAAACTCATTTTCACTGTGTGTATGGGGCCATACATACAGTGGGTATATGTGCTACTACTTAAATGTCTATTGTTACTAAATATTACTTCCTTCGTTTTTTAATACTCGTACCATTGAGCCAGTTTACGTAACCCAATGTACAATTTAGATGTTAAATATTTTTAATTATACACAATAAAAAATTATGCAAATTAGATTATAATAATCTATACATTGAGACGAATCTAACAAGATCCCACATGACTATATTTTTTCTTACATATAAGTCACAATATTGATTTAAGTGGACATGTGTGAATAGTGTGAAAGATAGAAATGGTGCGAGTAATAAAAAACGGAGGAAGTATAAACTTACAATGTTCCAACAGGAAATTTTGTTTTTAATGATTTCTTCTTTATTTTTGTTTAACAGATTTGTTTTATGAAGTTTTATTTGTTTAGATTTGTATAGATCCTTTGTTTAAAATTATAAAAAAGAATTGTAATTTTTTCTTCAGATTATTCATATATTAGCTTCATCTTATTCATCTTTACTATTATTCTACTTTTGATTTCTATAAAAATTTTCCTGTCATTATCAATTATCTAATTTGTTTGTTCTTGTTGTTTTTCTTGTTTCTCGATAATTGCACTAACACATCTTACACTTTTACTGTAACCAAAAAGTCTAATTTAGAAACAGGCTGATTATATCTTGACACCTCTTTAGCCTCATAAAAATTTAAAAACATGAAAAATACACTTATTGGCGACATGTTATAGTTGTCTCAAATATACGTCCACTTTAATTTTGCCAATATACTATACAACGTAATACAACTTTATTCTCACGTGCTTTTAGAGCTTCAAGGTACAAATATTGCTATCACTATGTCTTAAGCTTATTCTGCATGACCACAACCTTTTGCCAAGCTGGTCTGGACAAGATATTCTTGCACCAAGCATTTACATGAGGACGATCCTCGAACAATTGCTTCTCTTGGCTATTCACTAAGTAGTGCACAAGAGGCAAATGATGGAGATCCGCCAAGGTGAAACTTTCTCCACCCAAGTATTTGGATTGAGCCAAATGTGTATCATAAACATCAAGGATCTTAGCTAATTTCACCTTCACCTCTTCGACAACAACCATGTCGGCTTCCATGTTGAACATCTTCTTGTACACAAGCTCCCAACCGAGTTTGATAGCCACCTGGTCAAAGTGAAGGGCTTCTACCTCTACCCAAACCTCAACAAGTCCCATTTTTTTGGGGTCCTTAATTGCTAGTTGAGTTCCCTTGCATTCATATTCACATGCTAGATATTTTGTAATTGCCCTTGATTCTGTATTACCCAAAAACTTGTTAGATTTGTGTGTCTATCATATTACATATATGCTCTAAACAATGAATCAAGAAATAATGATAAATGTAAAATTAATGTTCACATTCTATAAGAGAGGTTTAGCATTAGGGCGGCTATTAGAATAACTTACCAAAGAGCTTGATTTCTCCATCTTCAAGGGCCGGAACTTGACCAAATGGCTGTAATGATACAATAGAACTTGGGCGTATAAGATAAGTTTTTTAACAGATACATTATGTTTATAAACTGATAAGTTAATTTTTTATAAATTGATACCTTATATCCATAATCTGATAAATATACCTAACAAATTGAATTTAAAACCTAATAAACAAAAACTTGTAGTAAAATAATCTACTCAGACGTATCACAATCAAGATACTTTTGTTAGGTAAACAATTTTGAGGTAATATTTTCATTAGTTTCGGTGTTTGCCTTTTTCATGTTGTCAACAAATAGATAAACGAAAAAAAAGTTTAGTTAATGACTTTTTGAATAGCTATGTTAGAAGTAAAATGTTTTTGATGCTACATTTTTAGAATGACTTTTCACCTTTATTAAGTAGTGTATGTCCAACTATATATAGCTTGGACGCCTGTGATTTCTTAAACGAAAACTGCTTCATCAAGGAGAGAGGCTCTTGATGGCTTAGCTTGCTTACTTAACGAATCAATGTTCTTCCAAGTATTTATTTAGAATCTCGTATTTCTTGAACGAAAGTACATCGTCAAAAAGAGCAGTTCATGTTTGGATGCTTTGCAACTTCTTTACAAGGATGTGACATAGGCTTCCCGTGTCAAATTTGATTTTCTTGTTAAACCAAAATGCCTCAACGTTTACATCAGTGGGAAGTAACTCAACTTATAGTCGAAAGGGGTCAGTAGCAGTCCAGGAAGGCCAACAGGCCAAGCCTCTCACAAAAAACATTAAGTACTTTGTGCCCTTATAAACAACGTCCCAAGATTATCGAATTTACGGTCTAGAAGACCGATCCTATTAGCAAGCAATTGGCAGATCAGAGCATAGTCTCATCTAATTAGAGGTGAGGAAGCTACAACTGAGAGGGCACAGTTAACTGATCCTAAGCCAGTAGGACAGGAGCTGTCTTCCTCGGTCTTCAGCCAGCCATGTCTCTAGCTTAGTGGCACAAATTTCCCTTGAGTCCGTGTGACTACTTCACTATTTTCTGGTGAGTTATGTCGTCCAAATGTGTCAAGACACTATGGGTTCATGTATGTCCCATGAGTCCTTCCAACAAACATGCAATTTTCTTTCCTGTAAGAGAGCTAATTTGCCCCGTTTTAAATAAATATAGCCCCCCAAGCACAAGACATCGAAGTTGATCCTAATGAGGGATCCTAACCCTTAGTTTGTTCTTCGTCCTTTTCTTTTCCTAGTGTTTTGGATCGTTCGTTGTATTATATATATTTTCCCATATTGGATGATTTTAAGAAATTACATTTCGCCCATTTTTTATAAATTGAAGGCCATTATTGTTATTTTGTGGAGTGTTTAATTTTAGGATAATTTGCACAAAACCACCTTAAGTTTACACTTTTTTAGAAACTCCCACCTTTATTTTTGTTTTTTATAAATTATCACCTTAAGTTTACCAAACCTTTATAAACTCCCACCTTTTAACGGAATTTGACAAACACCGTTAACTATGGGCCCCACATCAGTCCAATCTCTTGCTCCATTTCTTTCTTCTCTCTTTCCCTCATCTGCTCACACAAAAAACCTCGCCCTCCTCCACTCTTTTTCTCTTGTTGTTGCAGATCGCCGGAAACCACCTCTGTCCCCAACTCATTTTTGTTTCGGACCACCAGCTGCGGCACCGCAGGCCGCCGCCAAAATACACCATCAGCCACGCCATCCTGCCTCCTCTGCTTGGTGAACAACATCCTACCACCATTGTTGTCCTCTTTTTCTATTTCTCGAGCTTTCTCTCTTCTCCTCACTATTGATTGATTTTTGTTTCCCACTTTTTGTTTCTGACCACCACCAGGGGTACCACAGGCCGTCGGCACCACTGCCACCACCAAAAGACGCCATCCCGCCTCCCTGCTTGGCCTCCTCTTTTCTTTCCTGACTTCCATTAAAGCAGAGAGATGGAAATAATGAGGGAGGAAGATGATTTTGGAGGGAAATGAGGAGTTTGGAAGGAAAATCAAAATATTGGACTAATGTGGGGCCCATAGTTAACGACATTAGGAAAATTCCGTCAAAAGGTGGGAGTTTATAATGGTTTGGTAAACTTAATGTGATAATTTATAAAAAACAAACATAAAGGTGGGAGTTTCTAAAAAAGTGTAAACTTAACGTGATTTTGTGCAAATTTACTTAATTTTATCAATAGTCATAAATGGAGTCGTTACAGATGATGTTCTATTTGTTACTTGTAAGAATAATCAAGTTGAACTCCTCTTTCAAGTTTAAACTAACCCAAACAAGTTGTTATCCTTATCCAGGGTGTGAACATCAGCATTCTTATACTTAGATCAGTAGATGTTTCATGTTCAACAAGGAGGATGACACTTTTTGGCCGAGTTCCTTGTCAAACCAATATATGTTTAAAAAGATTGACAAATTATTAAAAGAGGCGATTTAATTTTATGTTAAAATTAGACCAATTAAAGCTCATATTCTATTAGCAAGCCCATTTTATCTTACTCTAGTCCAATACTATTCGTAGACATTTAGCACACTCTAGTTGTTCATTCTCTTCACTTTTCCTTATTTTAATTTTAGTCTCGAAATATAACAAGCGATTTCTAAAAAAAACATATGACTTACTAGATGAATTAAACTAGTCACTAAATAAATTTAACACTGAGTATTGAATGAACTAAACAGGTCACAAAATGAATTAAATAAGTCACAAAATGGATTATACTAGTCTCTATTTTAAAAGTAGGCAGTCTCTTATAAAACCAACTGAAAAAGATTTGTGTTGTTAGCAAGTATTGGGTGAGGCATTACCTTCATAACTTTTAAAAATAATCAAGATGAACTCTCCGTCCATGACTTGAACTGACCCAAACAAGTGTCTATCTTTGTCAAAGCGGTGGATGTTTAAAGTGCTTATACATCAAATAAACTAACTTTCATGAAATCACAATTTGTATTTCCCCAAAAAGATGAGTAGTTTTACATTTGCTCCAATAAATTTATAGCCACCATAATTTACAAAATCTCAACTCTCTATTTTATTAATGACTCGTCTTTTCCATTATTTTAAGTACGTAGCCTTGAAACAAAAATATGTTGGAAATAATATATTTCTTCTAAAAAACGGATAGCTCAACGAAAATCTCGTATAAATATTCATCATTTGATAAGAATCCTCATTTTGATCATCATCTTTCAACATTCTCCGTTGATGTTTCATAAAAAGATGCTCTTGTTATTCTTTAACCCTATTGTAATCTTTGTGATTTTGTTTTGCATCCTTCTGGTTGTGCTTTTGGGACTTTGAAGTTCATGTTATATACTTCTCCTTTCTAGTTATCTTAACTATGATCATTCTACTCAAAATGACCGCAATTATGAGTTATCCTACAACGAACCAAATTACTGGAGGTACCTTCTCAAAATAATTCAAACCCTTATCTCTCTATACATTTTAGACCTAAAAGGGATCATTAAAGCAAGACAAATAAAAGATTGAAATATTTTGAAAATGTACCCTTAATAATTTGGATTATTCTTCATAACTCATAGCTGGGATTATATTGAGCCTAAAGGTCATATATAGTTGGGATTACTCCAATCAGTTTTTTAAGAATTTAAGATGATCTATTTCAAACTCTTGGCATAATTTAATTTTATACAATAATATGATTAGCCTAATGTTCACTATAAATCACTAAGGGCCTGTTCATTTCAGCTTAATTTCACTTCAATTCAGTTCTGTTCAGTTCAGTTCAGTTCAGTTCAGCTCCAATCAGTTTAGTTCAGTTCAGTTCAACTTCAGTCAGTTCAGTTCAGTTCAACATCAGTCAGTTCAGTTCAGCTTCAATCCGTTCAGTTCAATTCAGTTCAGTTCAGTTCAGTTGTTTTCAGTAAATCTAAACAGGTCCTAATTATAGATAGAAAATTATGAAAAAAGATCTTCGGCAATGACCCAATATAGTTTCCTCATTAATTTTTCCATTAAGTTTTTGATGCTTGCACACAAATAAATAGAGAAACGAAAATGAAAGAGTGTTACATAAGCAAGGTGGAAATGGAGAAGGGTCAAATGGAGAAGGGTCAAAAGCAAAAGACAACTCTTAGCCAGAATTTCTGACATTCAGAAAGTGTTGGACTTTGATCCTACTAATCAGTTTCTATGGGACCTTGACTCCTCCTTACAAGGGGAACTAGAGAGAATTTTAGATCACGAGGAGGAGCTTTAGCTCAATTCCGCAAATCAGAAAAACTCCATGATTCTCTCTCTAAAAAAGAGAGCATCTCTCTCTAGAAAGAGATGAAACCCCACCCTTAAAACATAGCTCAACTAACACAATCCCAAAGAACCAGCAAACAACCCCCAAAAATTTTTCACTTCTACACAACAAAAAATTTGTGTCTTTCACCCTAAATTTCTCTAGTTTCACCTTTGGTATTGATGTAGTATTAAATATTGAAGGCGATCTACGAAGGATGGGAGTAAAAGTTTTCTTAAGAGACGGAGACATGGTCCCCTCGGATAATCTATATAATACGGTGGTCATTGGGAAATTCCACGACCAACGAAATTTTAATGAGGAGCTCATACAGAATTGGGTGTTGCTAAGGTGGGCGTCTAGGGACACTATACAGGTGAAAAAAGTGGGAAAGTTGTATTTCTTTTATTGCTCTCATGCCCGGGATAGAGATAATCTAATCGCGCTTGGTTCGGCTTGCTATGAAGGAGCCCTGATGGTTTTCACCAACTGGTTCCCGAAGGCATCGTATAGATCACTGGATTTTTCCAAGGCAACCATTTGGGTGAGAGTGGAAGGCTTGCCTTTAATTTATAACAAGCCAAAAATTGCAGCACGAGGACTGGAAAAAATAGGCCAACTCTATTACTTTGATGAAGAGTCGAGTGTGGATGGACCAAAAGAATATCTTAGAGCAAGAATGAAGATTGACATGGGAACCCCTCTGGTCCCGGGTTTCTTCCTTGAACTAGGAGGCGAAGAAACGGAATGGGTGGATTTCCGTTATGACGGTGTATTCAATTTCTGCACTAACTGTGGTAGGATTGGCCACAAAAGGATCAAATGTCTTATCTCCCCAGAACAAGCAAAAGTTCAGTTTGCTAGGGTCATGAAAGATCTCTATCGGTATAATTTTAGCATTCGGATTAGCCAAAGTCCTCAACCTTTGTTTACTAACAAGCTTATTGGCATAAAAAGAGTGGAAAGAAATCGTACGACAAGAGTAGACCTCATAAACCTCCACTCAGCAAGGGAAAGCTCGGGCCCTAGTGTATCGGAGGATACAGTGGAAGGGAATGAGGACGATGATGATGAAGAGTCCAGTGAAGATAAATCAAAAAGCCAAGGGTCAAATAATTCAGATGATCCAGGTGACTCGGATGGCCCGGGTACGGAAGATCGACACCAACAAAGTGCCCAACAAGATAGCAGTTATAACTCTTGGAGGAAGCGAAAGAGAAATTCCTGGGATTCGAGTGGTTCGGAATTTGGAACGTCAAGATCTCGCCGGCGACGAGTTGGAGTTGCATACTGGACGGTGGAGTAAGTTGCAGATGCGATTTCTTTGGCATTCAAGACACCAACTACCTGGTCAAAAGCAAGGGGGGGAACGAATAGGGTCAACACCAACTCAAGCCAGGTAATAAATTTCTACAAAATTCTGACACTTCACTCTCCATGCTTAAGCCCAACTGTTGAAGCGCAATCCACACAAGAACTTCAGTTAGCTGATTCTGCTTCACAAATGAGCCACCATTTATTACCAAAGCTTGTCACATGTTTAATGCAAAGCAAAATGGGTAGTTTGCAGACCTTACCCCCCCAGCGTTAACCCTCAGCTCTTCCCCATCTTGCCAGCTGTCGCAATTTGCCTTTACTCCATCCACCCAGTCAGGAAACCGTAAACTTAAACTTCTCTTTTCTATTGCCCCTGACACAATACTAAACCCACAGCCAGCCGCCAATCTTTTCAGTTTAATGAGGGTGCATAGCAGTGATTTTAGTAAGGATCCAAACTTGCCATTTATGGCAGTTTACACAACGCCAGCTACCACGTATTTAAAGCCGTTTGTTGCTATTTATACCCCAACACCTGCATTGCATCCCCACCATCTTACTTCATTCTCAAAATATTCCCTCAAGTGTTCAGGAATAATACCCTTAACCCCCCACAAAATCAGGAAAATCCATTCTTAGAAACCTTAGCCTCAACCCAAAAATGGACGACCTTCACTACTTTGAACCCTTGGCCCGTGAAGATGACGATTTCTTCGTCAACTCAATGATGCATCAAATCCACGTAAGTGACTACCCAAGACTCTCAATCCCTACGGCCCCTCTCTTAGACCCTTTTATCCCCTTTGGCTCGTTGGACTACGACGAGTTGGCGGAGATTATTAATGCACCGTGGATCACGGCACCACAACCAAACCAAAACATGGCACTCTCACAATTAGCAAATTCTCCATGCACAAATGAGCTAAAAGAATTAAACCTTTCTCATCCAAAACCACCTGTCACCCACGAGAACACCAACACAAATGTAGCTCATGACAACTACAAACTTCCACCTACACCCCCTGAAATACAATACTCACCAAATCCACCAAACTCACCTGACTCAGAAGCATCTTTTTATACGGCCCTCTCTGACCTATCACCTAAACAGGAGATCAAACACGAAGAGTGGCTGGAGAAGTTATTGGATAAAATTGCAAAGAACAAGAAACTGAGAAGAGAGAAAGCAAGAATGGCAAGGAAGAGCCGTATGATGATCAAAAAACGAAAACAACCTTTACCTTGCTGTTGTTTTTCGAAGAAAGATAACAACATCCCAGACCTTAATGACGACCCGAATCGATAGGATGATGAAGTTGTAGTTCCTGAGGGTGGACCAACCAAAAGAAAGAAAAGACAAGCAAAATACCGTGGACGTGGTGCATACAAATATGGCTTAAGTGATGAGGATGAGATGTTCTTTGATGAGGAGGATGGGGGGAACAACAAAGGTGAAGCTATGGAAGCACCAAAGAAAAAAACTGAAGGGATCTTGTTAATGGGAATAATCTGCATGCTTTTTGGCGCGGCTGGCCCACAGCCTTCCGGTGGAAAATGAGTGTTCTTAGTTGGAATTGTCGGGGTCTTAGTAGACAGGCCTCCCCGACAATGCAGTTTGTAAAATACCTGGCCTCCTATGCTAATGTAGATTTTTTATTTCTGTCAGAAACTAAGTGTGATGTAGTAGCCTTGGAACCAATTTTCAACAAGCTAGGGTTCCAGGGATCGGTAGGGTGTGATGCCGTAAACAATTGTGGTGGTTTGTACTTAGGGTGGACTAGTAGGGTCAATGTGTCGGTTATCTCAGCTACTAAGAATGTAATAGCTTGTAAGGTCTCCTATGACCCTATTGTGATATATAATATGGTATTTGTGTATGGATCGCCGTATTATCATGAAAAGAACAAAATATGGGAAGAAATAGAGGAGTTCATGAGTAAAAACAAAGGACCGACAGCACTAATTGGAGATTTTAACCAAGTGCAAAGTGCGGATCAAAAACTTGGAGGATCAACTTACCTGTTAGGAGCTACAATATTCCAAAACTGGCTTATACAAAATGGACTCATGCAATTACCCTCCAAAGGAGTGAAAATACACTTGGACAAACAATAGAACTGGCAATGAGGTCATTTATGAAATCATTGACAAAGCCTCCTGCAATGACCAATGGTGAATACAATTTCCGGAAGCCCGGGTGCTAAATCTCCCAATCATGATCTCTGACCATAGCCCTATTCTACTACAACTAAAAGGAGACCAAGGCAAACGACGAAGACCTTACAAAATGGATGCATGGTGCCTTGATCATGAAGGAAATCAAGGGAATGGTTGCACGAGAGTGGACAAAGCCAGTTCAGGGTACATATTTATTCAAAATCCAACTAAGACTGCGCAACATCCTGTTGGAAACGAGGAATTGGTGTCTTGATTTTAAGAAAAAACATGGAATTAGATGGGAAGACATGATTGAGGAACTGAATGATGCCCAGGGAAATAATGTGTCAACAGAAGATGCGGTGTCCAAAAAGACTCGGAGACAAACAGAAAATGAAAAGCTTGATATTCAATACATGTACTGGCAACAAAGATCAAAGTCTAAATGGGACCTCCTGGGAGATAGAAATACGGCTTTCTTCTTCAAGAGTGTTAAATCAAGGAAGGTCAAAAATGAGATCCGAGCAATACAAACAAGTGAAGGTCAGTGGAAACGAATGACAGCGACATCAAAGGGGAGTTTGTCAGATATTTTTCAACTTTATTTAAATCGAATGCTGACCCCCACGAGGAAAGACTAGAGTTAGACCCACAATTGGAAATCCCAGTCCTCTGCCAGTCTCATCTTCAACATCTTCAGAGGGAGTTTTCAGAACAGGAAATCAAAGAGGCGGTGTTCGCGGCTAAACCTGTCAAATCTTCTGGCCCTGATGGCATTCCCCCGGTTTTTTTCCAGAAGCATTGGTTGACTATTAAAGAAGACATCATCAATGAGGTAACTTCTTTCTTTGCAAGTGGGACAATGCCACGACGACTGAACAAAACATTCATTGCGCTCATCCCCAAAAAGGATAGGCCTCAGGAGGTGGAGCATTACAGACCAATTAGCTTGTGCAATACCCTTTATAAAATAATTTCGAAAATGATAGTAAATAAACTGAAGCCCATCCTTAACGAGCTGGTTAGCCCATACCAAAATGCATTTGTACCTGGAAGGCAGATGGCAGACAATTGTCTCATTGCGCATGAAATTTTGACTAAGGTTAAAAGAAAGAAGAAGGGCAAGGGTTTTGAGGGTATCTTAAAACTGGATTTAAGCAAGGCTTACGACAGGGTCAGATGGAGATTTCTGGAGGAGGTACTGCAACGAATGCATTTTCCCCATATTTGGATAAGATGGATCATGCAATGCGTTACAACAGTCTCTTACCAAATACTCATTAATGGAGAGCCAAGTGAACAGATCACGCCTAGAGGAGGGCTACGGCAAGGTGACCTTCTATCTCCTTACCTATTTATTCTATGCATGGAAGTTCTATCAAGAGAACTCATACGCAAGGAAAAGGAAGGGAAAATCAAAGGCATCAAAATTGCAAGATCAACTCCCCCTGTGTCTCACCTCTTTTTTGCAGATGACGCCTTGTTATGTTTCCAAGCATCCCCACAAGCTTGTTGGGAAATCAGGGATAGTATCGGCAAATTTTGTAAAGCTTCAGGAGAAATGGTGAATTATGGAAAATCACATGTCATGTTTAGCCCCAACACTCCACTAAAATTCAAGAAAATCATGAGAAGTCCATTAGGAGTGCAGAGCTTGCCGCATCTGGGGAAATATTTGGGGTGCCCGATGGAGGTGGATGGGAGGACAACAATGCAGTTCAACAATTTGGAGGAAAAGGTGAGGAAAATAATACAAGAATGGAAGTTCAATCATCTGTCGCCAGCAAGAAAGCTCCTTCTCATAAATTCAATTCTTGCAATGGTTGCTACCCACATTTTATCAGTATACCTACTACCACAGAGGGTTGTTAAAAAAATGAACTCAACTTGTTTAAGATTTTGGTGGGCGTCAAGTAGTGACAGAAAGCCGATTTACTGGTGCAAACAATCACTACTGCAGAACCATAAATGGGAAGGAGGATTAACCATGAGAAATATCCATGCTTTCAACAAAGCTATGCTTGTCAAACAGGCTGTATCCACTACAACCTGAATTCACTACTTGCCCAAATGATAAAAGCGAAGTATAAAATGGACCCAATAACGGCTCTGTCAGAGAATAAAGAAGCAAAGATCTCAAGTACGGCCTCATATGCATTTAGGAGTATCTTTCGAGCAACTAGGGACCTGGTAAGTGGAATTGGGCATCAACTTGGAAAAGGAATCAAGATCAACATGTGGGACCACAAATGGGTTGGAAACATTAAGCTCAAGAAGAGAGATACTCCAAGTCGACAGGAAGCACCCCCCACTTGGGTGTCAGAATTCATAACTCCAGGTAAGAGTTGGAATGTGAACTTAGTGCGCCAATGGGTGGTGAAAGAACATGTTGAAGAAGTTTTGTCAACACATATACCAACACTTCCTGTAGAGGATAAATCATATGGGCGCTGACCACAAATGGGGGGTACACGGTGAAATCAGGATACTGGCTAGCATTGAAAGGAGAAGTACATCATGAGCAATTAGATGGTTTCTGGAAGAGGTTATGGACTTCAAGCTTATTACCAAGATGGAAAATTTTCTTTTGGAAAGTAATGAACAATGCACTAGCGGTGAAGAATAACCTAAAAAAGAGGCATATAACAGAGGATGAAACATGCCAGATGTGTCAAAATGAAAAGGAAACCATCTCACATCTGTTTAGGGACTGCACTATCACACAACACATCTGGCAGCTAGCAGTCTAGGAATCCGGATCCAACAAGGATGCCCTCAAAGCTTTACTCAATGGATTAAAAACTTCTGGTGCTATCTTCTACAAAAGGGTGAAGAAGAAATGGTTCAGTTCTCAACCACTCTATGGGCGATCTGGATACATAGAAATAATGTTGTTATGGGAAACGACAAGGTCAACCCCAACCGGATTATCCTTTTGCAGAAGGAATGCATGGAGAAATGGAGGGTAACAAGTCAAGGCACTCACAAGCAAAGGAACAGGAGCATGGCCACTATTGGAGGAAACTTTGCACGACAAGGAAATGCATGGGAAAAAGGTAATGATGATGGCCGACCATGCACTAGATTACAAATTGATGGTGTCTGGAAGAGCCCAAAGAAAAGAAAAAAGGGTGAGTGGGGTGCGGCGATTGGTTGGTGGAGTGAAACTAGTGGAATAACAAATGCGGGAGCGGAAAGAATCTTTGCATCTTCAGCTGCCCAGGCGGAAGCAAAGGCGCTTTTGAGAGGAATGGAGGAAGCCATGCGATATTCCCAAAATATCCATATTGAGACGGATTGTGCCACACTAATTCAAGCACTACAATATCCGTCCTCCTGCCCAACCCAACTACAATTACTAATGAAAGACTTCCTAGACATTAGTAATAGGTGTACGTATGTTAAATGTACAAAAGTTGGTAGACTTAATGTTGCTAAGGCCCATGACTTGGCAACTAAAGCTAGGAAAGGTATCCTGTAGATTGTCATTCTACATAATATTTTGATTTATCCATCGCCAAAAAAAAAACGAGGAGGAGCTTTGGAAAGTTAGCTCTAGAGAACAATTGTTGACCTTAAGTAGACTTGTCAAAATTCGACCCGACTCGAAACCCGACCCAAAACCAACCCGAAAATAGTAGGGGTTTTGAACACAACTTTTGCCCGAATTAGATTGTATCCGAACTCGAGAAAATCGTTTTTTACCCGACCCACCGAAAAATCATTATATTTGTAGCAATAATATGAAATTATGAGAATTTTATTGCTAAAAATAGCTTCAACTAGTGTATTTGGTTCCAAAAATGAATTTTGTTAAATGTGGACGTAATTTTTATGGTTGAATTAAGCTATGAATGACTATATTTTATATAACTTACTATTTACAACGTATATTTTGTATATTTTGTTACATATATGACCAAAAAACTAAATAAAAGAAAGAGCAAATTCAAATCCCTTAACTCGTTGGGTCGACCCGAAACCGAATATATTTGGCCTTGAACAAGGTTTATTCGACCCATACCCGAAAATATTTTATCTTGACCGACCCGACCGACCCGTTTGACAGGTCTAACCTCAAGGATAGAAACACTACCTTCTTTCACACCTTAATCCTTAAAAGAAGAAAAAGAAACAGGATTGTTATGTTCAAGAATGATGTAGGTAATGAGCTTAAGGCTGCTAAAGATATTAAACATCATGTTTGGGAGTTTTGTACTGATCCGTTTACTACTGGGAAAATTGCTTCCAATTAGCCTCAACATCCATCTGGGAACACCAATATTGCCTATCCACCCTTTATGAGAGAAATTACGAATTAGTTCTAGCCCTTGGAAAGCCCTAGGAAGGATGGGTGTCATAACTTCTTCCAAAAGCATTAGCATTCTGTAAAACATGACCTATACCAATTCTTCCAAATGGTGTTCAATTCCAAACATGTGGATCTATCCTTGAATGAAGTTGTGGTCACCTTCTTACCTAAAATAGATCATCCTGAGGCTATCAAACAACTCATACCAATTTGTTTGTGCCCCACTATCTTCAAGTTTTTGACCAAAGTTCTTGTCAAAAAAAATTAGACATTTGTTGAGCAAGCTAATATCTCCAAATCAAAATAGCTACATCCCTTACAAAAGTATCAGATACATAGTTGCTTTTGAGGCTTTATACTCAATGAAGAAAGCAAAAGGGAAAAAGGGATACTTAGCCATTAAAATTGATCTTTGAAAAAGCATATGATACACTAGAACGAGACTTTATATCCTAGACTACCCTAGAAGTCATGGTTGACTCATCCACATGTCAACTCATAATGTCTTGTAACAATTTTGCATCCTTTACTGTAAGTATCAATGGGAAACTATCTATGCTGAAGATTTATGTTGAGAGGACCCCATATGAAACTATCTCATCTACTTTTTGCTGATGATCTTATTCTAGTTGAAGAAGCAAGCTCTCAAACAGTCTTGAGCATTATTCTGAATATTTTAGTTTAGTTTCATGAGGCATTTGGCTAAAGAATTGATCAGGCTAAGAGTATATGTTATTTCTCTAAGAACACCTCTGTCCAAGATGTCCAACTCCTCTCTGATATAGTGCAAATTAAAGCAAGTAAAGACCTAGGTGACTATTTAGGAACCTCCTCACCGATAAAAGACCAACCTATGCCCAGCTTGATACCATTGTGAAGAAAATGCAAGGCAAGTTGGCTTTTTGGAAAGCCAAATATCTAAATAAAGCTGGTAGACCTGTCCTCATCAATGCCACCCTGAACTCTATAGCTATGTATCCTATGAATTTTATTGCTCTGTCGAATAAATGCCTTGATGAAATGGATAGGATTTTGAGGAACTTCTTTTGGGGATCAACTAGTAACAAGAAAAAACTCCATTTAGTGGGATGAGGGAAAACTGTGTGGACCAAAGGAATTGGGAGGAATAGGGTGAAGGTCACACCATTTTGTAAATATATCTCCATGGCTATGTTGTGTTGGAAAATCCACTCTAGGCAAAACCTAGTCTCTGAAGTCCTTAGAGCTAAGTACACTAACAATATATATGATCTAACTCCTTTTAAAAGACGCTTTCATATTTGGCAAAGACATAGGAAAAGGTTAGGAGTGTTTTCAGAACTCTGCCTCTTGGTCTATTGGTAAAGGAACTCACATTTTCTTTTGTTTGATAATTTGACTAGGAAAGGCCCCCTTAGAACACTCATTAGTGGCCCCTAACTAGGGAGGATTTTGTTCTAATTGTTTTCGGAACAAGCTTGTTGATGGAAGTTGGAATTTTTCTCACATATCTTGTGTCTTACCAACTACCCTCCTCAATTATATTCTAGCTAAGTATATTCATGATTCTGGTAGTGATGAATTGATCTGCTCCCTTGCCCAAGGAAGATTCTTCAACTCCAAGACGGCCTATGCTGAGCTTTGGCACCAAACCTTGCGCACTATTTCGTCCCCTAATCACTCATAACCCGTTTCTATACACATCAGGGAATAGAAACATCAGGGAATCTAGTAGCTGCCTGGAAAAGACTATGGGAAACCAATCTACCACCTAAGCTCAAATTCTTCTTGGGATGGTCTACTTGTGAAAGCCACCCTACAATCAAGTAGAGGCCTTGACATAACACTAAACTATCCTTTATGCACTAACACCTAAAAACACGGGCTCACTTACTAGGACATTGTCTCATAGTGTCTGGAGTTGCTTTACTCCAGTGCCCACTAAGTTTCCACACAAGTACTTATGAGATGTGGATGAATGACAATCTTTTCAGTGAGAGCAATAAAACCCCTTAGAACATACAGTTTGGGTTTGTTTATTGGGAGATATGGAATAAGAGAAACAATTGGATCTTTGAGAGTAAGAATAAGAGTTGTCAAGCAGCTCATCAATAAGTCTATACCTCACAAAAGAGCTATCAACGGCAAACACAAAGGACAGGGATGCGAATCTCTCTAATGAATGTCTTGAGATGCACCATAACAGTTGTATGATCAAGACTGTTATGGTGGGATTGGGAGGAGTTTATAGGAACAGTACCAACAGATGTGAAAAAATCTTTTTTTCAAAAAATGAAAGCTACAAATGCCATAGTAGTTAAAATCCAAACAATCATCAAAGCCTTAGATTGGGTTGTGGCTCAAAACTTAAATAATGAGTGCATCTTGTCCGACTCAAAGATAGCAGTTAAGCATCTTACACAACCACCTATTATTAAGGATTGGTACTACAATATTGCTTCGTTATGCAGGGGCCACCCAAGGAGGAATAAAGTGCAGGAGCTAAGCAAAAGTTTGAAGGAACACTCTAGAGGATGCGGATAGCTTGGCACGCAAGATGGGCAAGAGAACATAATTTTCCACCAAATATCTGTTTCAATGTTTCTCAATCCCCATTTATTAATGATGGCTTTAAACTTGATGCTAGATGTTTGTGGGATGTAATTTTGAGGGCTCCGGGAGCCAGACAATGTAATTCAAATGATGATAATTTCTCTCTAGGTCTGTAATATTTTTAATACAATGTTCCTTTTAACTAAAAAAAGAAGTTTTTAGATACAAACTTGGAATAAACCTTTACTGGAGGTTTTATTTTCTTTTTTGTTAATACTTTATATGGTTTAAGTCAATTAAATCAATGTACAATATTAGTTTGAAAGTATAAAGGGCCGAGGCATGACTAACTACCGTGGCTATAATTTGATTGTAGCCACTTGAAATCATCATCCAAAATAAAACTTTTGCACTATTTAAAAAAAATCAAAATTAAATCCGTGATGTTTGGGAAAAAATTTATTGATGATTTAGAAAGGAATTAAAATGTACTCTATTTTGGAACGCCATGTGATACATCTAATTAGAACTTTTCAGATGGCCCTAATTTCATGGGTTGAATGACATTAGACAAGGTGATTTTGTTTTATTACTTAGAGCTCGTTTGGTTCATGCGGGAAATAAATTCCCATTGTAAGTTGTATTTCATGGGAAATTATTTCCCTTTTCAATTTCCTAGGAAATAAGGATGTGTTTGGAAGAGCATATGAATTTATAATGGACACATGAATTTGCATTTACCAAGGGATGACTTGGTAAATAATTTCCTATACTTTGTAGGAAGTTCCACTTCCTTGGAATTTCTATTTCTTATGCTTTTGTCAACCAAACACAAAAGCAATTGGATATTTCCTAGAAAATTGAAATTCCAAGGGAAATGAGTTGCAACCAAACAACCTCTTAGTATTCTATTGTATAAGGGAAGAGGGGGACAGACACCAAAAATCAACATAATGTTTTTTAAATTTTCTAAATTAACGGCACAACTTTCTCTCTATAAATAATTTTTATTTTTATTTGCAATTTTTATTTTTAAATAAATATATAAAACTCCTTAAATAAACCATCGATTCTTTATCTTCTCATCTTCATAATTTAAGTTTGTATATACTTTCGAACGTATCGCGTGTATTAAGGACAATAAATTTAATGGTCAAAGTTTTAAATTGAAAACGAACAACCTAAAACATTGCAACTCAAACAAAACGACCGGGGTTGAAGAATGGTAGACGTAGATCTATAATAATCAAAATAAAACATCAACACCAATAGGCTTAGACGTTCATCATTTCATGTACACGCCCAAGAAAAATTAACATTTAAACAAGATGGATTGAAGATGATCTAAAAAAAGGACATGATTAATGCTTACAGACGTTGAGAGAAAGAAAAGACTGCTTCTTGTGAGCGCCAGATTTCATGTGAAGAGGAATATATTCAAAATCTAGCTCCTTCTCAAATGCTGCTGCTAATACTCGCATCACATTAGGTGAGAGAGGATAATCGCTTCCAAACACTTTTATTGCCATCTATCAATCTATGTAAGTTTAGAGGCTAGCCAAGAACAAAGTTGGTAGGCTAGTGAGACAGAAACTCAAAGTAATAGGATTAGCACAACGTTGACTTCTGACTTGTTGAATCCAAAACTTATTAATAAAACCTAGATGTACACGTAACAGCTGCACTCTTGTCTCTCTTGTAGCATTCACGTCAAGTTGAACGGTTCATATTGTTATTTCAAAAATTATTATAAAGAGATGGTTTAGCTTTATATTATAATTAAACTAATTTAATCTCATCACTTATTAAAAAATCCATAACTTTATTAAAAAATATGCTTCATGAGGCTTTGGCTGTTGTTTAATTTTAAATTAAAATGAGACGGTCTCTAAACTCTTGTTATTTTAGTGTAAAACAACAATATGAACCGTTCAACTAGAACTAGCAAAAGATGACCGAATCCGCCAACCCAACTCGAGCTGAACTCATTTATAGCATGTTGGGTTGAGATTTTCAACTCGTCTAATTAATTGGGTCAACCTGTTTGACTCGTTTAATTAAATAGGTCGAGTCAAGGTTGAAGTTTTCAACCCAAAAATAACCCTTTTACATAAATAGGTTGGTCAACTCGTTTGACCATATAATAACATAGTGAAACCATTGGGTCAGACCGTCTGACCCAATATGTTTCATCGGACAAAGCCACCGCCGGAAAACCACCACCGGACGAAGATCGCATTTTGGAGAGAGAAAGGTACCAAATCGAGCAGATTCGTGAGCTCGATGACGAAGAATTGCAGATTGAAGAAGTTGAAGGTTGAGCTCGATGACGAAGAATTGTAGATTGAAGAAGTTGAAGGCCTTCCAGATTCGTGAGCGCGAATAAAAAAAGAATAAAGTGATGGGTTGATCCGCCATAAAACAAATATTGCCATTCAAGAAGCAGGTTAGAAGCTATTGAAGGTGAGATTGAAGAAGCAGGAGCCATTGAAGGTGAGATTGAAGAAGCAGGAGCCATTGAAGGTGATATTGAAGAAGCAGGTGAGAAGCATAAAAGGTGAGAATGGTTTTCAGTTGGAGTTTGTTTTGTTTCAGTTGGAAGTACTTATGTTTCAACTGAAAAAAAATTGAAACCAACTGAACAAAAATTGAAACCAACTGAAAAAAATTGAAACCAAATGAAACAAAAATGAAACCAACTGAAAAAAAAATGAAACCAACTGAAAAAAAAATGAAACCAATTGAAAGTCGTCCGACCAAATATTATGGTCGGACGCGTCTGACCCATACCTTCTCAATAACATATCTATTCATTAAATTTTTTGTGTTAAACCCACCACCTATTAAGCAGAGTAGCAAACCCTAACATCACTTTCTAATTCATTGTTCATTCTCTAAACTAAGTTCATAAGTTCATTTTTTTGTTTTCTCTATCCGTCAAAGAGAAAAAAACCAAACAATAAAAGTGTAAAATCCTACTCCGTAATTCATTCTCTAAAATGAAATGAGAATGTAGGTTCTTACTTAATAATTAACATGCAGTCTATACCCTGCTAGTTGGCAATACATATGCAGATGAATAGACGGAAAACTTAAATGGGTTGACCTAGGTTGACCCATTTAATTAAGAGGTTGGGTTGGCAAAAACATAATTGAGTCAACCTGAAGGCTGACATGTTTAAGTACTAATTAGTTGGGTTTAGATTTTCAACCCAATTATCTATACAGGTCAGGTTCGGTCACAAGTATTTCAACCCGTTTATGAACCTGACCCATTGCCAACCCTAATTTTACTCTAATGTTTATAAATATCGCCAATTCTATTTTGAAGGGAATTCACATTGTTATTGTTTTGGATGAGTTATTCCTAGTCGGCAATTCGTTGGATTGATGAGACCACCGATTCAATAGTTCAAACGTTTAACGAAAACAATGAAATTACAATGCGACAGTCACTTGCTAATCTATACTCTTTTAAAAGTGAGGAGTTGTGTAATGTAGCTTATGAATAGTGTATTGACCATTTTGCCCTTTTGTATTCACATAGTTACTTGACTGCCCTTTATTGTTGTGTGTTGTTATGGGCTCTTCTTGTGTTGCTCCACACTTCTTCCACCTCTATCCTGCGGTCCTACCCCTAAATTAAACCCTCAGATTGCTGATATTTGATCGCCAAATCAAATGGAAAATTACAGAGAAGCTTGGGTGACTAAAATGTCGATGAACAAGAGAGAAGAGCCAAGTACTGCACCAACTCCCAACCGATGGTACAAACTAGCCCATTGATTGTGAAAGTAAGGGCGTGATAGTTGATAACCAACTCCAGATCAATGCACCATTGGCCGGATAGTTGATTGTTCGACAAATCAAGATAATTAAGCGTGCATAACATCCCTATTTCCACCGGAATTTTCCCGAAAAGTCGTTTCCTAAATTCAAATCATTAAGCAACTTTAAGGACTTAATCCCAAATGGAATCTCACCAGATGAGTCCTCATTATCTAAATTTTATCTCCCTAATTGCCTCAATTTCAACATTGAATTTCAACATTGAATCCGGCATTGACACAAAAAACTGATTATCATTTGCCACAAGCTCAATAAATTGTTAACAAGAAATCAATCAATTCTTGAATTTCTAACACCCCAGAAATTTTGAGCTTTAATAGCGTCGTGCTCAACGGAAATGACGATGCTACTATCAAAAAGAAGGAGAAGATCTTGTGCTGGAAGTTTGATTCCTATACTTACGGTAATTATATGGTTTATAGCTTTTCTCAATGACATATCGAACAACCAAGTAGTACTTGGTCTAGTGGAAAAGATTGTACCCTTTCAACCTCAAGGTTGGCGTTCAATCCCCATTAGGGGTACTTTGAAGGTAGGGATTTCCCTTACCTTTCCCTCCTACTCTCAAGTGTCTGGCCCAATAGGACCCGAGCAGGGTCCGGACCACTTCTCCTTACCAAAAAAAAAGGACATATCGAACAAGCCCCTTCTACTGGTTCTCTTTCTCCATTGTTGAGTTGAAGAAATTTGAGCGTCAATCGGTTAATGTGTTGGAATGATTAGTTGCATTGTTGTACTTTCCAAAGTCTAAGCTAAGGTTAGTATGTTTGGTAGGTATGGCTAATTAGTGGGTTCGTGTCTTAGTGGCAAGTATTAAAAAGCTTATCATCTAACGGTACTTTGTCCAGTGTTTTTAGTGGGTCAGTTAAAATGTTTGGTTTTGGAGTGGTGGGGGTTGTGGACCTTGTGGTGAATTGGTGATGGTGGTGAGGTAGAATGGAGAAAAAAAAATCTGGCTAAGAGAGGGGGGTGAGGAGGTGGAAAAGAAAATTAAAGTTACAATTATGGAAAAAATACCTCTAAAATCGGTGGCGGGTTAGTTGACTTATTAAAAATAAATGTGTATATAAATTAGTCTTATTCAGGAATAATCAAAATTTTAAATTATGTTTGGTGGACAGACTAAAGGTTGGATAATTTACGACAATTTTTCCTATTCTTTTTCTGGTATTGTAGCCTTGTGAAATTAATGAAACTGAATTGAAATGCAATGAACTTAACTTAAATGATTATTATTATATTATTTATTATTATTATTATTATTCTGATAATAATTTGTGATCAAGGTTGTTAGAATCGATTCTACTTTGGATCATAGAATCGAATCATAGAATCGATCCAACAAACACGCATAATCAAAATATTACACTCATATTATAAGTTTAATGTAATACCCCGAATTTTCAAAGCATATTTTATTATTTATTAAGGTTTAATATTATTTCCACTTAAATTTATTTACTAATAATTCAATTTTATTTGATAATAATATTTATTAAAAATGATTTATTTAGTTTTAAATTATTTAGTGATTTTATTCAAATGATTTAATTGAAATATAATTATATAAACTAATTATACATTTTCATTATTTCTAATTAATTTAGTTATTATTGAAATCCTTATTTAGTTTGTTTGCATTCTTACTTACAAGTCCATCCATATTAGTCAACCCATTGAAGCCCAAGCAATTCAATACCAAGTCTAAAGCCCGAGCACAATTTAGCCATCTAAACACAATATAAAAGAAAAAAGAAAAAAAAAAAAAAAGAGGAGAAACAGTTATCTTCCTCCTTCTCCTCTTCACACAGAGTTAACAGAGGCAGGAGCTTTTTTTTCAACATTCAACACCTCTTTGTCAGAAGAGTTGAAACTCATCCACAATCTCAGAATCATCTCTATAGTCAAAGAAAATCACAAACACCATACCTCACCATACTTCACCTTTAATGGAGCTTGACTCCAAGGCTCAAAATCTGACCAAATTCCTTCTATAAATAGCTACTTAATTCATTCAATGGCTCAAGCAACCAATCACTTATAAGGTTACTTCACTCTCCTCCCTTCTCTCTTTAATTTCTGATTTTAATGTTGAAAAACCAAAGTTTTTTTTTTTTTACAAATTCAAACCACCTCTGTCTCTTGGAACCGCCGGAAACAACCACAAACCACCTGAAAAACGCCCCTTCGTATCCCGTCAACCACTCGCGCTGCCTGCGCCTCGCAACCAGCCAAAAACTCGCACCCCCCTGTTCTGAACCGCAGCACCAGAGCGCTGCTCCCCCAACACCACCTCGCACCACCAATGCAGTCAAGACCTTCGCCTGAGCCCGCAGCTATGCCACCTACCTCCGCCTAAATCACCTACCCTCGCCGGAAACTGCCTTCGCACACTGCAATCAGCCGCCGCAACCAGCACCCTCCCTTCCTCCTTCGCGTGTCCCCTCTGTTACTCCCTTCCCTCTTCTCTTTTTTTTCCTCTGTTTTGTAAACTGACTCTTTGAGTCATATCTTTCCCCCCTTTTTATTTTTTTAAAGTTTTAATTAAAATCAAAGAAAGTAATTAATTTTCCCAAATTTTTTTCAAGTTATTTAATTAGCGAAATGGATAAATGCAACTTAATCCTTTTCTTAAAACGATTTCACAAATAAATTGATACCATAAACTTTTATTTATAAAACTCCTTTGAAATGATTAATAAATTCTTATCTAAGTTTTTTTTATTAAAGAGAAAGAAGTATGCTTGAGTATGCTTGGGTACTACAAACACGTGCACGATCGTTCCAAGCTCGAGCTCGTCGCAAGTGCGGCGCGAGCGTAGGTTGTGACTCTTTATATACCCTAGTTACCAAACTATTGCCATTGTGAGATTTGGGCACTCGGATTTGTAATGAGAACTTGTTTCTTGCCGTTATCATTGTTGTTATTTCATTGCCATTATTATTGTTATTTTATTGCCGTTGTTTTTGCCACCTATTTGCCTTACCTTTTCACGTTGACTCTATATATGTCCTTCTTCTCTCATTAGCAAACACACGACAATCATTCATCTTCTTCTTTACGGAAAAATTTGCTTTCTTAATTCGAGCAGTCTTGGTCACTCCATTCGTGAACTTGTGAGTGCACACGAATGATATTGTTGTGGAGGCTCGAGGGTGGTCGCTAGGAGGAATTTTGCACGGTGATGTGGCGAAATCACCTTTAAATGTAGTGGTTACGACGCAACAAATGCATAGCGCGATTCTTAGGTTGAGAGGCATTTTGTGTTTTATCGGTTGTCATCGGAGGAAGAAAAGGTGGATGCAGCAGCGATTGGTCATGAACAATGCACTTTTTGTGGCTTCAGTGGCAGCGTCTTTGCTGATCGTTGGCGAGAGTAGTTGGATGAAGGTGGGAGTAGTTATAGGGCTTCTATGGAGGCGTTTTCGGCTAGTGGATGTGGGCTCCTTGTGTGAACAGTGGTTGGCCACCACCCAAACCGGAACGGTCATCGAGTATCAATGACGTTTTATTGAGATCCCAACCACGCTATAGAATATGATAGAGTCCATAATGATGGGAAGCATCTTAACAGAGGTGAGACTTTTGAGCCTAAGTGGTTTAGCTCTAAGCCATGGAAGTTGTTTTCAAAGAAGCGCAGGCGAAGATAGGCTCTCTTGACCATCGACCCAAATGTGCCTCTAACCAAGCCAACCCAAAAGCCTACAAATCTACACCTCACTCAACACTAAAAACATATCCCCATCTCTAGACCAACCCAGCTATCTCTAAAATCCTATCCCCTTACACTTCCAACCCACCAAAAAATTTGACCAGCGTACGCTTCACCGGAGAGGTAAGGCATTTGATAGAGGGAGAGATACACGAGAAGCGTGAGAAAGGCTTGTGCTACAGGTGTGACAAAAATTGGACCTTGTATCACCAAGGAGATAAGCGTGTTACCAACGATATAGGGGAAGAGGAGGACACGGTGGAAGATGAGATACAAGGCGAGGAAGTGGATGCGCCTTAAGCGCCGATGTTGGATTGTAGTAGAGATATCATTTAATTTTTGTATTAGGCATCACTCCTAAGACCATGAAATTAGGAGGAGAAATTTCGGGCACTAAAGTGGTGGTGATGATACCCAGAGCTACACTTCATATCCACATCAACAATGAGTGTTTATGTTTATCCATTTCACAATCTAGATGTTAGGTTTTAGGGTTTCATTGCCGAATGTCGTGGTGTACTCTTACAATTACAGGGATTTCCAATTTGGGAGGAGTTTCTTCCATTACCTTTAGGGCACTTCGATATACTTTTAGGGGTGTAATGGTTAGAGAAATTGAGGTCCATAACTACAAATTGGAAGACATAAGTGATGTGTTTCAGTAATATCTTTTGGGCTTACAACGTTTGGACAACTTTTTAATCGCTCATGAACAAGATATTCAACGCATTTCTTCGCAAGTTTGCTTTTGTTTTTATGACGATAGTTTGGTGTACAATTGTTGCTTATGAAAACCTTAGCTCACTATCAATTGTATGCCAACGATTGGAAAATGTGAATTTGGAAGGCATATATAATTTCAGAACAGGGAGTTTCGGTGGATATGAGCAAAATTCGTGCAATGGTGGGCTGGCCACAACCCATGAATTTAAGGCAGCTGCGAGGGTCCCTTGGTTTAGGTGGATAATTTCGGAAATTCAAAGTTCATTATACCCGGATTGCCTTTCCATTCACCCAAAATTTGAAGGACAATTTTGGGTGGAATGAAGGTTCTCCTACGCCTTTTGCAACCTCAAGTAAGCCATGCTGATGACCCTTGTTCTGGTCATGCCAAATTTCTCCAAGCCATTCATCATGGAAACCGATGTCTTGGGATTTGGAATGAGTGTTGATTTGATGCAAAAACAACATTCCATCTATTGTTTCAGCCGTACTCTTGTCCCACGAGCTCAGTTGAAGCATGGTTCGAAAATATGGTTTCGGTACGGGAACGGTTGCGGTTTCGGGGTAAACGAATGGATTCGTTGGTCGCGGACCGCGTTGCAATTGTCGCGGCAGGAATTTAGTTTTAGACTTTTTATTTTGGTCTTTTTGCTTCAATCACTCTTAGATCTTAGTGGAGTTATATAGGGTTTAGTAATGCGGTGGTTCCCTTTCTCTTTCTTTCTCCTGTCTTTTGAGTCATTATAGGAGGTAGCTTGGTGCTACCATAAAAATAAAGATAGGAAATCTCTAAAAAGATCTGCAAAAAACTTGTTAAGTGATGTAAGCAGAGAAAACGGGCAAATCCTTGTTGTCACAAGTGATACGGCCGAAACGACCATAATATCTGGCTTTTTAAATCCACCTTGTTGAACCGGTCAAATTCGGTTCGCTAAAGTTGAAAGTCGTTCCAACTCGGGTGAACCTTCCGATACGGCCGTAATTTTGCACCATGAGCTGAAGTCTATGTACAAGAAGGAGCTAATAGCAATTACCATGGCGGTTTAACGTTGGCGCCACTATCTCTTGGGAAGGCAATTCATCATCCGAACAATCCAACACAAGCTTAAGTTCATCATGGAACACGTGTGTGGTGGTAAATTAATTGGGTCGGTATATTAATTTGGGTGTTTTAAAATTCATTACAAGCCGGACAATCATAATATGATAGCAAACTCGGAGGTGGTGCTAGTTGCACTTATTATTTCCAGTGGCATCGATTGGGATGATTTCCAAACTGAGATTAAAGGTGATGCCTTGCTAAAGCAGATTTTTGAAGTTGTACAACCTCATTGTGGGTTTTCCATTGAGGGAAAGTGGCCCTTGTAGAAAGGGCGAATTCTGCTTTCTTACTCACGAGAGTTGAAAAATTACCACATCTCACCAAAGATTGGTATTGGCAATGTATGCACAAGGATGTTACCAAATTAACGAGAATTGTATAACCTGGCAACAGCAAAAGAGTTGGCAGAAAACTTTTGCAACCCCTCCCTATTCCATCACATGTATGGGACGATAGCACCATGGATTTTATTGAAGGGTTGCTTTGGTGTGGATACTATCTTGGCATGATGGACCGCTTCACCAAGTATGCACACTTCCTTGGTCTCCGATAAACCATTCACCGTTGTGTTTGTTGCTGCCCTTCCTATAAAGGAAGTGGTGCGCATGCATATGAGTTCCCATCTTCGATTGTCTCAGACCATGTTTAGGCTGGGTTTCCATCTTCGATTGTCTCAGACCGTGAAAAAATCTTCATGAGTATGAGTACATGTTTAGGTTGCAAGGAATGTCCCTTAAGCGTAGCACCGCGAATCACCCGTAGACTGATGGCCAAAGTGAGATTGTTAATAAGAGCCTAGAACGGTAACTTCGCTGTTTTGTCAACAATAAACCAAAGTCTTGGGCAACTAGGCTTCCATGGGCCGAGTATTCGTACAACACCTCTTACCATATCTCTACCAAGATAACACCCTTTAAATCTCTTTATGGGCGAGATTCACCTCCTCTTCTTTAGGTGGACATGGCCAGACTGTAGTTTAAAGTTTAGAGGCCCAGTTAATTTGCTGAAGTCACAGTAGCGCATGAAGTTATATGCTGATGCCAAGAGGTCTGAGGTTTATTTCGAGGTTGGAGACCAACTGTTTCTTAAACTACAACCTTATCGTCAATGTTTGTTGGCAAGTCACCCCTGTGATGCTCGATTTTATGGACCCTCCTTAGTGCTGCAAAGGGTGGGTATCATAACCTACAAACTGGAATTGCCTCTAGGCTGCAAATTGCACCTAGTGTTTCATGTCTCCCAACTTAAGCGGGCAGTAGGCACCCTGCAAGTACAGCCTCATACCCCTTCCTTCATTGGGCCTGACTTGGAATTACGTGATGAAGTCCTCAGTGCGCACATGGTGACAGGGAGGTACTCATCATATGGAAGGGACTTCCAAGCTTCGAAGCAACATGGGAAGATAGTCAATCTATTGACCTACACTTTCCTCTTTTCCACCTTGAGGACAAGGTAAATCTCTGGCAGGCAAATAATCTTATGCACCAAGATGGGCCTACCATCAAATATGTGTATGATAGGCAAAGTAAGAAAGGGAAGCAACTAGCTCAAGGGAATCAACAACAATCCTAAGGCCCAACCTCATGATGATGAGGTGGCAGGAGAGTTTGTTAGTGACAAGCAAAAATAGTGAGAGAGAACCTTTTGTATGTAATAATGGAATGAAAGAGGGAGATGAATTATGAAAATTGTTGTGATCACATTTTACTTATTGGGAGTGACTAGCCACTTGAAAGTCTAGAAGTTTTGTTCCTTAAGCTTCAAGCTATCAATATATCCCTTTTTCCTTTTTTCGTCTTTAATTACTCTTTATTCTCCTACTGTTTTTATCTAATCATCCAATCTATAACATGTCATTAATTGACGAAGTGCCAACATGGATTCCTCATGCAACCTTTGAATCTTTATGATCCTTATTTGCACTTTTTCATGCTTATCATTTTATCAATATATGCTCACAATGTTTTAGATTATGAGGTTTTTATCTAAAAACAAAATTCATTAATATAAGAAGGGTGCACAAGCATATTTGGGATTACTCTGAATCAATTTGTTCGTACTAGTTGTAAGAACTCGTAACCGGGAAAACAAGATGAACACGATAAAGACAACAACAAACAAACGATCTTCTAGGCGTGTTTGGGAACACTTTCCCAAGAGCGATATTCCGACCTTATACGAAGCACCGGTTGCACGGAATTCACCTCCGAGATACAAAGAAGAAAACAGTGATTATGTATGAGAATCACCAAATGTGAACAAATGTATTTGTGATTTTGTTTGATGAACAATGAGAGAATCTTACAGTGCTTTTGAGAGAGAGAAAATATTTCTTATCAACATTCATCCGTGATTATGGTCACATATATGCACGTCAAACATCAAAACGGCTAGTAACCGCTCAATAAGGCAAAACCGCAAAACAAAGGCGTCCGTAGGCAGAACTTCGTCGCGAGTCGCGACGCCACCGGTCGCGGGGGGTGACCAGGGTCACGGGCCGCGACCCGACCTTGCCCAGCTCCTTCGTTCTTCTTTTGCTTCCCAACTTCATTGCATATGAAGTTACAATAGTTTACTAAACCATAAACCATTAAACGTGCACTTTAACGTGACTTAAGCAACGACACCATAACCAAGTAATTTAAGTTAAACGTCACATGAATTCAATCAACCACATACTTTAAATTATCCAACAATCCTCCCCCATTTAGAGTATTCTAAAAGATTATAAGCACTAGAACATCATCAAAACAAACAACCTCATGCATCAATGAAAGTGTACTAAGACTTGAACTTCCACCTAGTATAATATACATTCCAAGAATCCGTATCCGAAAGGTGTCGCAAGCGATTGAACCAATCTCAATACATAGTGGAAAGCTTGAAGATACCATACACACAAGATTAACTATTTGAACTCATTAAAATTGACACGTTAAGCCATGTGTCCGCATCATTCATAAGTGTATCGTAGCTATGCCCCTATAGCTACTTGAAGCGGCTAAACTTCACACTTACATAGGTAGAACTCTTAAATAAACATGTCACTATGACAAGGCATAACAAGAGAACTATTAAGTATATACAACCTCTTATCAACATCATAGTAAAAAACAAGAACAATACTTAGAGGATATTTACAAATGTTCTTCAATCATCAAATGAAGGAATTAATTTTATTGAACTTAAGACCAAACGTCTTATTGGGCGTTAAGTTAAGATTCCCTCACTCGTGATTAACTAAGGGCTCCAATCCAAGACCGATTGCCATCCTCTTCACCGTATCTCTAGCCAAGGCCTTAGTGAAACAATCCGCTAGATTATACGTAGTCCGCACATAGTCAACAGTGATAACACTATCCTTGATAAGTCCTTGAATATAGGAATGCCGCACACCAATGTGTCTTGACTTACCATTATAAACTTGACTATATGCCCTTGCCAAAGCTGCATCGTTATCACAATGTATCGCTATGGGCGATATTGGTTTTGGCAACAAAGGAATCTCAATCATGATATTCTTTAACCACTCCGCCTCTTTACTAGCCGAGGACAAAGCAATGAACTCCGAAGTCATGGAGGAGTCCGCAATGCAAGTTTGCTTCTTAGAAGCCCAAGAGATAGCACCTCCCTAAGTAGAAAAACGAATCCACTTGTGGAAGAGTGATCCTCTCTATTAGAGATCCAACTTGCATCCGAATAACCTTCTAAAACCGAAGGATATCCACTATAGGATAAACCATAATCTTTGGTTTTCCCCAAATACCTTAAGACACGACGAATAGCATGCCAATGCTTCATATTAGGGTTACTAGTATACCTACTAAGCTTTCCTACCGCAAATGCGATATCCGGCCTAGTACTCGTCATAGCATACATCAAACATCCTATGACCCGTGCATACTCAAGTTGAGATACCGCACTACCATCATTTGACATTAATTTTTCACTTGGATCCATAGGAGTTGATACAAAAGAGCAATCACTAACATTGAACTTCTTAAGTACTTTTTCAATGTAGTGTGTTTGAGATAAACTCAACTTTCCATTGCTTCTTTTAATTCTTATGCCTAGAATGACATCCGCTTCTCCTAAATCTTTCATGGAGAACATTGATGATAGGAAAGCCTTTGCCCACTGACAAATCAGTCCCAAAAATCAACATGTCATCTACATATAGACAAATCATAACACCATGACCTAAGTCATCAAATTTGCTATATACGCACTTGTCCGAATTATTCAACTTAAATCCGTTAGACAACACAACCTCATCAAACTTTTGATGCCATTGCTTGGGTGCTTGTTTTAGCCTATACAAAGATCTAAGGAGTTTGCAAACTTTACCTTCTTGACCTTTTACAACAAACCCTTCGGGTTGTTTCATGTAAACCTCTTCATCTAGCTCTCCATTTAAGAACGTTGTCTTAACAGCCATTTGATGGATCACAAGGTTGTGTATAGCCGCAAGAGCAATTAACAACCTTATAGTAGAGATTCTAGAAACGGGTGCATATGTATCGAAATAATCGATACCCAACTTTTGGGAAAAGCCTTGAGCCACTAACCGGGCTTTGAACTTATCAATAGTTCCATCGATTTTCATTTTCTTCTTGAAAATCCATTTACACCCAATAGGTTTACACTTGGGAGGCAAATCCACCAAAACCCATGTGTTATTCCCCATGATGGAATCCATCTCATCATCAATAGCTTCCTTCCAAAAAGGAGCATCTTGAGATCTCATGGCCTCATCATAAGTTAAAGGATCACCTTCCACATTAAACACATATGGAAATTTAGTCAATATAGAACTTCTAGATCCTTCAACTAAATATACATGAAAATTCGGGCCAAAGGATTTCTCCTTTCTTGCCCTTTTACTTCTCCTAGGTTGTGATGAAGTCGATGCTACATTCTCTTCTAGAGTTTGTTCATCTAATTTATGATCATTTAAAGACCGATCATCTTCTTGAATAATGGTACTTGGAGTTACATCCTTTGGTCTAGGAATTGATGAATATCGATTTTCATCAAAGATTGCATCTCTTGACTCCACAATAGTGTGAATTGACCAAACGTCATTTTGTTCTGTAACATAGAACCTATAGGCCTTGCTATGAATAGCATACCCTATAAAGATGCATTCAACTCCTCTTTCACCTAACTTTTTACGTTTAGGTTCCGGCACTTTTACAATTGCCCTACAACCCCAAACTCTAAGATAACTTAGATTTGGTTTTCTTTTGTACCATAATTCTTAGGGTGTAACTTTGTTCTTTTTCATAGGAACGCGGTTTAATAAATAACAAGCCGTTAAAACCGCTTCACCCCAAAATCCATCACTTAAACCCGAATAGGATAACATAGAATTTACCATTTCTTGTAAAGTTCTATTCTTTCTTTCCGCTATACCAATTTATTGTGGTGTATAACCCGCGGTTCTTTCATGTATGATTCCTAATGATTGGAAATAACTAGGATCATGGTATTCACCACCCCTATCGGTTCTAAGCCGTTTTATCTTGTCATTTAGTTGCAATTCAACCTCGTTTTTATAGATCTTAAACTTATCTAGAGCTTCATCTTTAGTGAATAGAAGATAAACATAACAATACCTAGAATGATCATCTATAAATGTTATGATATACTTCTTATTACCTAAAGAAGGAGTGCTATGAAAATCACATAGATCACTATGCACCAAATCAAGCAAATTAGTATCTCTTTCCACATTATTAGGGAAAGAATTTCTGGTTATCTTTGTAAGCATCCATGTTCTACACTTCTCTATGCTTGGATCAAAACTAGAAATCAATTCATCATTTGACATAGAATATAACTTTCTATAATTAACATGACCAAGCCGATAATGCCAAAGAGAAGAACTATCATTAACAACGCAAACATTGTTTAACAAAGTATTCGAAATACTTAACTTGAACATACCATTACATAAATAACCCAAACCAACAAAAGACCCTCCTTTAGATAAAATAAATTTGTCCGACTCAAATACCATTTTAAAACCTATTCGATTCAAGATAGCTCTCGAGACTAGATTCTTTCTAAGGTCCGGAGCAAATACAACATCTCTTAAAACAAGAGACTATCCGGAACTAAAAACTAGCTCAACTTGACCTACTCCTAAGACTTTAGCAGTAGAATCGTTCCCCATGTATGGAACTTCTCCTTCATCCGCCTCCTTGAAGGTCTTGAAAAGAGATCGTTCCTTGCATACATGTCTAGAAGCTCCCGAATCGATGTACCATGAACAATCATCCTGTACACAAAAGATTTCAGAAATCGTACACACATAATTCAAAACCGAATTAAGTGAAACTTGTGCACAAGTACCTTGCTTGGGTTGGGTATGGCTTGACTCGCCTTTCCCACCACCATGCCCATTCTTGTTCATCTTTTTCTTCCAAATGGTGCAATCCTTCTTGAAGTGACCGGACTTTCCACATTCCCAACAAGCTCGTTGTTGTCCTCCTCCACCAAACTTTGGTTTCTTACCAAAGTTTCCTTTTGGTGAAATTATGTGCCCTCTTCTTAGGATTAGAGTCATAAGATTTTCCATCCTCCACCATGTTAATAGTGGAAGAACTAGGTTTTACCTCCTCTTGACCATCTTGAACCCGAATGCCCTCTTCAATCCGAAGATGAGCACCCAATTGTTCAATAGTCATTTCATCTTTTCCTATGTTTCAAACTATTTCTAACATCTTTCCGTGAGGAGGGTAATTTGTCGATTATTGAAGAAACGGCAAATGTTTCATCCACACTAATATCGTGTTGTTTAAAGCTTCCTAAAATTCTTTGGATTTCATGGAATTGTTCCATAATTGGCCTAGACTCAACCATCTTAAAATTATTAAAATTGCTCACTAGAAATTTCTTACTAGAAGCATCTTAGGCCATGTATTTAGACTCTAAATAATCCCAAAGAACTTTAGCGGATTCATAGTATTGATAAATATCAAAGAGATCATCGGACATACCATTAAGAATGTGACCACGGCATATGTAGTCATCGTTCTCCCACTTCTTCCTCTTCCTTGTAGCCTCAATCGTCTCATCATCCACTTCAATAGGCTTCGGGGATGTGAGAACGTACACCACCGCCAAAGAGGTAACAAGGAATTGCATCTTCTTTTGCCATCTACGGAAACCCACGCCTTCAAACTTGTCAAGTTTGTGGAAATTCGCTGTCATCTCACGAAGTGTAGCCATCTTATGAAAATATCGCTTTTGGATTGTAAGAGCTCATAACCGGGAAAACAAGATGAACACGATAAAGACAACAACAAACAAACGATACTCTAGGCGTGTTTGGGAACACTTTCCCAAAAGTGATATTCCGACCCTATACGAAGCACGGGTTGCACGGAATTCACTTCCGAGATACAAAGAAGAAAACAGTGGTTATCATGCTCGTATGAGAATCACCAAATGTGAACAAATGTATTTGTGATTTTGTTTGATGAACAATGAGAGAATCTTACAGTGCTTTTGCGAGAGAGAAAATATTTCTTATCAACATTCATCCGTGATTATGGTCACATATATGCACGTCAAACATCAAAACGACTATTAACCCCTCAATAAGGCAAAAACGCAAAACAAAGGCGTCCATAGGCAGAACTTCGTCGCGAGTCGCGACGCCACTGGTCGCGGGCCGCGGCCCGACCTTGCCCAGCTCCTTCGTTCTTCGTTTGCTTCCCAACTTCATTGCATATGAAGTTACAATAGTTTACTAAACCATAAACCATTAAACTTGCACTTTAAAGTAACTTAAGCAACGACACCATAACCAAGTAACTTAAGTTAAACGTCACATGAATTCAATCAACCACATACTCTAAATTATCCAACACTAGTGTGTGACATCAATACTCGAGTTCATGTAACATTTACTTTCTTGTGCTTGCAGGCTGAGACTGAGCGAGAAGGAGGAGAAAATAAAGGAGTATCAGAAAAGGCAATAACATTAAAAATTTCTTCACCAAGCGTTCACAACATAACGCTAATCGATCTACCTGGGATAACTAAAGTTCCTGTAGGAGATCAACCTACTGATATAGAATCTAGGATAAGGAAGATGATAATGGACCTTATTAGGCAAGAAAACTGTATCATATTAGCAGTTAGTCCTGCAAACTTTGATTTGGCAACTTCTGATGCCATTCAAATGGCTAAGGAAGCTGATCCAAAGGGTACTGTATATCTTATCATTTTGATGCACAGTGTGAATTTTAAGTCTAATTTTTTTCCTGTACATATAACAACGTTACAGAATTGTGCTTTGACAGGTAATCGGACAATTTGAGTCATCACTAAGGTCCTCTGGCTCATAGCCTATATATATTTCTTCATTATTTTGATTCTTTATATAGCTATGTTACCCGCACTCATCTCAATTGGACATGTGTGCATATCCAAGTGTTCGACATTTTATTGAATTTTGTGAATTTTCCCTATATAAAGTGTGATTCCGTTGCCCAATGGAGCCAAAGACTCTATTATTTGGTTTTGGAATATGATGAAACAAAGCAAAATGACTTCCTAAAGTAGTTGCGCTTGTTATACTATGAAGTTGTTGGTGGTCAATGCATAATCGACGCAATTTTTATTTTTGGGTCATCCGGAAATGCCTCTTTGTGTATTCAACACAAGGGTAAGGTTGCGTACATCCGACCCCCTTACCTCTCCTTGTGGCGGGAGCCTTTGAGGTCTTAGGGTAATGTTGACATGTTGTTGTTGTTGTTGTTCCCTAAATAAAGTGTCAAAGTGTCCATACTTATGTCAAAGTGTGAATGATATGACTGGACATGAGTACTTAAGATAAGATGAAGAGTCCGGTAACATAGTCTCATAGCTTATCATTTGATATATATATGTTGTTTGACATATGTATGATGTGTTGCAGCTAGATATCTTGGACAGGGGTACTAATGCTTGCAACTTCCTTCTTGGAAAAATAATCCCTCTCCACTTAGGTTATATTGGTGTGGTCAATAGATGTCAAGCGGTAAGACATCCAACTTAACTCATTTTCCTTTGTACGTTTGATGTACCTAGCTTCATCAAGTCTTGCTTGGAGGATGATATATTGTTGAGAGATATTGTTGGGATATTATTGAGTACATAAAATATATCATATTAGGCAAATATTATCTTTGAATTTATCTTGTCAAATATCTTGGCTTATCTTGGGCCTTAATTCTAGGTAGATAGTTTTAGATAGATTTTCGTTTATCACGTTGAATTGTATATATAAGCCTTGAGGGAGTAATGCAAAACACAACTTTAGCCATATCTCTTTATTTCACATGGTATCGGAGCCTAAGGCTAAAATATAAATTATTTTTTTCTTTTTCTTTTCTCTCACCGGCGCACCAAATTTTTTTCTCTTTGTCATGGCTGGCGAGGCCACGCCACCCCCACCGCCCACTTACACCCCAAATTCACCTTTTTATCTTAGTACCGGTGACAAACCGGGAGATTATATCACTCCCACCCGCCTTCGTCATGATAACTATGATGATTGGGCGGCCGATATTCAGATGGCTCTTGAAGCGAGACGGAAATTTGGATTTTTAGATGGCACAATCACCGAGGCCGAACCACCATATACTTCATCCGATTGGAGACAAATTAATGCTATGCTCGTTTCTTGGATCACTAACACTATTGATCCCGAGGTAAAATTGACTCTATCTAAATTCCGTGATGCATCTCGCCTTTGGGACCATCTTAAAACTCGTTTTGCCCTTGTTAATGGCCCTCGTATTCAACAATTGCGAACGGCCATTGCCAAGTGTGCACAAACCAAAGATATGTCTGTTTCTCAATACTATGGCAAATTAAATTGCTTGTGGGAGGAACTGTTTAATCATGAACCTTTAATAGATTGTCATTGTTGTTCAAAATGTAATGCGGGTTCTCTTCATGCCAAAAGGAGGGAGAATCGGCAATTACATGATTTTTTAATGGGTTTAGACTCGGAGTATTATCGTCACTTGCGCACCAATATTTTATCCACCGATCCTTTACCCACTCTTGATCGGGCTTATCAATTGGTTGTGCAAGATGAACGTGTTAGGTTGGCTAGCGGCACCGTCATAGACAAACCGGCTGATGCGCTTGGTTTTGCCGTGCACGTACTGCGTAGCCGTGGCAAGGGTGACCGTCCGGTTTGTAGTCATTGTCGTAAGGTGGGCCATGAGGCCGCCAAATGTTTTTCTCTTGTAGCATGTTCTCATTGCAAGAAACACGGTCATGATGTCTCTTCTTGTTATGAGTTAGTGGGGTACCCGGAAGGCTGGAACGTTGCGTCAAAACCAGACAGCAATTCTTTCCGACAGTCCCGCCCACCCGCACAGCGCAGCAGGCCGCCAGCTAAGGCCAACGCTGCTGCTGGGCCGTCTACTGCCCCGTCTGCTGCTACCCACATGTCTGTTGCTGCTCCTCACGCTGCTGCGTCCGCGGGCAGCCTCTTCACCGCGGAGCAGTGGCGCGTCCTTGCGGGAATGATTGGTAACACAAAACTTTCCGATGATAGGTTGAATGGTGAGTTTCATTTTGATTCTTGGATTATTGATACGGGTGCTACCCATCATGTCACTGGTGAGAAGTCTTGGATGAGAGATATTGTTGATATTGTTTCTTGTCCCGTTGGTCTTCCTAATGGTGCCAATGTGGTTGCTACTCATAGAGGATCTGTTCGGTTATCCGATCTTATTATTCTTACCGATGTACTTTATGTTCCAAACTTTAGTTGCAATTTACTTTCGATTTCACAGCTCACCCATGATTTGTCATGTACTGTACAATTTACTTCTTCTATGTGTGCTATACAGGACCCTCTGAGGAAGCTGATTGGGACGGGTCGTAAGCGGGATGGACTATACTATTTTAGTGGAAGTACCTTGGTCACCAATGTCACCGTTCATGGTGCGTCTTCTGACTTGGAGCTTTGGCATAAGAGGATGGGACACCCCTCTGAACGTGCGGTGAAGTTGCTTCCCTCTTTGTGTGGTGCTAAGGGTAGTTTGACTAAAGCATGTGATATTTGTTTTCGTTCTAAACACTCTAGAGACAAATTTCCTTTAAGTAATAGTCGTGCTAGTCGCATTTTTGAGAAAATACACTGTGATTTGTAGGGTGCCTATAGACATGAATCTTCTTGTGGAGCACGTTATTTTTTGACTATTGTTGATGACTATTCTCGTGCTGTTTGGGTTTACTTATTGATGGACAAAACTGAAGTTTTTCGAATGTTCATGTCCTTTGTTGCTTTAGTTGACCGTCAATTTTCTCAAACCATAAAAGTAGTACAAAGTGATAATGGTACCTAATTTAATTGCCTTCATGATTATTTCAATGCCAATGGTATCATTTTTCAAACTTCATGTGTCAAAACTCCACAACAAAACGGGCGAGTTGAGCGTAAACAAAAACATCTCTTGAATGTAGGACGTGCTTTACTTTTTCAAGCTCACTTACCTATTTACTTTTGGGGGGAAAGTGTCTTAACCGCCGCACATCTCATCAATCGTACCCCATCTCCTCTTCTTGATAACAAATCTCCATATCAAATTATCTATGATGCCATTCCTTCGTATGATGCTATTCGTACTTTTGGTTGTCTATGCTATGCTCACAATCATAATACCCATGGAAATAAATTTGCACCTCGTAGTAGAAAATGTGTATTTGTGGGGTATCCCTTTGGGAAGAAGGGATGGCGCTTGTTTGATCTTGAGAAACGTGAATTTTTTGTCTCACGTGACGTTAAATTTTTTGAAGAAATCTTTCCCTTTTCCACTCCTCATAATTTTCCTCATGAACTCCCTGCTCACTTGAACCCGTCAATGGACGATGTTCACTTTGATTTCGCAGACCCTATCTCCACAAATCAACCCATCCTTGAGCCCACTTCTCCCATTTCACAAATTAACCCACCTTCTCCTTCCCACATAAATTCCAGCCCACTCATACTCCCCACCACAAACCCATATTCTACTGATCCTCTTACCCCAGCGGCCCACGTGCCTGCATCCTCTTCCTCTCCCTCCGTGGCCCAGCCCACTTCTCTCTCCCTCTCTCCTCATACGGCCCAGCCTTCCCCTTCTCACCTTTCTTTTCCCCCAGCCCACACGACTGCCCAGCCCAGTCCCCCCTCATCTCCACACTCTTCTCCTCCTTCCTCTCCCATTGGGCCAGCGACGCAGCCCATTTCTGCTGCCCATCCCAATCCATCATCATCTCCTGAACTGTTGGGTAAAGGTCATAGGCTTAAATTTGACTCGGTTTTATTGCGTGACTTTGTTACTCACACTATCTCTGCTACTAGTCCATCTCCTTCGCCCTCGTCTTCTCAGTCTCCCTCAGGTACTCCTTATCCTTTAGCACACTTTATTAATTGTGCAAATTTTTCTGTGAAATATCGAAAGTTTCTTACTTCTATTGTCTCTCACACTGACCCCAGGCATTTCAAAGAGGCTATGAAGCATGAGGGTTGGCGCGCTTCTATGCATGATGAGATAAAAGCATTAGAGGACAATGGGACATGGTCCTTGGTGCCGCTTCCATCTGGGAAACGGGCATTAGGCAGTCAGTGGGTATATCGCACCAAGTATAAGTCCAATGGGGATGTGGAACGTCTGAAATCTCGACTTGTTGTATTAGGTAATCATCAGGAGGCTGGCATTGATTATACTGAGACCTTTGCTCCCGTGGCCAAAATGACTACAGTTCGTGCTTTCCTTGCTATCGCTGCTTCGAAACATTGGGAACTTCATCAGATGGATGTTCACAATGCTTTTCTTCATGGCGATCTTGATGAGGAGGTGTATATGAAACCACCTCCTGGTTTTGCTCCTACTGATCCTTCTCTTGTTTGTCGTCTGCAGAAGTCTTTGTATGGACTTAAGCAGGCCCCTCGTTGTTGGTTTGCTAAGTTGGTCTCTGCTCTCAAAGGATATGGTTTCTCTCAGTCCTACTCTGACTACTCTCTATTCACTTTTGCTCGTGATTCAATTCATCTTAATGTGTTGGTATATGTTGATGATTTGATTATTGCTTGTAATGATTCCGCTGCACTTACCACTTTCAAAGCTTACTTGAGTGATTGCTTTAAGATGAAGGATTTGGGTCCCTTACAGTATTTTCTTGGCATAGAAGTGGCTCGTAGTTCATCTGGGCTCTTTCTATGTCAAAGGAAATATACCTTGGATATTATTGCTGAAACAGGTTTGCTAGGTGCTAAACCTAGCGCTTCGCCTATTGAGCAACATCATAAGCTCGGACATGCCACTGGTCCTACCATCGACGATGCAGCCTCTTATCGTCGTCTTGTAGGACGTCTCATCTATTTATCCGTTACTCGTCCTGACTTGGCCTATTGTGTACATATCTTATCTCAGTTTATGCAGGCTCCCAAACTCGAGCATTGGGAGGCTGCATTGCGTGTTGTTCGATATTTAAAGGGGACTCCAGGTCAGGGTATTCTACTTCGAGCCGATAGTGATTTATCTCTCCAAGGTTGGTGTGATTCTGATTGGGCTGCTTGTCCTGTGACTCGTCGTTCTTTGTCAGGATGGATTGTTTTCTTAGGACATTCTCCTATTTCTTGGAAGACCAAGAAGCAGCATACTGTGTCTCGTTCATCTGCGGAAGCAGAATACCGTTCTATGGCTGCTATTACTTGTGAGTTGAAGTGGCTTAAGGGTCTTCTTGTGAGTTTGGGGGTTCATCATCCCAAATCTATTCCTTTGTTCTGTGATAGTCAGTCTGCTCTTCATCTGGCTAAGAATCCTGTTTTTCATGAGCGTACTAAACATATTGAGGTGGATTGTCATTTTCTGCGTGATGCTATTGTGGATGGTCTTATTTCTCCATCCTATGTGCCTACTACTTCGCAGCTTGCCGACATCTTTACCAAAGCTCTAGGCAAAGCTCAGTTTGATCTTCTCCTTTCCAAGTTGGGCATTCTGGATCACTCCCATGCTCCAACTTGAGGGGGGGTGTTGAGAGATATTGTTGGGATATTATTGAGTACATAAAATATATCATATTAGGCAAATATTATCTTTGAATTTATCTTGTCAAATATCTTGGCTTATCTTGGGCCTTAATTCTAGGTAGATAGTCTTAGATAGATTTTCGTTTATCACGTTGAATTGTATATATAAGCCTTGAGGGAGTAATGCAAAACACAACTTTAGCCATATCTCTTTATTTTTCATATATATAGCTTAATTTCTAACTTTTGTTTAATTTGTACACTAATTCGGTTAGATTATTTAAGTTTTTGTATGATGCTCGCGGAGCTGTGTTGCAATGAAAAAAGAAGCATGGTAGATGGAATGCAATTTACTCATATACGTATGCTTATAAATTTGATGTGAAATTTCAGGACATTAACAAGAATAAGAGTGTTGGTGAAGCGCTTAGCTTTGAGGAACAAGCTTTTGACAATCATCCGGTACATCTATATATGAATTGTTCTGATTCTAGAGTATCTTGTTATTCTTGACTCATTGGATAACTTTGATGATGAAGGAGTATCGTAATATTCGAGACCGTTGTGGCATTCCACAACTAGCTAACAAACTAAATGAGGTTAGTTATATCCATATCTCGATCTTTACCTTGTCTGATTTGCTCATAGTATATATAAGTACTAAACAGAACTGTGTCTTTTGCTTTCTCCAGATTCTTGAGCAGCATATAAGAGCAACTCTTCCCACCTTAAAGTCCCAATTCAATCCATATTTTCGAGCCGTTAAAGAAGAAAAGAAGACATATGGAGATGCCATTGAATCCAAAGTGGGTTCAACAACTTTTTGAGTGTGTTTTTACAATTTCTCTCTTTAATATTTTTCATTTGTTTTTAATAATCTGTCAAGCTCGTAATTATCTTCTCGATATCGTATCTAATATCTTAATTATATGCATACCCTATATGATATTGATGCCCAAGCTTGTGTTCGACATATCAATGAGGCTGCATTTTGGTAATTCCTTATTGTTGTTTTATATGTTCCTTTTATGCTAGAGTGTAATAAACTGCTAATGTAACATTGTGCTTACCAAGCTACTCTCTTCTTTTTATGCTTCTGTTCATTCGAAAAATTAATTTCTCTATATTAAAATTTTGATGCATCTATGCCCTTTTCTAAGTATGCTCAATCATAATCCAGCTTATTTGATGTCATTTTCTAGGAAAAAAAGGGTGTAATTGTGTTGGATATATTACGGAACTATAATGAAGGTGAAGCTCTTTCCTTTCTTATCTATCGTTTATTCTTGTTCGATTGCCAAAAAAGGTCACTTTTAAGTATGTTACTTGAACTCTTGTTTGAACCAAAATATTTGAGTTTGATATTTGGGCATGAGTGTACAATTTGAAAAGGTTCTAGTTACTACAGAAAATTTTGGCAAAGGCCCTGAATATTGTAAATATTAGTATATTCTAAACGTTTGTTTACTCATATATCTTCATGGGCTAGTATAAGTTGCTCCCTATTCTTTTTTACTCATATTATGGCTTTGCATTTTTTCCAACAGCTTTGTCTTCATTGATTGATGGAAAGAACTGTGAGATGTGAACAAAAGAGTTGAAGGGAGGAGCTAGGATTCGCTACATTTTTCAATCGATTTTTATTAAAGCCTTTGAGGTATATGAGACTTGTGTACTAGAAGATCTTAATGTTCCTAGCTATGTTACTCGGACTCTCAGACTTGTGTTAAACAAGTCACAAGTGCATGTGTCCAACTTGGCTATTCTATGAAGGGGCCAATGTTGGAGTCTCAAAGATCTGATATTGGTACTTGAGGTAAGACGAAGAGTCTGGGTAACATAAGTTCTTACTTTTTCCTTTGGTTAGTTAAATAAAGCGTGCTATATGCTTAGCTAATTGATACTTTATAGTCACTTATTTTTCCTTTGTGTTATAAGGAAGTTGATCCTTGTGAAGATATCTCTGATGACGATATTAGGATCGCAATTCAGAATTCTATGGGTCCTAGAAATAACCTGTTTGTTCCAGAGGTTAAAATCCTTATGATATGTAATTCCTATTTAAATTGAATAGTGTTCGATATGAGACATCTGACACATCATATAACATTTCCTGACGGTGAATTTCAAGTTCCTTTTTGAAGTTTTGATAAAAAGGCAAATTGAAAGATTGTTAGATCCTAGTCTCCAGTGTCTTCAATTCGTACGCAGGGAGCTGGTGAAGGTATGAAGTAAATGTATCAAATTGATGGTTTTGCATTTTATCTTGCTAGCAAATGCCATTGAATGTTTCAACTGGAGAGTTTCAGCAAGTCATGGGAAAAACAAAATTCATTTTGATCCAGATGAGCAGTTCTTGTGAATCAAGGGAGTTGCAAAGATTTCCAGTTTTCAGAAAGCATTTGGAAGAAGTAATGCTGAATTTTCTCAATGATGCGAAGGAACCTATAGAGAAACGAATTTTGGATACGATTGCCATGGAGGTTTGTCTAATTGTATTTACTAATTTATTACCTTCATTCTATTAGTATGTATGAACTTGGTCAACTTCACTCCGCTAGCTTCTGAATGTTCCTGCATACGTGTTGATTTTGTAATGGCTGTTTCAGGCAGATGATATTAATACGCCTCACCCTAATTTTGTGGGTGGGCACGGGGCAATAATAGAACTTACTAAACAGCGTATCTGTACTCCCAAGGTTTTCTCTATCATCAGTGAACATATGAAATTGTATATTTATATTTGATTGCTGAAGTTTGTCCGAGTATGCTTCACCATTAGCTAAGTGCACAGTTTGTCGTGATTTTAGAGTCTCATTGATCTTGACCAGACGCCATCACCTGATCGTAGATATCAGAAGTATCAGTCATGGTTCTCAACCAACCTGGTATTTACCATTGAACTCTACATTTTTTGCAGTATTTTTTACAGTAGAAGGAAAATGAACCTTTTGTCTAACCTAGTCAAACTTGTCGGTTGGGCCGGGTTCCAAGATGATTATCCTGAATTGGGAACTATATGATTGTCTTGAATCCTTCCAATGGTGGATGTTCATGAATTAGTTTTTTCTCCCTTATCTTCAGAGTTCAGATTACGATTACGACACATAAAGCTATTAATTAGAAAAATCCCGAAACAGGTTCTATTTATCCTTGCAAGCACCTTCAACCGTTGATTTAGAATATATGGCATCTACTTCTTAAAGGAAATGGAGAGGGCCTTGTTCTGAATTTCATATAGTGGGCTGTCCTTTATTGTTGTGCTAGAGCCTAGAGTACAAATTATTATAATTACAAGTGCGGGAAGTATACTGGCGCGATCATGTATTAACAAGTCTATATGTCAAGACTCGAGTACAGTATCACTCCAACAGTCTCTCAAAATTAAGTTTCGTAACTTAGTGACTAACTCTTAATTCTTTTGTTCCATTCAATTTCTCTCATCTTATTTGAGTGAGCATCAATTCTTTGTCTGCTTCAAGGTTATTTGGAGACTTTAAAATTTAAATGCTCATCTCGTTTGATAATATTTTCTGGGGCTTAACAGGGAGGCAAAAGTTTAGCCGAGGATGACAAATCTACGTCAGTTGGTGGTAAGCTCTAATTTATCTTGTTAAACAGCTATATGATGTGCTTTGTGCATACAAAAATTTTGAAGGTGAACTTTTTTATATTGACCATCATTCACTCAAAAACTGAAAGTTATAATCTATCACAATGTTGTCTGAATAATTACTGCTCTATTTTCTTCTAAAATGTTGCGAATATCTCCGTCTTACTGTTATATGAAACTTTCAAATTTGTAAGTGCAATCAGTTATAGTTCTTAGCTAGGATTTTAGGTAATACATCTCCGTGCTTTACACTCATAAATTAAAAGTAATTTTGTTCCTTTTTATAGTTTACAGTCTTGTTCTTTACGGTCAAATACGTAATTAATGATATTAATGTTCAAAGATGGAGATTGGGAACCGGTAAAAAGCAAGTGTAACTAGGATAAATAAACAAAAGTAATTTTGTTGGTTGCTAACGTAGTATATACTATATATAACTTATCCTGCTAAAACCCTTTAGCAAAGCTATGGAGTCTGCCTATTGGATTCTGGAGCAATTTTCGTCTAATGGAACTCCGGTCGGAAATTATGCTGGAGAGACATCTAGCCACACATTTCAAACGCCATCATCGATTCAGCTAGAAGAGGTAAAGTTGTTAGGAAGATTTGCGTTAGCTTTACTCATTCGTCTATTTTTCCTTGTCTTTGTTTTTACTTTTGTTTATGGTTACAAATATTGGATCTTGCAAGTGCTACCTACCGCGATCATAGCACCCACCGGGCAACCAACAGAAGATGAATCAACACAAGTGTATTTAATCAAAATACTCTTGAAATCTTACTTTGATATAGTCAGAAAGAAAGTTGAAGATGACGTTCCCAAAGCCATAATGCACTTTATGGTACAATTCCTTGAACTATGACTTGTCCCTTTAAACTCCTAAAGGTTATCTTGGTCATGTATGCATTGACTTTTATTTTTGACTTTTTGACTTTTACTTTCTCAGGTCAATCATCTGAAGAGAAACTTTTACTCCACTCTTATTCGGGAAATTTACAGGTACTTTAGGACAATCCTTCTTTCTCTTGATAAAATATATTTGAAGCAAGTTAGAAAGCGTCGAACTCTCTATTTTTGGCGTTGAAGTTCCTAGTCCTCAAGCTCGTCAGGAAGGAAGGCACACAACAGAGTTTTTAGGGTCTTCAACCTTAGTTATTGCGGCAGTATTGTCAAATTCGAACAAGTCATTCCTCTATATATTAAGCCAAGTGATATATATAGGCCCTCTTGCCGAGCCAATTGTCAAGAAAAGAATAATCCATGAGATTTCATTTTCCCGATGTGGATCAAACTTTTTCCGACATACATGAAAAATTCCTGACAAGTATTTCCTAACTCGCTCATTGAGTCATTTCCTCTTGAACTACTATTCAAATCTGCATATTAGTACACAGAGGTGGTACATTACTATGTTTTCTTACCCATTTTATTATCGCAAATCAGGTTACACTATCCCTAACAAATAGGAGCTGTCGTAGTCATTTCTATTGTTGATAAACTTCTACTCTCCTGAGGTGTTAAGTTGGACGAGTTGCGATACATGACTTGTGCCTCTTTTCAGCCTTATTTGAACACCTATGCAAGTGTTTTTACGCCTTAGGATAATTTTGTATGCAGGGAGGGACTTTTTGAAGAGCTATTGCGGGAGAACTCTGAGGTTACGAAGAAACGAAAGCTTACCAATGAGATGTACAGGGTGTTGCAGAAGGCTGTCCAGGTGTGTGATATTATGGAGAATATTAGTGAAGCTTGTTATTGGACTAATTATTTGAAACTTTTTGTTTTGCATTTTTGCAGACACTTGATGAATTTGATTCCAACGCTGCAGCTGCGAACCTAGCTTAGCTCTTAAAGCCAACTGCTATAGACCAGCAGCAACAAGTTTTCGAGTGTTCATTTGTCTAGGAATTATGTTCCTCATAAATTCATGTGCAGTTTATCTGCTATGATGAATGATTTTAAAAATTGAACAAATATCATTAAACACACCAAGCGATCCTGGATGATACTTGTATACCTTATAGAGTAGGAGAAATTTGCACAGATCTAGGATGTACCTTGTGTCAGTCTAAGGGCCGAAGCCATTGCCAAAATTCAGAAACATGTTGTCTTTATGAATAATAATACAAATTAGTCTATGCCCGTGTTAATACCAAAGATAGTTATATATCATAAAATCAATAAAAGTGGTGCTTAGCAATGAGGTGTCTAAGATATGTTTTCCTGTTTTGAACTTTAGTTTAACCACATTTCCTTTTTGTCATATGGAAGAATGATGCAAAATATGGGCAGATATTTGAATCAATACAAAAAAGATAACAGCCAAACAAATTAAGTATAACAAAAACCCATGAGTGTCATAAAAGCCGTTAGTAGTAGTAGCATTACGTATTTTGATATGTATTTAATTCTAGATCGCTTCCTATAGCTAGTACATTAAAGAATAAAGAAGATGAGCATCTCACATAAATGTGACAATTAGTTCGGAAGGCAATATTGAAAGACGATAATAGCAATAAAAGCATATGCATTTCGTAAGGACAATTTTCTATTCATTATTATGATAATGAAATCTTCCTATAAATATTGAATTTCTTCATAAAGTTTCAATTACACTCGATATGATGAAAATTGACACACTTGTTTTTTATATCACAAAACTATGTTAAAACTCATTATCATCAATATTATCTATTAATATCTACTAAGGCCCTATTTTTGTCAACTTATTTTAATAAGTTTCAGTAACAATAAGTTCAGTTCAGTAAAAATAAATTTAGTTTAGTAGTAATAAGTACAGTTTAGTAAAACTAAGGGCCTTTTTCTGTTCAGCTTATTTTCAGCTCAGTTCAATTCAGCTCTAATAAGTTCAGTTCTGTTCAGTTAAGCTCTAATAAGTTAAGTTAAGTTCAGTTCAGTTCAACTCTAATAAGTTCAGTTCAGTTCAGCTCTAATAAGTTCAGTTCAGTTCAGCTCTAATAAGTTCAGTTCAGTTCATTTCAGCTCCAATCAGTTCAGCTCCATTCGTTATCTAACCATTTTGTTTAATATTATTATTGTTGGTCTAATTTATTTTACTTATTATTATTTTTGTTATTATTTTTATGTATTATTTTATTACTATTATACCTTTAGTCATTATTATTACTACTATTCTTATGGTTGAGCATAATTTGGGTTGGTGTGCGGTTTAAATATGTTTATTCTCAATACGAATATTCTAATTTACAATTGTTCCTTTATTTTACCGACTAAATATTACTATTACATCATACAAATAAGCTACAAAAGTTAGAAGATATTAAAAAATTACAAAGTTGCTAATAATATTGGAGTACTATTTAAGGTACAACATCGTCATACGTTGAATATTAAAAATACTTTCGCGGTTTGTGGTGGGGTTTGGTTTATAAATATTATAGACCAACCCACTGCAAATTGTGGTTTGGTTAGAAGCACAAACAAATCTATTTTTTAAGCTAATTATTATTAAAATTGCTAATTATTATTATAATAGTAATATTAATTTACTATTTAGACATTATTGTTATTATACAATCATCATCAAGTATTAATATATTAATACTAATAATAGGAATTACTCATTATTAATTATTATTATTATTATCAGTAATTATAATTTTTTAAATTAAGTTAACATTATTACTATTATTTATTTATTTATAGCTATCATTTTATAACATCAGAAATAATATTATCATTATTCATTAATTATTATTCTAAATTCTAAATTATCAATTATTATTACTTAGAAGTATAATTACTCCCTCCGTCCCCCAAAGGATTTCCCATTTTTTCATTTTTGTTTGTCCCAATTACATTTCTCATTTCCTTATTTGGATATGACTCACCTATTATAATACTATCATTTTTCTTACAAAAAGTACTTGACCATACACACTCTCTCTCTTAATAAACAATTCTAAAAGATACCCACTAACTTACTTTTCAATTATAAAATAAAACTTTAGGCCACACACCAACCTCCTTCCTTAAACTTTGTGCCCAAAGAAAATGAGAAATTCTTTGGGGGACGGAGGGAGTATTATTTAATATTCATAATTATTATTGTTTAATTATTATTTATATATTTATTTCAATTTAATATAATTCAATTCAATTCAATTCAGTTTAGTTCAGCTCAGCTCCAATAAGTATAGTTCAGTTCAGCTCCAATAAGTTCAATTTTGTTCAGTTTAGCTCCAATAAATTCAGTTTAGTTTAGTTCCGTTCAGTTCACTTTAGCTAGAATTAGACGAAGAGAACAACCCTAAGTTCAATTCAGTAGAAATAAGTTCAATCCTTAAGAAATTTGTTAAGGTTTCAGCAAAAATAAGTTCAGTTCAGTGCTAATAAATTTAATTCAGTAAAATAAGTTCAGATCAACAAAATTCAATTGACGAGAACATGGTCTAAATGAGAGCAATACTAGATAATCAAAACCTAATACTTTGAAGTACTAAATCGGTGGTGAAGCGAGCCCAAGCTCATCAACAATATAATGGGCCCATTTGTAAGTGGGTGTCACTCAACCAACCGACTAGGCCTTAGTATATGGAGGCCTTACAGCAGGTGTTAGTGAGTTTAGATAGTAACTACATTTTTATATACTATTTCATTAATTTCTTTTTATTTGTCCTATTTTTTGTTTTTGTATGTTTTTTTGTTTGTCCTACTTTTCCATCGTTCCCTATATCGAAAAATTATATTACCCATGTACCACTACTTTATCACTTTTTGGTCTCATATGCACCTTATAATTTTCTCTTACCTACTTTAATCACCCCATTTACTATAAAATAAGTGAATTTCTTAATTGTTGTCCCCACCCACATGCCTATGTCATTATCTTCTTTGGCATTTAGAATTACAGTAAATGGGACAAACAAAAAGAAACGAAGGGAGTACTACAATTTACAATTATTCCTATCTCAAAACTGTATGTCCTTTTAAATTTAGAGAAGGTATTGGGTCAGACGCAACCGACCATAACATTTGGTCGGACGACTTTCAGTTGGTTTCATTTTTGTTTCAGTTGGTTTCATTTTTGTTACAGTTGGTTTCAATTTTTGTTCAGTTGATTTCAATTTTTGTTCAGTTAGTTTCAAATTTTTTTCAGTTGATCTTTTTTATTTCAGTTGGATGTCTTTTAAGTTCAGCTACTTATCTTATTGTTTCATTTACGTGTTTTAGTCTAAATGAAAACAAGTTGGAAGCAAATGAAAAAAAGGGGAGTAAATGAAAGCAAGTTAGAAGCAAATGAAAAAAAAAGGAATAAATGAAAGTAAGTTACAAGCAAATGAAAAAAAAGGGGAGTAAATGAAAGCAAGTTAGAAGCAAATGAAAAAAAAGGAGAGTAAATGAAAGTAAGTTACAAGCAAATGAAAAAAAAGGGGAGTAAATGAAAGCAAGTTAGAAGCAAATGAAAAAAAAAGGGGAGTAAATGAAAAAAAGTTAGAAGCAAATGAAAAAAAAGGGGGAGTAAATGAAAGCAAGTTAAAAGCAAATGAAAAAAAGGAAGTAACTACATACCTTCATCCTTTTAACTGAAGGTATGTAGTTATTTCAGTTACTTATATTTTTCTTTCAGTTGATTTTATTTTTTTTCATTTAACAACTAACTAAAATTAAAAAAATAAAAAACACTAACCTCTGCTTTCTTCTCACTTTCTCCTTCTTCTTCATCAATGACATCAATGACATCAATGGTAGAAGTTGAACTATCAGCAGCTGCAATGAGAGAAACTATAATATCTGGGAGATAAGGCGTGAGGTTAGATGACCTTGCTCCATCATCTTCAAAGCCCTGTTGCGCCATTGTTGCACCTGAGGAAGAAGATGAGCGGCGCGGCGGTGGCGGCGACGGCGGAGGAAGAAGATGAAGAAGCAGGGGCGCTGTTCTCGCGACTTCGTCCGACAAAACGTATTGGGTCAGACCGTCTGACCCAATAGTTTCACTTAATTTATTACTCATAGTTGCAAATAAATTGAATTTTTTAACATTCTTTGACTGGAATCCCTAATAGATTAATTACCTTAGTATATATATAAAGTCAAACATTGAACCAAAAGATATCTAGTTAAATAAATGAGATATGAATGCTTAGGAAACAAATCCAAAAAAAAAAAGGAAAGTGACCCGTTTAAGTCAATAACTCCCATAGTCCAAATCTTTCCAATCTGGCAAAATGAAGAAAGATGAAGTAGAAAATAGTGTGAAAAAACAAATGGAAATGAACTTGGGCCTTGTTTGGTTATATATAGGAAGTCATACTTCTTAGGAAGTTATTTTTTCCATGTATTTGAAATTACTAGGAAGTGTAAAATTGTGTTTGGTTGATAATGGGAAGTAGAACTTCCATGGGAAGCTCTATTTACCTAGGGGGACCTAGGTAAGTAACTTCCTTCGTTTTGGAGGAAGTAAAACTTCCTAGGAAGTGCAAATTCTCATTGTTTTGCCAACCAAACAACTTCATATACTTCTACTTCCTAAAAATTTTCACTTCCCATGATTTGTTTTGTCAACAAAACAAGGCCTTGGAATGCAACATATATACACGATTATCCAAAAGATTTGCCTAGCTAAAGGAAGGAATATGTGCTTATATCATTGACATGCATAAAGATGTGGACATATACCAGAATAGTTACAAGTAAATTAAGCCCCACACCATCCCATGTGCATGTGGACATATTGACATTAATAAACTGTTAATATAAGCAATGCCTTATATCTGATGTCATCTTGAGTTTAACTCTTCATTGTGAAGGGAAAGAGGAAAGAAGTGAGGGATTAAGGGTGCAAACGAGCCAAATTGAGACTAAGTCTAAACAGACTAGGCTCGGTTTGATTCGAATATGGTTAAGGTCGAGCTCAGCTTGAGCTCGAAAACTTTGCTCGGCTCCAGCTTAAGACAACCAAGAATATGCTCGGTTCGAGATCCACAAAGGCGAGCATTGCTCGTTGCTCGTCTCGGGTGAGTCAATGTGGTAACCTTTATCCTTGTTTTATCGAGAATAAAGACTTAATATAGGGAGAGGAGGAGAGCCCTTACAAGTTACAACATGGTATGAATGTTTAATCATGATGTAATGAACTAATTATGATATATAGATTGAATTTTGAGTGAAGGCACCACCAAATTGATCAATCCATTTTACAATTACTCAACTTAGACTTGGTACTTGGTTGATTAATTAAGAATGTATGTGAATAGAGGACAGGTCATTGTTGTCAGGTCGGGCTGGCGGGTGGGATACAAACTACATCGGCTGTGTATGACATGGTGTAAAAAATAGGGCAAGTCTCATTGCATTTTACAATTGGTTGCCTTATGTTTCCTTTTTACAATATAATTTATATCCACGTACATATGTAATTCTCAAACATAACCACAATAATGATTTTATATACACAACTATTTAACCTAAAATCATTACACTATAGTATTTATTATCATCGCGAATTTCAACAAAAAATTATTGTGGTCATACTAAAAAAAGAATATCTATTTGGCAATAGTATACTTGATAGGCTAAAGTCGTATCACCTAGTCAAAGATAAATCCTAAGTCCTCTAACAATGATAGTATAGGGAAGTAGGGTCGAATCCACAGAGAGACGGAGTTTTAAGTTAATATCCAGTCAAAAAGCTACTTCAGACAAGATCAGATAAGTAATAGCTGAACTACTAATTAAATACTAGAAAGCAATATAAAATGGAGTTTACTCTATGGAATAAAGGTCTAGGGAGTGAGTTTGGTCCACCATGCTTATACCAATCAAAGGATCAAACAACTATCAGAACTTAGGTCGAGAATCGATAGATTAGAGCAGTGTCAAGCTATGGTTAAGTCTCAACGCCCATAATTCAACGTATGCAGCATGTTCACAAACATAATCAGAATTACTGATGTGTACTAGGCCTCTAAAAGTAAGACGGATCTGTGCAAACGATTATTAACCTCAAGTAATCAAAGAAACTGCGCAATAACGTTAATTACTCAATAAGAACAAATCACACCATAACCTATCTCATCAAACCCTAGAAACTAATAGCAATTCAAATATTCAAGGAATAAACATGGCTTCCCTCTCTAAATCCCTAGAAATTAAACTACTCAGACATAATTAAATCAACAATAACAATTCTAATAAGAAACCCTAATTTCAACATCATGAATAAATTGAATAATTAAACTAAACAATCAAAACAATTAAAGAGATTAAAGTAGAAAAGAATACCAATTGACGGAAAGCAAGAACTTTTATTGAAATCAAATCCGTGGTTCAATCACCTTTAATCTAATCTAGAGTGTTTAAACTAAATAAAACTAAGCTAAGAACTATGGAAATAATAACAGAGAAAAAGATGTCTCTAAAAATATGAGGAAAAGGTATTTATAATGCCCCTCCAAGTCTAATTAAAAACGGAAACTAAGATAGAAATTCCGCGTCGACGAGTAAGGGACCCGATCGGGCCCATAGTAAAAATTGCCCAACTTTCTTGTTTTGTAGCACAACAGCAACACGCAAGAATCAAGCCTTTGTGGGCCCACCAGATCGCTGACCCGATCGGGCAGCAGATCGGGTCCATACAAGTTGGCCCAGCTCTTGCTCCCCTTGTACGCAGCAGCTGGGCCTCCCACCCGATCGGGTCGGGCAGTAGTGCCCGATCGGGCCTGGGCACATTTCGCCAACCAAATCTTCTTCATTCTCTCGCCCGATTGGGTCGGGCAACGTCCGCCCGATCGGGTGCGTAACTTTACCACCCGATCAATATTTTTCGCCCGATCGGACCATTTATTGCCTGATCAGGGTACGTGAAGCTCCTTTTTGACTCTTTGGCTCTCAATTCTTCACGTTTAGAGGTCTTGGGACCTCCTAAACTATCCATAAGACTCGTGAGCCATCTTACGTGCCTCGTAACATCTCTCAAAGCCGTGGTTGCTTCCAAATAGCTCGGAAATAAGGAGAAAACTCCCTAAAACCTGCAATTCAACACTAAAACACAAAACCACAACTATATACGATGGTTAGCATAAAATAGCTCCGAAGAGCTCAAATGACGCACAATTTAGCTCGTAAATAAAGGAGAAAAGTCTATATAAATATGTGATATCAATACTATATACACCGCACATATTTCAAGTTGTAAGTCGAAGCACTCATTGAGTCATTGTTGTAAATAAATTTGTTTAAGTTTACTTTGAGCATGGATCTTGAAAATGGACCATCAGGTTAAGATCATGAAAAGATTGTACATGTTATAGGGTGCAAGGAGCATATAGATTTTATCGAATTAAAGAGTTCATCTATGAATTTTTTTGTAATATATCTTTATAAAATATTTTTTGGGACAAATATATTGTACTATAGTAATTAATAAGCTTGTTTTTACAAGAAGAAAAAAACAAAAATAATTTCAGTCATGAATAAGCTTTTCCAAAGAATCTCAATCTATTGATTAATACACAAAGAGTTCTTTATGGCGAATTGGAGATGTTGATGAGGCTGAGATATTATAATATCAGTCAATGAAACTACTAATGTGCTAGTTGGTGATAATCAACGAAGCCCCGTTCCGAGAAATTTGTGCCAAGGTATGTGCCCATGAATTTGTCCGACTTGACTATAAATTAGTGCACTCCGGCCTACAAAATGCACTTCCCTTTTGGTTTGGAAAGCGATGTAGAAAGTGCATGTTAGTGTGAGTGGGTTGCTGTTAATTTTAATTTGTTTTCTTATTATTTATTGGTTGATTACAAAAATTGGATGCTAAGGTGCACTTGGTGACTTCACATACTTAACAAAAGATTTAGAGTGATACACAACTTTAAACCTAGTTTAACTACAAACTTAACAAAAGCAATAGAATTAGGTATAGTAGGAACACAACATTGCCAGAAAGCCTTGTTCCTTGCCATTCAAATGACATAAACAGCAGCCGCTACTGCAGCACACAACACTCTTCTCTTTGCTCTGCACATAATACCTCTTATATTCATCCAATTTAGACAATCTGCCATAAAACTCCATTTTTTCCTGATCTTAATCCAACTCAGAATGCCTTCCCAAATTGCTTTGCTGAAAGGACACTGAAAGAATAGCATATCAGTATTTTCTATATGATTACCATAGATGTTGCTGCTATCATCATCACAGATACCATACTGTTTCAGCTTTATCTTAGTTAGCAGCCTATGAAGAGCAGCTAACCAAATGATAAACTTGTGCTAAGGTATAGAAAGCCTATTCCATGCACAATTATCCCAGTGAACAGGATCACCAATCACTTTAATTTCCATATACATATTACCAATATAATACTTCTGACCCACATTAGGTCTCCACCCAGCTTGATTGATCTGATCCTTCACCTTACACATCAAACTCCAAACCCAGCTAGCTTGAGCATCAGGACAATACATCCACCAATTTGTATCTTTAATATATACATTGTGAACCCATTTAATCCATAAAGAATCTTTTTTCCAGCTATGTTCCACACATGTTTGCCAACAGCAAGCTTATTCCAAAGCTCAATGTCTCTCACCCCTACACCTCCATTCTGTAGCCTGGCTTTTTGCAATGCTCATGACCCTGCGGTCCTGCCATAGATATGTTCCACAAATCTGATTAACACTCTTAATAACACCCTTTGGGAAAATAAAAATTTGCATCGAATATGAACATATACTCATCAACACTGAATTCAATCTGCAATCTACCAGCAAATGAAATATTCCTAGTCTGCCAACTTCTAATTCTACAAATCATCTTTTCAACCAGCTTATCGCAATCAGCAGCCTTCAACCTCCTTATACTAATAGGAGTTCCAAGATACTTGAAAGGCCAAGTACATGTAACCAGACAAAGATTTGATTTTCATCACCTCAACCTCCTTCATTTTCACCTGATACAATTATGATTTACTCTTGTTAGCAGGCAACCCTGATGAAGCTTCAAAGAGCTTTAAACCCGGTAGCAGCATATATACACTCATGAAATCACCTCTGCTAAAAATCATTGAATCATCAGCAAAACACAGATTGTTGAGCTTCAATTGTCGTCAACTAGGATGGAAATGAAATGTTTCGTTGTTGCCCTGGTACTTGAGTATTCTTGTAAGACACTCCATACATAGTACAAAAATCAAAGGTGACATAGGATCTCCCTGCCTTAATCCTCTCCGAGCTTCAAACAAATCAGTGCAAGAGTCATTAAAAAAAGTGTATATCTGACTGTGGAGATGCATTCCATAATCACTTCTATAAATTTGTGAGGAAAATTCAAAGCCCTCAACAACTGAGCAACAAAAGGTCACTCTATAGTGTCATAAGCCTTCTATACCACCTTCATTAAACAACTTCTAGCTATTCTCTTCCTATTATGATGTCTTATGAGATCCTGACAAACAAGAATGTTATCCATAATGCTTCTCCCATAAAAAAAAAAAGCACCTTGGTTTGGACTGATCAATCCAGGCATAACTCTTTTTAATCTTGAACAGATTAGTTTAGAGATGGTTTTGTTGATTATAGTGCAACAAGATATTGGTCTATAATCCCCAACATGAGCAAGACAACCTATCTTAGGGATTAAAGTGATAGTTGTGGTATTAATAGCCTTAAGGAGTTTCCCATAGTGAAAAAACTCCTCAATAGAAATCATTTCCAACAATATGCCAAGCAGCTTTAAAAAAACTACTACCATACCTACCCCAGAAGATTTATTACAAGGAATTGACTAAAGGGCACTCTTAACTTCGTCATCGAAAAAATCAAAGCCTAACAACAAATGTTGACTCTCTAACACCACTGGCCCTTGTTGAATAATTCTATTTTTGATAGGATTTAGTACAACTTTTTTAGCATTTACAAATTGCCTAAAATGATTAACAAGTTTTTGACTTCATCATAGTCATACATCTAAACAACCTTTGCATTCATAATAGTATTAATTCTATGTTTATGATTTCTTAACTTAATACTATTATGAAAGAATCTAGTATTTTCATCACAGAATCTAGTATTTTTGTCACCCTAAATAACCCAATCCCTTTAGACTTTTATTGTAAAAAAGATAGACAATTGCCAAGTACTCCCTCCTTCTCCCAAAGGATTTCCCATTTCCTTTGGGCACAAAGTTTAAGGAGTGATGTTGATGTGGGGCCTAGTTTTCATTTTAAAATGGAAAAGTAAGGTAGTGGATATATTTTAGAATTATTTATTAAGAGAGAGAGTGTGGGGTCAAATACTTTTTGTAAGGAAAATAATATTATAGTAGGTGGGCCATATCCAAATAAGGAAATGGGAAATGTAATTGGGACAAACATAAATGGAAAAATGGGAAATCCTTTGGGGGACGGAGGGAGTACCTCTTTATAGTGTTGATTAGCAGCAAAATCAACATGAATCAGCTCTTGATTGGTTGGATCTCCATGCATTCTCTCTTGAAAACTCTTAACAGCTTTAGCACCCTGAAGAAATGCTACTTGAACATCACCAAACCCTTCAGTATTCAGCTCCTTCAAACCCACCTTTAGCAACTTCAACTTCTACAAATCTGGATACATCAAATACCCTGAGATCTGCTGCTGCCAGCTATCACTCACCAACTTAGTGAATCTTTCATTCTTACACCACATACTAAAGAATCTTAATGGAATCTTCCTCTGTGGTGTAGAGAAGCATTTAATCAATAAAACTTCTGAAGCTTTGAACAAATCCACCCAATTAGCATTAGCAACAACTCTTTCAAGCTTTGCTAATACCCTATCCTTATTATCCTGTTTATTATTCCAAGCATAAAACATAGTAGGCTAATTTCACATCAGAAATTTGAGAACAGTTCAAACAATCTTAAATAAGATAGTTTCACTTCTTGTAACATCAGACCCTATTCTCTCATTAGGGTACAACACATTATTAAAGTCCCCCATCATAGTCCAAGGTCCCATCAAACTACTACCAATACTCCTTGATTTCTCCCGCAACTGACATCTCCTATCTCTGTCATCATGTGCATATATCACTGTACAAGCAAAAGCAATGCTAGACAAATAAGATTGCACTATATAGTGCACCAACTGATTTGAACAAACTCTGATATCCAACTCAAAAGCTTTTGGATCCCAGATAATAATAATTCTACCTCTTCCATTCGATGGTAGATTAGTAGTGATATTCCACCCAGGACATATATTAAGATACAGGGATCCCAACTTTTAAACCCTAATCTTAGTTTTTAGGAGACGCACCAGTTTGACTTGTTGAGCAAAAATCAGGTTTTTCACCTCAATTTGCTTAGCCTTCCTGTTGAGACCCCTAACATTCCGGAAAACTATATTATCCATGATTGTGAGGGGGTAATCAACCCCTTCTCAATTAACTAACCCTCATTCACGTGCTCTTGATCATGCTCTTCCATATTAGATTTCTTAGGTACCAAAGTACATTAGTTCGTATTATTATCCATTTATCCATGAAGACAACAACATGTTATTGAATTTTGGCAATGGCTTCATCCATTAGACCCGCTGAACAAGGTACATCCAGGATCTGTGCAAATTTCTCCTTGTGTATAAGGTATACAAGTTTGATCCACGATTACATGGTGTGCTCCAATGTGTTCAACAAGCAACTTTATATCTGTCCCCAACCCTGTAATACTCGTACCTAAAACAATATATGATGAATTTCATGAGAATAGTACGTATACAATAAAATTATGATATCCACTCAAAAAGAAAATTAATTAATACTAACTAGTCCCTTCGTTCTTTTTTGTTTGTCCTACTTTAGCTAATTATGTGAGATTTTTTTTTGCAAAATCAATAGAATATTGATTAGTTTCTTACTCAGGTATTCATTTTGATTCCTAATGAGACACAATATGATAGTCTACGATATAAAAAGGACAATTTGAAACACACTTACCACACGATAAAATAACTAGAAGCACTAATATGAGAGGCACGAAGGATGCTTTTTCTGCCATTTGTCAAAAATTACTAGCTTTAAATGACAATAATTGTATCAAATAGCAAACATTTTAACTAAAATTCACACCCTCAAACCCTTAGAAAAGACACTTTAGGAACGGATCCTGAATATATCTCATATGAAGTCTTATCTTCTGCTTTGGATGGAGCCTTGTTGAGTGTAAACGCAGCCGTTTTAAGAGAAAATCCCTAGAACGAGATAGGGAGATCGGCAAGACTCATCATGGATCATACCATATCTAAAGGGTACGATTCCTTCTCTCAGAAACACGATTTAATTGTGGAGTTCATTATGAAAATATTCCACAATTTTTTAAATGATCAACAAATTCTAGGGTCAGATATTCCCCTCCACAATCGGATCGTAGAGCTTTAATCTTCTTCCTTCCCAGGTTGGTTTTGTACTTCATTATGGAATTCTTTAAATTTCTCAAAGGCCTTGGACTTATGTCTCATGAGGTAAACATATCCATATTTGCTTACATCATCCGTAAAAGTAATGAAGTAACTATATTCTCTCCTAGCCAATGTACTCATAGGTCCACACACATCAGTATGTATGAGGGCTAAGAGGTCATTGGCCCTTTAACTCGAACCATTTAAAGGAGACTTTGTCATTTCCCCATTAAGCAAAACTCATAAACATCAAATGATTCGACATCAAATGATTTGAGAACTCCATCTTTATATAATTTCCCAATTTGTTTTGAACTTACGTGGCCTAATCGACAATGCCATATGTATGTTGGGTTTGATCCATTTGACTTGTGTTTCTTGTTGTCTATTCCAATCCTATCTAACAAGTAGAGCTAGTGTAACTGATCTCGCTACTAAATTCATATCGTTAGTTATATGGTTGTATGTTATAAATATGTATTTTAATTCTAAAACATACAAACCATTTGATGACTTAGCAGGCACATAAAACAAATCATTCAAATAAACACAACTGCTGTTATTCTTTATATTGAATGAAAATCTCTCAGAATCCAAAACAGAAACCGAAGTAATGTTCTTAGTAATAGATGGAACATATTAACAACTATTAATTAAGTTCCAAAACTAATCCTGAAGGAAAAGGTAGGCTGACACTGCCAAGGCAGTAAATCGAGCTCCATTGCCAACTCGTAATTCTACCTATCCCTTAGTCAATCACCTACTTCTTTTAAGTCCCTTCACATTATAAATAATGTGAGAACCATTGGAGGACCCACAAAGGAACAAGGAGGGACTGCTGTCCCCCATTCCAAAAAATAAAAACAAGAGATAAATATAATATGGTAGCAATACATAACACAAAGATAAACTTGCTCTAGTGGTTAGATGTGTGCCTTGATATAAAGACTTCTTACTTTTAGTTGGTCCCAAGTTCGAGACCTTGCATAAAATTTTTGGAAAAATTGTCAGAAAATACCAAGGTTTTAGCACTTTTTCAAAATAAATACCTAGGAGTCGCGAAATGTGAAATAAATACCAACAAGTTATGTTTTTCTTAGAAATCCATACCAACTAACAAATATCCGTCTATTTTTCCGTCACTTTCTCACCCAAATTTAACTCACCTTAGAGTTTCTGTTGTTCAGAGATGAAGTTGAATGGATTTATGTTAGTTGGTATGGATTTCTTAGACGGAAAAATAGACGTATATTTGTTATTTGGTATGGATTTCTAAGAAAACATAACTTGTTGGTATTTATTCTACATTTCGCAACTCTTTGATATTTATTTTGAAAAAGTGCTAAAACCTTGGTATTTTCTCACAATTTTAAAATAGCTATTGCTGCTCCCTTCTAGCTACGGGCTTGTTAAAAAGCCCGCAGCTAACTTGGTTTTGCTGCGGGCGTATAGGGAAGCCCGCAACTATAGGTTGGTTGCTGCGGGCGCTTTGTGTAGGCGAGGAGCTACAACGGCCAAAAAAACTAGAAAATTTTAATTTTTCATATGAGTTTAGTATAACGCAAGGGGCGCAAAGCCCTTGTCCTCTCTTTCCCTCTATTCTCTCTCTTCTCCACTCTCCTCCTCAAATCTGCTCCTTCACCATTGACAGTCTGACAGGTAAATTGAGCAACTTAAGATGTGCGACGAAAAAAAGAAGGAGTCCGAGGCTTCGATTGACATAATCACCATCAGAAGAAGACGAAGAAAATGGCGACGAAACAACAATTTAGAGCTTCACACATCTTGATTAAGCACCAAGGTTCTCGTAGAAAGGCTTCATGGAAGTATCCAGAAGGTCGCGTTATCTCTTAGAATCTGCTATCTCTGAGATTTGAAGTAATCAGTTGCTGTCGGATCTGCTATCATGAAGACTCGTCTCTCTCAGGTATGGTGAAGATTGGAGACGATGATGAAGAGGATAGTGAAGAGGATGGTGAATTGGAGATGAAGAGGACCATTTATTGCCTGATCAGGGTACGTGAAGCTCCTTTTTGACTCTTTGGCTCTCAATTCTTCACGTTTAGAGGTCTTGGGACCTCCTAAACTATCCATAAGACTCGTGAGCCATCTTACGTGCCTCGTAACATCTCTCAAAGCCGTGGTTGCTTCCAAATAGCTCGGAAATAAGGAGAAAACTCCCTAAAACCTGCAATTCAACACTAAAACACAAAACCACAACTATATACGATGGTTAGCATAAAATAGCTCCGAAGAGCTCAAATGACGCACAATTTAGCTCGTAAATAAAGGAGAAAAGTCTATATAAATATGTGATATCAATACTATATACACCGCACATATTTCAAGTTGTAAGTCGAAGCACTCATTGAGTCATTGTTGTAAATAAATTTGTTTAAGTTTACTTTGAGCATGGATCTTGAAAATGGACCATCAGGTTAAGATCATGAAAAGATTGTACATGTTATAGGGTGCAAGGAGCATATAGATTTTATCGAATTAAAGAGTTCATCTATGAATTTTTTTGTAATATATCTTTATAAAATATTTTTTGGGACAAATATATTGTACTATAGTAATTAATAAGCTTGTTTTTACAAGAAGAAAAAACAAAAATAATTTCAGTCATGAATAAGCTTTTCCAAAGAATCTCAATCTATTGATTAATACACAAAGAGTTCTTTATGGCGAATTGGAGATGTTGATGAGGCTGAGATATTATAATATCAGTCAATGAAACTACTAATGTGCTAGTTGGTGATAATCAACGAAGCCCCGTTCCGAGAAATTTGTGCCAAGGTATGTGCCCATGAATTTGTCCGACTTGACTATAAATTAGTGCACTCCGGCCTACAAAATGCACTTCCCTTTTGGTTTGGAAAGCGATGTAGAAAGTGCATGTTAGTGTGAGTGGGTTGCTGTTAATTTTAATTTGTTTTCTTATTATTTATTGGTTGATTACAAAAATTGGATGCTAAGGTGCACTTGGTGACTTCACATACTTAACAAAAGATTTAGAGTGATACACAACTTTAAACCTAGTTTAACTACAAACTTAACAAAAGCAATAGAATTAGGTATAGTAGGAACACAACATTGCCAGAAAGCCTTGTTCCTTGCCATTCAAATGACATAAACAGCAGCCGCTACTGCAGCACACAACACTCTTCTCTTTGCTCTGCACATAATACCTCTTATATTCATCCAATTTAGACAATCTGCCATAAAACTCCATTTTTTCCTGATCTTAATCCAACTCAGAATGCCTTCCCAAATTGCTTTGCTGAAAGGACACTGAAAGAATAGCATATCAGTATTTTCTATATGATTACCATAGATGTTGCTGCTATCATCATCACAGATACCATACTGTTTCAGCTTTATCTTAGTTAGCAGCCTATGAAGAGCAGCTAACCAAATGATAAACTTGTGCTAAGGTATAGAAAGCCTATTCCATGCACAATTATCCCAGTGAACAGGATCACCAATCACTTTAATTTCCATATACATATTACCAATATAATACTTCTGACCCACATTAGGTCTCCACCCAGCTTGATTGATCTGATCCTTCACCTTACACATCAAACTCCAAACCCAGCTAGCTTGAGCATCAGGACAATACATCCACCAATTTGTATCTTTAATATATACATTGTGAACCCATTTAATCCATAAAGAATCTTTTTTTCCAGCTATGTTCCACACATGTTTGCCAACAGCAAGCTTATTCCAAAGCTCAATGTCTCTCACCCCTACACCTCCATTCTGTAGCCTGGCTTTTTGCAATGCTCATGACCCTGCGGTCCTGCCATAGATATGTTCCACAAATCTGATTAACACTCTTAATAACACCCTTTGGGAAAATAAAAATTTGCATCGAATATGAACATATACTCATCAACACTGAATTCAATCTGCAATCTACCAGCAAATGAAATATTCCTAGTCTGCCAACTTCTAATTCTACAAATCATCTTTTCAACCAGCTTATCGCAATCAGCAGCCTTCAACCTCCTTATACTAATAGGAGTTCCAAGATACTTGAAAGGCCAAGTACATGTAACCAGACAAAGATTTGATTTTCATCACCTCAACCTCCTTCATTTTCACCTGATACAATTATGATTTACTCTTGTTAGCAGGCAACCCTGATGAAGCTTCAAAGAGCTTTAAACCCGGTAGCAGCATATATACACTCATGAAATCACCTCTGCTAAAAATCATTGAATCATCAGCAAAACACAGATTGTTGAGCTTCAATTGTCGTCAACTAGGATGGAAATGAAATGTTTCGTTGTTGCCCTGGTACTTGAGTATTCTTGTAAGACACTCCATACATAGTACAAAAATCAAAGGTGACATAGGATCTCCCTGCCTTAATCCTCTCCGAGCTTCAAACAAATCAGTGCAAGAGTCATTAAAAAAAGTGTATATCTGACTGTGGAGATGCATTCCATAATCACTTCTATAAATTTGTGAGGAAAATTCAAAGCCCTCAACAACTGAGCAACAAAAGGTCACTCTATAGTGTCATAAGCCTTCTATACCACCTTCATTAAACAACTTCTAGCTATTCTCTTCCTATTATGATGTCTTATGAGATCCTGACAAACAAGAATGTTATCCATAATGCTTCTCCCATAAAAAAAAAAAGCACCTTGGTTTGGACTGATCAATCCAGGCATAACTCTTTTTAATCTTGAACAGATTAGTTTAGAGATGGTTTTGTTGATTATAGTGCAACAAGCTATTGGTCTATAATCCCCAACATGAGCAAGACAACCTATCTTAGGGATTAAAGTGATAGTTGTGGTATTAATAGCCTTAAGGAGTTTCCCATAGTGAAAAAACTCCTCAATAGAAATCATTTCCAACAATATGCCAAGCAGCTTTAAAAAAACTACTACCATACCTACCCCAGAAGATTTATTACAAGGAATTGACTAAAGGGCACTCTTAACTTCGTCATCGAAAAAATCAAAGCCTAACAACAAATGTTGACTCTCTAACACCACTGGCCCTTGTTGAATAATTCTATTTTTGATAGGATTTAGTACAACTTTTTTAGCATTTACAAATTGCCTAAAATGATTAACAAGTTTTTGACTTCATCATAGTCATACATCTAAACAACCTTTGCATTCATAATAGTATTAATTCTATGTTTATGATTTCTTAACTTAATACTATTATGAAAGAATCTAGTATTTTCATCACAGAATCTAGTATTTTTGTCACCCTAAATAACCCAATCCCTTTAGACTTTTATTGTAAAAAAGATAGACAATTGCCAAGTACTCCCTCCTTCTCCCAAAGGATTTCCCATTTCCTTTGGGCACAAAGTTTAAGGAGTGATGTTGATGTGGGGCCTAGTTTTCATTTTAAAATGGAAAAGTAAGGTAGTGGATATATTTTAGAATTATTTATTAAGAGAGAGAGTGTGGGGTCAAATACTTTTTGTAAGGAAAATAATATTATAGTAGGTGGGCCATATCCAAATAAGGAAATGGGAAATGTAATTGGGACAAACATAAATGGAAAAATGGGAAATCCTTTGGGGGACGGAGGGAGTACCTCTTTATAGTGTTGATTAGCAGCAAAATCAACATGAATCAGCTCTTGATTGGTTGGATCTCCATGCATTCTCTCTTGAAAACTCTTAACAGCTTTAGCACCCTGAAGAAATGCTACTTGAACATCACCAAACCCTTCAGTATTCAGCTCCTTCAAACCCACCTTTAGCAACTTCAACTTCTACAAATCTGGATACATCAAATACCCTGAGATCTGCTGCTGCCAGCTATCACTCACCAACTTAGTGAATCTTTCATTCTTACACCACATACTAAAGAATCTTAATGGAATCTTCCTCTGTGGTGTAGAGAAGCATTTAATCAATAAAACTTCTGAAGCTTTGAACAAATCCACCCAATTAGCATTAGCAACAACTCTTTCAAGCTTTGCTAATACCCTATCCTTATTATCCTGTTTATTATTCCAAGCATAAAACATAGTAGGCTAATTTCACATCAGAAATTTGAGAACAGTTCAAACAATCTTAAATAAGATAGTTTCACTTCTTGTAACATCAGACCCTATTCTCTCATTAGGGTACAACACATTATTAAAGTCCCCCATCATAGTCCAAGGTCCCATCAAACTACTACCAATACTCCTTGATTTCTCCCGCAACTGACATCTCCTATCTCTGTCATCATGTGCATATATCACTGTACAAGCAAAAGCAATGCTAGACAAATAAGATTGCACTATATAGTGCACCAACTGATTTGAACAAACTCTGATATCCAACTCAAAAGCTTTTGGATCCCAGATAATAATAATTCTACCTCTTCCATTCGATGGTAGATTAGTAGTGATATTCCACCCAGGACATATATTAAGATACAGGGATCCCAACTTTTAAACCCTAATCTTAGTTTTTAGGAGACGCACCAGTTTGACTTGTTGAGCAAAAATCAGGTTTTTCACCTCAATTTGCTTAGCCTTCCTGTTGAGACCCCTAACATTCCGGAAAACTATATTATCCATGATTGTGAGGGGGTAATCAACCCCTTCTCAATTAACTAACCCTCATTCACGTGCTCTTGATCATGCTCTTCCATATTAGATTTCTTAGGTACCAAAGTACATTAGTTCGTATTATTATCCATTTATCCATGAAGACAACAACATGTTATTGAATTTTGGCAATGGCTTCATCCATTAGACCCGCTGAACAAGGTACATCCAGGATCTGTGCAAATTTCTCCTTGTGTATAAGGTATACAAGTTTGATCCACGATTACATGGTGTGCTCCAATGTGTTCAACAAGCAACTTTATATCTGTCCCCAACCCTGTAATACTCGTACCTAAAACAATATATGCTGAATTTCATGAGAATAGTACGTATACAATAAAATTATGATATCCACTCAAAAAGAAAATTAATTAATACTAACTAGTCCCTTCGTTCTTTTTTGTTTGTCCTACTTTAGCTAATTATGTGAGATTTTTTTTTTGCAAAATCAATAGAATATTGATTAGTTTCTTACTCAGGTATTCATTTTGATTCCTAATGAGACACAATATGATAGTCTACGATATAAAAAGGACAATTTGAAACACACTTACCACACGATAAAATAACTAGAAGCACTAATATGAGAGGCACGAAGGATGCTTTTTCTGCCATTTGTCAAAAATTACTAGCTTTAAATGACAATAATTGTATCAAATAGCAAACATTTTAACTAAAATTCACACCCTCAAACCCTTAGAAAAGACACTTTAGGAACGGATCCTGAATATATCTCATATGAAGTCTTATCTTCTGCTTTGGATGGAGCCTTGTTGAGTGTAAACGCAGCCGTTTTAAGAGAAAATCCCTAGAACGAGATAGGGAGATCGGCAAGACTCATCATGGATCATACCATATCTAAAGGGTACGATTCCTTCTCTCAGAAACACGATTTAATTGTGGAGTTCATTATGAAAATATTCCACAATTTTTTAAATGATCAACAAATTCTAGGGTCAGATATTCCCCTCCACAATCGGATCGTAGAGCTTTAATCTTCTTCCTTCCCAGGTTGGTTTTGTACTTCATTATGGAATTCTTTAAATTTCTCAAAGGCCTTGGACTTATGTCTCATGAGGTAAACATATCCATATTTGCTTACATCATCCGTAAAAGTAATGAAGTAACTATATTCTCTCCTAGCCAATGTACTCATAGGTCCACACACATCAGTATGTATGAGGGCTAAGAGGTCATTGGCCCTTTAACTCGAACCATTTAAAGGAGACTTTGTCATTTCCCCATTAAGCAAAACTCATAAACATCAAATGATTCGACATCAAATGATTTGAGAACTCCATCTTTATATAATTTCCCAATTTGTTTTGAACTTACGTGGCCTAATCGACAATGCCATATGTATGTTGGGTTTGATCCATTTGACTTGTGTTTCTTGTTGTCTATTCCAATCCTATCTAACAAGTAGAGCTAGTGTAACTGATCTCGCTACTAAATTCATATCGTTAGTTATATGGTTGTATGTTATAAATATGTATTTTAATTCTAAAACATACAAACCATTTGATGACTTAGCAGGCACATAAAACAAATCATTCAAATAAACACAACTGCTGTTATTCTTTATATTGAATGAAAATCTCTCAGAATCCAAAACAGAAACCGAAGTAATGTTCTTAGTAATAGATGGAACATATTAACAACTATTAATTAAGTTCCAAAACTAATCCTGAAGGAAAAGGTAGGCTGACACTGCCAAGGCAGTAAATCGAGCTCCATTGCCAACTCGTAATTCTACCTATCCCTTAGTCAATCACCTACTTCTTTTAAGTCCCTTCACATTATAAATAATGTGAGAACCATTGGAGGACCCACAAAGGAACAAGGAGGGACTGCTGTCCCCCATTCCAAAAAAATAAAAACAAGAGATAAATATAATATGGTAGCAATACATAACACAAAGATAAACTTGCTCTAGTGGTTAGATGTGTGCCTTGATATAAAGACTTCTTACTTTTAGTTGGTCCCAAGTTCGAGACCTTGCATAAAATTTTTGGAAAAATTGTCAGAAAATACCAAGGTTTTAGCACTTTTTCAAAATAAATACCTAGGAGTCGCGAAATGTGAAATAAATACCAACAAGTTATGTTTTTCTTAGAAATCCATACCAACTAACAAATATCCGTCTATTTTTCCGTCACTTTCTCACCCAAATTTAACTCACCTTAGAGTTTATGTTGTTCAGAGATGAAGTTGAATGGATTTATGTTAGTTGGTATGGATTTCTTAGACGGAAAAATAGACGTATATTTGTTATTTGGTATGGATTTCTAAGAAAACATAACTTGTTGGTATTTATTCTACATTTCGCAACTCTTTGATATTTATTTTGAAAAAGTGCTAAAACCTTGGTATTTTCTCACAATTTTAAAATAGCTATTGCTGCTCCCTTCTAGCTACGGGCTTGTTAAAAAGCCCGCAGCTAACTTGGTTTTGCTGCGGGCGTATAGGGAAGCCCGCAACTATAGGTTGGTTGCTGCGGGCGCTTTGTGTAGGCGAGGAGCTACAACGGCCAAAAAAACTAGAAAATTTTAATTTTTCATATGAGTTTAGTATAACGCAAGGGGCCGCAAAGCCCTTGTCCTCTCTTTCCCTCTATTCTCTCTCTTCTCCACTCTCCTCCTCAAATCTGCTCCTTCACCATTGACAGTCTGACAGGTAAATTGAGCAACTTAAGATGTGCGACGAAAAAAAGAAAGGAGTCCGAGGCTTCGATTGACATAATCACCATCAGAAGAAGACGAAGAAAATGGCGACGAAACAACAATTTAGAGCTTCACACATCTTGATTAAGCACCAAGGTTCTCGTAGAAAGGCTTCATGGAAGTATCCAGAAGGTCGCGTTATCTCTTAGAATCTGCTATCTCTGAGATTTGAAGTAATCAGTTGCTGTCGGATCTGCTATCATGAAGACTCGTCTCTCTCAGGTATGGTGAAGATTGGAGACGATGATGAAGAGGATAGTGAAGAGGATGGTGAATTGGAGATGAAGAGGACCATTTATTGCCTGATCAGGGTACGTGAAGCTCCTTTTTGACTCTTTGGCTCTCAATTCTTCACGTTTAGAGGTCTTGGGACCTCCTAAACTATCCATAAGACTCGTGAGCCATCTTACGTGCCTCGTAACATCTCTCAAAGCCGTGGTTGCTTCCAAATAGCTCGGAAATAAGGAGAAAACTCCCTAAAACCTGCAATTCAACACTAAAACACAAAACCACAACTATATACGATGGTTAGCATAAAATAGCTCCGAAGAGCTCAAATGACGCACAATTTAGCTCGTAAATAAAGGAGAAAAGTCTATATAAATATGTGATATCAATACTATATACACCGCACATATTTCAAGTTGTAAGTCGAAGCACTCATTGAGTCATTGTTGTAAATAAATTTGTTTAAGTTTACTTTGAGCATGGATCTTGAAAATGGACCATCAGGTTAAGATCATGAAAAGATTGTACATGTTATAGGGTGCAAGGAGCATATAGATTTTATCGAATTAAAGAGTTCATCTATGAATTTTTTTGTAATATATCTTTATAAAATATTTTTTGGGACAAATATATTGTACTATAGTAATTAATAAGCTTGTTTTTACAAGAAGAAAAAAACAAAAATAATTTCAGTCATGAATAAGCTTTTCCAAAGAATCTCAATCTATTGATTAATACACAAAGAGTTCTTTATGGCGAATTGGAGATGTTGATGAGGCTGAGATATTATAATATCAGTCAATGAAACTACTAATGTGCTAGTTGGTGATAATCAACGAAGCCCCGTTCCGAGAAATTTGTGCCAAGGTATGTGCCCATGAATTTGTCCGACTTGACTATAAATTAGTGCACTCCGGCCTACAAAATGCACTTCCCTTTTGGTTTGGAAAGCGATGTAGAAAGTGCATGTTAGTGTGAGTGGGTTGCTGTTAATTTTAATTTGTTTTCTTATTATTTATTGGTTGATTACAAAAATTGGATGCTAAGGTGCACTTGGTGACTTCACATACTTAACAAAAGATTTAGAGTGATACACAACTTTAAACCTAGTTTAACTACAAACTTAACAAAAGCAATAGAATTAGGTATAGTAGGAACACAACATTGCCAGAAAGCCTTGTTCCTTGCCATTCAAATGACATAAACAGCAGCCGCTACTGCAGCACACAACACTCTTCTCTTTGCTCTGCACATAATACCTCTTATATTCATCCAATTTAGACAATCTGCCATAAAACTCCATTTTTTCCTGATCTTAATCCAACTCAGAATGCCTTCCCAAATTGCTTTGCTGAAAGGACACTGAAAGAATAGCATATCAGTATTTTCTATATGATTACCATAGATGTTGCTGCTATCATCATCACAGATACCATACTGTTTCAGCTTTATCTTAGTTAGCAGCCTATGAAGAGCAGCTAACCAAATGATAAACTTGTGCTAAGGTATAGAAAGCCTATTCCATGCACAATTATCCCAGTGAACAGGATCACCAATCACTTTAATTTCCATATACATATTACCAATATAATACTTCTGACCCACATTAGGTCTCCACCCAGCTTGATTGATCTGATCCTTCACCTTACACATCAAACTCCAAACCCAGCTAGCTTGAGCATCAGGACAATACATCCACCAATTTGTATCTTTAATATATACATTGTGAACCCATTTAATCCATAAAGAATCTTTTTTTCCAGCTATGTTCCACACATGTTTGCCAACAGCAAGCTTATTCCAAAGCTCAATGTCTCTCACCCCTACACCTCCATTCTGTAGCCTGGCTTTTTGCAATGCTCATGACCCTGCGGTCCTGCCATAGATATGTTCCACAAATCTGATTAACACTCTTAATAACACCCTTTGGGAAAATAAAAATTTGCATCGAATATGAACATATACTCATCAACACTGAATTCAATCTGCAATCTACCAGCAAATGAAATATTCCTAGTCTGCCAACTTCTAATTCTACAAATCATCTTTTCAACCAGCTTATCGCAATCAGCAGCCTTCAACCTCCTTATACTAATAGGAGTTCCAAGATACTTGAAAGGCCAAGTACATGTAACCAGACAAAGATTTGATTTTCATCACCTCAACCTCCTTCATTTTCACCTGATACAATTATGATTTACTCTTGTTAGCAGGCAACCCTGATGAAGCTTCAAAGAGCTTTAAACCCGGTAGCAGCATATATACACTCATGAAATCACCTCTGCTAAAAATCATTGAATCATCAGCAAAACACAGATTGTTGAGCTTCAATTGTCGTCAACTAGGATGGAAATGAAATGTTTCGTTGTTGCCCTGGTACTTGAGTATTCTTGTAAGACACTCCATACATAGTACAAAAATCAAAGGTGACATAGGATCTCCCTGCCTTAATCCTCTCCGAGCTTCAAACAAATCAGTGCAAGAGTCATTAAAAAAAGTGTATATCTGACTGTGGAGATGCATTCCATAATCACTTCTATAAATTTGTGAGGAAAATTCAAAGCCCTCAACAACTGAGCAACAAAAGGTCACTCTATAGTGTCATAAGCCTTCTATACCACCTTCATTAAACAACTTCTAGCTATTCTCTTCCTATTATGATGTCTTATGAGATCCTGACAAACAAGAATGTTATCCATAATGCTTCTCCCATAAAAAAAAAGCACCTTGGTTTGGACTGATCAATCCAGGCATAACTCTTTTTAATCTTGAACAGATTAGTTTAGATATGGTTTTGTTGATTATAGTGCAACAAGCTATTGGTCTATAATCCCCAACATGAGCAAGACAACCTATCTTAGGGATTAAAGTGATAGTTGTGGTATTAATAGCCTTAAGGAGTTTCCCATAGTGAAAAAACTCCTCAATAGAAATCATTTCCAACAATATGCCAAGCAGCTTTAAAAAAACTACTACCATACCTACCCCAGAAGATTTATTACAAGGAATTGACTAAAGGGCACTCTTAACTTCGTCATCGAAAAAATCAAAGCCTAACAACAAATGTTGACTCTCTAACACCACTGGCCCTTGTTGAATAATTCTATTTTTGATAGGATGTAGTACAACTTTTTTAGCATTTACAAATTGCCTAAAATGATTAACAAGTTTTTGACTTCATCATAGTCATACATCTAAACAACCTTTGCATTCATAATAGTATTAATTCTATGTTTATGATTTCTTAACTTAATACTATTATGAAAGAATCTAGTATTTTCATCACAGAATCTAGTATTTTTGTCACCCTAAATAACCCAATCCCTTTAGACTTTTATTGTAAAAAAGATAGACAATTGCCAAGTACTCCCTCCTTCTCCCAAAGGATTTCCCATTTCCTTTGGGCACAAAGTTTAAGGAGTGATGTTGATGTGGGGCCTAGTTTTCATTTTAAAATGGAAAAGTAAGGTAGTGGATATATTTTAGAATTATTTATTAAGAGAGAGAGTGTGGGGTCAAATACTTTTTGTAAGGAAAATAATATTATAGTAGGTGGGCCATATCCAAATAAGGAAATGGGAAATGTAATTGGGACAAACATAAATGGAAAAATGGGAAATCCTTTGGGGGACGGAGGGAGTACCTCTTTATAGTGTTGATTAGCAGCAAAATCAACATGAATCAGCTCTTGATTGGTTGGATCTCCATGCATTCTCTCTTGAAAACTCTTAACAGCTTTAGCACCCTGAAGAAATGCTACTTGAACATCACCAAACCCTTCAGTATTCAGCTCCTTCAAACCCACCTTTAGCAACTTCAACTTCTACAAATCTGGATACATCAAATACCATGAGATCTGCTGCTGCCAGCTATCACTCACCAACTTAGTGAATCTTTCATTCTTACACCACATACTAAAGAATCTTAATGGAATCTTCCTCTGTGGTGTAGAGAAGCATTTAATCAATAAAACTTCTGAAGCTTTGAACAAATCCACCCAATTAGCATTAGCAACAACTCTTTCAAGCTTTGCTAATACCCTATCCTTATTATCCTGTTTATTATTCCAAGCATAAAACATAGTAGGCTAATTTCACATCAGAAATTTGAGAACAGTTCAAACAATCTTAAATAAGATAGTTTCACTTCTTGTAACATCAGACCCTATTCTCTCATTAGGGTACAACACATTATTAAAGTCCCCCATCATAGTCCAAGGTCCCATCAAACTACTACCAATACTCCTTGATTTCTCCCGCAACTGACATCTCCTATCTCTGTCATCATGTGCATATATCACTGTACAAGCAAAAGCAATGCTAGACAAATAAGATTGCACTATATAGTGCACCAACTGATTTGAACAAACTCTGATATCCAACTCAAAAGCTTTTGGATCCCAGATAATAATAATTCTACCTCTTCCATTCGATGGTAGATTAGTAGTGATATTCCACCCAGGACATATATTAAGATACAGGGATCCCAACTTTTAAACCCTAATCTTAGTTTTTAGGAGACGCACCAGTTTGACTTGTTGAGCAAAAATCAGGTTTTTCACCTCAATTTGCTTAGCCTTCCTGTTGAGACCCCTAACATTCCGGAAAACTATATTATCCATGATTGTGAGGGGGTAATCAACCCCTTCTCAATTAACTAACCCTCATTCACGTGCTCTTGATCATGCTCTTCCATATTAGATTTCTTAGGTACCAAAGTACATTAGTTCGTATTATTATCCATTTATCCATGAAGACAACAACATGTTATTGAATTTTGGCAATGGCTTCATCCATTAGACCCGCTGAACAAGGTACATCCAGGATCTGTGCAAATTTCTCCTTGTGTATAAGGTATACAAGTTTGATCCACGATTACATGGTGTGCTCCAATGTGTTCAACAAGCAACTTTATATCTGTCCCCAACCCTGTAATACTCGTACCTAAAACAATATATGATGAATTTCATGAGAATAGTACGTATACAATAAAATTATGATATCCACTCAAAAAGAAAATTAATTAATACTAACTAGTCCCTTCGTTCTTTTTTGTTTGTCCTACTTTAGCTAATTATGTGAGATTTTTTTTTGCAAAATCAATAGAATATTGATTAGTTTCTTACTCAGGTATTCATTTTGATTCCTAATGAGACACAATATGATAGTCTACGATATAAAAAGGACAATTTGAAACACACTTACCACACGATAAAATAACTAGAAGCACTAATATGAGAGGCACGAAGGATGCTTTTTCTGCCATTTGTCAAAAATTACTAGCTTTAAATGACAATAATTGTATCAAATAGCAAACATTTTAACTAAAATTCACACCCTCAAACCCTTAGAAAAGACACTTTAGGAACGGATCCTGAATATATCTCATATGAAGTCTTATCTTCTGCTTTGGATGGAGCCTTGTTGAGTGTAAACGCAGCCGTTTTAAGAGAAAATCCCTAGAACGAGATAGGGAGATCGGCAAGACTCATCATGGATCATACCATATCTAAAGGGTACGATTCCTTCTCTCAGAAACACGATTTAATTGTGGAGTTCATTATGAAAATATTCCACAATTTTTTAAATGATCAACAAATTCTAGGGTCAGATATTCCCCTCCACAATCGGATCGTAGAGCTTTAATCTTCTTCCTTCCCAGGTTGGTTTTGTACTTCATTATGGAATTCTTTAAATTTCTCAAAGGCCTTGGACTTATGTCTCATGAGGTAAACATATCCATATTTGCTTACATCATCCGTAAAAGTAATGAAGTAACTATATTCTCTCCTAGCCAATGTACTCATAGGTCCACACACATCAGTATGTATGAGGGCTAAGAGGTCATTGGCCCTTTAACTCGAACCATTTAAAGGAGACTTTGTCATTTCCCCATTAAGCAAAACTCATAAACATCAAATGATTCGACATCAAATGATTTGAGAACTCCATCTTTATATAATTTCCCAATTTGTTTTGAACTTACGTGGCCTAATCGACAATGCCATATGTATGTTGGGTTTGATCCATTTGACTTGTGTTTCTTGTTGTCTATTCCAATCCTATCTAACAAGTAGAGCTAGTGTAACTGATCTCGCTACTAAATTCATATCGTTAGTTATATGGTTGTATGTTATAAATATGTATTTTAATTCTAAAACATACAAACCATTTGATGACTTAGCAGGCACATAAAACAAATCATTCAAATAAACACAACTGCTGTTATTCTTTATATTGAATGAAAATCTCTCAGAATCCAAAACAGAAACCGAAGTAATGTTCTTAGTAATAGATGGAACATATTAACAACTATTAATTAAGTTCCAAAACTAATCCTGAAGGAAAAGGTAGGCTGACACTGCCAAGGCAGTAAATCGAGCTCCATTGCCAACTCGTAATTCTACCTATCCCTTAGTCAATCACCTACTTCTTTTAAGTCCCTTCACATTATAAATAATGTGAGAACCATTGGAGGACCCACAAAGGAACAAGGAGGGACTGCTGTCCCCCATTCCAAAAAAATAAAAACAAGAGATAAATATAATATGGTAGCAATACATAACACAAAGATAAACTTGCTCTAGTGGTTAGATGTGTGCCTTGATATAAAGACTTCTTACTTTTAGTTGGTCCCAAGTTCGAGACCTTGCATAAAATTTTTGGAAAAATTGTCAGAAAATACCAAGGTTTTAGCACTTTTTCAAAATAAATACCTAGGAGTCGCGAAATGTGAAATAAATACCAACAAGTTATGTTTTTCTTAGAAATCCATACCAACTAACAAATATCCGTCTATTTTTCCGTCACTTTCTCACCCAAATTTAACTCACCTTAGAGTTTATGTTGTTCAGAGATGAAGTTGAATGGATTTATGTTAGTTGGTATGGATTTCTTAGACGGAAAAATAGACGTATATTTGTTATTTGGTATGGATTTCTAAGAAAACATAACTTGTTGGTATTTATTCTACATTTCGCAACTCTTTGATATTTATTTTGAAAAAGTGCTAAAACCTTGGTATTTTCTCACAATTTTAAAATAGCTATTGCTGCTCCCTTCTAGCTACGGGCTTGTTAAAAAGCCCGCAGCTAACTTGGTTTTGCTGCGGGCGTATAGGGAAGCCCGCAACTATAGGTTGGTTGCTGCGGGCGCTTTGTGTAGGCGAGGAGCTACAACGGCCAAAAAAACTAGAAAATTTTAATTTTTCATATGAGTTTAGTATAACGCAAGGGGCCGCAAAGCCCTTGTCCTCTCTTTCCCTCTATTCTCTCTCTTCTCCACTCTCCTCCTCAAATCTGCTCCTTCACCATTGACAGTCTGACAGGTAAATTGAGCAACTTAAGATGTGCGACGAAAAAAGAAAGGAGTCCGAGGCTTCGATTGACATAATCACCATCAGAAGAAGACGAAGAAAATGGCGACGAAACAACAATTTAGAGCTTCACACATCTTGATTAAGCACCAAGGTTCTCGTAGAAAGGCTTCATGGAAGTATCCAGAAGGTCGCGTTATCTCTTAGAATCTGCTATCTCTGAGATTTGAAGTAATCAGTTGCTGTCGGATCTGCTATCATGAAGACTCGTCTCTCTCAGGTATGGTGAAGATTGGAGACGATGATGAAGAGGATAGTGAAGAGGATGGTGAAGCCGATGCTGACAGAGAAGATGACTTTGAGGTTGCTTTTCTCTCTCTTTTCTTATTTTCTAGGGTTTTATACATATATTGATTTAGATCCACCGCAATTTGGTCCTTTTCGTAGGTTTGAGTTAGGGTTTCTTCCAGATTTCATTGTAATTAGCAGATAGGTTAGGAGTTTTGATTTTTTTTTCTATTTTCTCAGAAGTTTTATTGAACTTTTTGATCTTATTTTAGTATAGATCTCTTCTCTATTTCTCTCAATTGTGGATCTTGCTTCGTTTTAAGCGATTTTCGATTATTTTTGTTATGATTGTGGTGTGTGTTTAGCCTAATTAGATAATTCTACTATGTTAACTCCTGTTGTGTTTCTAGTATAAGATTTGAATATGCGTTTAAGGTTCAATGATGCAATATGATTATATGTTTGTTTGCTATGCTGATATTATTTTTTGGTGTTGTTGATTGTTGTCATTGGAGCTTCTTTATTCTGGAATTGTTATTGAGCCCCGCTTTCTCTTTCTCTTTTTGATTTTCTGTTGAGTGGCAATGAAAATGGTGTCGGATTAGGAGGAGCAGATACCAGAATACAAGAGTAGGAGGCTGGAAAACATAAAGCGTAAACAGAAGCGCAAAGAACCAAACCCTAAGAATTCAAATCGTTGATCCAAACACTAAGCTGGATCGGAAACTAACTGGTAATAATTCCAGATTTCAAGAACCTTAATTCTATGCTTCAATTCGATCAATTCTGTGTCTTGAAATGACTTCCGATCTGTTCTTTAATAATAAATTTATAGCCCATGTTTAGGACTTGTTCTTGTTTTACTACTTTGCTTAGTTTATGATATGTTATAGTTTTCAGACTTTGATATCTCGCTGTTCTAAATTCATCTTTAGGGGGTTACTAGCAACTGTTCTATTTTGAATCCATTCACTAATTTGAAATGATTATTATAATTGCTAAATTCAGCTGTATTTATGAAAACTATATACTGCTAATCCTTTTCATTTGTTGGAGGAGGGATATTGATTTTGTTTTAGGGTCTGGTTTTCTTGTGTTGTTTTGGTCCGGCAACTGTTTGTGGTGTTCAGCGGCGGTCGATTTCAAGTTTTCAATTTAGTGGTTGTATGTTGAAGATGGTGTAGAACACACAAACCACAACTATATCGAAATAGTTAGCATAAATAGCTCCTAAGAGCGTCAATATCGCACATTTTAGCTTGTAAAGAAAGGGAAAAACTCTATAAGAAATCAATATATCAAATTCCCCCAAGCTAAACCTTTGCTTGTCCTAAAGCAAATAGAACATGATCATGGAATAGATTACCTCACCCCATAGATAAAACCATCCAAGCTCAAAAATATTTTCAAGACTAAGAATCGTTCAAGCAGGCATAATTCAAGTTCGGCAAATCAAATCCATCCAACCACCAATCATCCAAGCAATTCATCGAGTTCAAGTGACTACTAGGCATACAAATCCTTAAAAGGTGCTCACAAAGGGTGTCACTCCTCTCAATTTTGTGGCAGGCAAAGAATATGCCCGAACACTCACCGACCCGACCATAATTGTCCCTTCCCACTCACACTCTCATGTGTTTAAGAAGGTAAAATGTCCCTCATCCTAATCAAGTCGACTCAACTAGCAGACATACTCTTTAACTTTGACAAACTGACTCAAAATCAACCCAATAGACATTGTAGGCACAAGCTCAAGAGGACTTTTCAGGGTTGTAATGGGGCTTAGGTAGGGGTAGGGAAATATTCTAGGAAATGTGGTGGAAATTTCGAGCATGAGAGAGCAAAAGTAATCCATATCAAGGCCGAAGATGGCCGAAACAACTCCCAACAATATCAAGTAATTTCAAGATGAATCCCAACTCTCATACAATGATGAAAACTCACAACAACCCAATCTTCAAGCAATGAGGCATAAATTTTTTTTTTCTTTGTAGACAACGTGAATGAGGGGATTTTATTGTCTTTGAAGCTTTGATTCCTCATATATTTTTTTTTCTTTCTTTTCTTTTCTTTTCGAGCCAACATCCACGTACCTCAAAACTCGAATTTTCTTTCATTTTTCACACACTCGAAGCCATAAATAATACACTCTTATTCCTCAAGCAACGCAAACCATAGAACAAATTTCAAACTAAACCCACACAAATTCTCCCCCAAGCTAGGCTTGGGAATAAAAAATATATGAAGGCCATGGGCATGTAATAAGGGTCAGTAGCACGAAACAACTCATTAAGCTCAGCGGGGCTAAGGAGGATAAAAATATAATAATATTACACTCTGGGGCTCGAGAGTAAGTCAAAAGAACGCCTCTATCATAGAAAATGTAACAAGTCACCAAACATCAGATCAGTACGAAGTCAAAGTCAAGATCAATCCGCTAAAGAGGAACTAACACACCAAAAATAGACTGGATAATAATATGAATCCAATAGGCTAGAAAAGGCCTCACAGTCTAACCAATTCAGGTATGCAGCACAAAGTAGTATAGTATAGTCAGAAATCACTCGAAATCAAAGTAGTCGAACATCAAATCAAAGCCTCAAAATCGCAAATGCCCAGCTATCCAGAAAACAAAGTCAAATCATTTTCAATCAAAGCACAACGAGGGGCACAGGGAGGCAATCAAACCAGTCATGATCAATCATATTTTTTTTCATTTTTTCAATTTTTTTCAAAGCTGTAAACTATTCTATCAAAGCTTTAAACTACACAAGAAAGCAGTAAAATATACTAGAAAGCAGTAAACTATACTAGAAAGCAGTAAAGAGAGTACTCATAGTGAGAGATCCTCCCCCAAGCTGAACGAGGCAATGTCCTCATTGCAACGAGGGAGAGGAGAGAAGAAGGGCATCAGCCGCCCATATCATCATCCGTGGGGGCACCAAAGAAACCACCACTAGAAGTACCACCACCATCTGTGTAACCACCACCTGAGGGATCACCTGAAAAACCACTCATCCCTCCACCAAAACCGCTAGTACCTGCATCAAAACCACCACCAAAACCACTAGGCCCTAGACCAAAGTCTCCTAAAGAGACGGACTGTCTAGCAGGCTCCTCCTCCTCATCCTCTGCCATGTCATCAGTCGGACCGGCAGGCTGGCCATAACTCGGGTTCCAATGGTACCACGAGGGGTGTTGAGCAGTCTGCTCAACAATGCCGCGCCTACAATAGTCGTCATAGAGAGGATAAAGGGCGAAGTGCTGATCTTGGGCCAAGGTATCTATCCGTCCTCCCATCGCATCAACACGGGTGTAAAGTTGATAAATGCGAGTGCCATATCCCGCTAGGGTGGCGGTGTTTGCGTTGATCATCCCTTCCATCCGTCCCATCCCCGTCTCCATGGGACCTAGGGTCGACATCATAGAAGTGAAGTCAAAGGTGTGCGGGGAGGGGGAGGAGTAGAAGTGGAGGCGCCCTCGTCTAGGGTCGGCGTATGACGCCTATGGTATAAACGACGAGGGGGCTCAGGGTCAGGTACAATAAGGTCAACTCCCTCTATAGGGAGTAGGTAGTTCTCCTGACGGGGCCGCATGCGGGCTCTAGGGTCGAGTAGGGTGATGGATTTTTTTGATTTAATCATCCACTAAAATCTCTGGTCAGGCAAGCGGTTTAGGACTTTGAGGGTGTTGAGGTATGTGAGGTCGATGAGGGTAGGGCCGAGGACGGGGGTACGCTGGGTCTCGTCAAAGCCGGTAATTCACCGGGCAAACAAAGTGATCAACCCCCCGTTGACTAGCCTCCTAGAGGTCCAAGTACCGTCTTCCCTACGCTTAGGGAGCGAGTTCTAGATACGCTCGAACTGAATAGCTACGTGGTGGGCCAAGTTGTACTGAAATGTTTCCCTGGAGCCCTTGGCAATGTAGCTACCTATGGAGACTAACTCGGCCCCACGGACCAAGTGACCCTCATACCGCCCTAAAAGAGTCTGGGCCATGAACCTTAGCCAAATGCTAATAATTGGGTGATGAAAATTCGCCCAATGACAATGCTGGATGTCAAAAGGCACAGTGTCCCTGTAAGCATGAAACAAGTATGGGCCATTTTTAAGTGGTCCGGTGGGTAATAGTCGCCCCGTACCTGTAACCTAAGAACCCTCGCAAAGTCCCTAAGGGTGAGTGAGTGTTCTTGGTTTAGTAATCTGAAATGGACGTGGGTAACTGGACCGGCCAGGGGCTTAGTCAGACTAAAACTGCTGAAAAATTCATAAACTAATGGAGGATATGTAGTAACATGCACATTATATAACAACTCCATGCCCAAAATTTTCATAAATTCCTTAAAATCCTCAGTTAATCCCAATTTAGATAAAAGTTCAAAATCGAGAAAACGAGTAGGAAGTACCTCACGTTTTTTAAATCGAAGAAACTTTTCGCGATGCTCATCATCCCGGAAAATGATTTCCGGGTACTGGGGATCTCGTGGAACTGGTGGTGGTGGTGGTGGTGGTGGTGGTGTTGCTTCCCGCCTAGATCGCGAGCCTTCACCTCTAATGAGCCTTCTAAAATTGCTTGCCATGGTGAATTTGAGCCTTGTAACCTTTTCTAACACAAAGGATGGAGTTTTGGGTGAGTGTGTGAAGAGAAAGGAGAAAGGAGGATGATCTATGTGAATGGAAATTTGGGAGATTGAGGGTGAAAGGAGAAAAGGAAGAGATTTTATGGAGTTTGGAGGAGAAAGGATGAAGATTTGAGGGAAAAAGATGGAGTTTTAATGGAGGTTGGGGTTTGGTTTGAGAGGTTGAAGATGAGTGAGGAGAAAGAGAGTGTGTGTTGAATGTGAAAAGATAGGAATTGAATGGTGAGAAAAAGGAGTGGAAAACCGTGGTTTAAACGGCCATTTCTGCGCAGGCCCGATCGGACATTGGCCCGCCCGATCGGGTGGAAGTTCAATTATTTTCTGGCTTTGATTTTGTTGCTCCACCCGATCGTCCGCCCGATCGGGCAACATATTTTTGGTTGGGTACTCGAGTCGCGGACCCGATCGGGCGAAGCTTGCCCGATGCCATGTTGTGGGAGTCCCTTTTGGCAGATTTTGACTTTTGACTTTTGTGGTTCCACCCGATCGGGCATGGTATTTTTGATCGGGTGCCAGGGTTGCGCACCCGCTCGGGCATACCTCTCCCGACGTCGTCGGGTGCTCATCATTTTCTTCTCTTAGTGACATTGTACGCCCGCCCGATCGGGCAGGGGTCGCCCGATCTTATCGGGCGAGCTACTATTAGGTAAGTAGCTCGCCTTTTTGCAAGTTTGGGGCAAGCATGGCTCAAATTTCTCCTCAAATAGCATATCTGCACATCAAAACACACAAGATCTAGGAACACATTAGTGCCATCACGCTCTCTCACATGCTACAAACTTCGAAACAAAGGAAAAGAAAAAAAAGAAATTAACTCAGGGATACGGGTTGCCTCCCGCAAAGCGCTGGTTTATGAAGGTCCCGCACGACCATATTACCTCTCTAGGCAGATAAATCAAGTGGGGAGGAATCAAATCGGATTTCCTCCACACAACCAACAAAGGCACCCTCATGGTACAGCTTCAGACGCTGTCCATTTGCCTTAAACTTCTCTCCTTTTTGGTTGACAACCTCGATGGCACCATGTGCCTTTACTTCTGTCACCTCGAATGGTCCAGACCACTGAGATTTGAGCTTTCCAGGAAACAGTCTCAACCTGGAATTGAACAATAAGACCTTGTCGCCAACCTTGAACTCTCTTTTTCCTATCATCTTATCATGCAGCTTCTTAGTTTGCTCTTTGTAGAGCCTCTGATTCTCATAAGCATCCAAACGGAGCTCATCCAACTCATTGAGTTGAAGGAGTCGTGCTTCACCTGCAGCTGTCAAATCAAGGTTAATCTCTTTGATCGCCCACGCAGAAAGATACTCCATCTCAACTGGGAGATGGCAAGCTTTGCCATAAACCAGTCGATAGGGTGTGGTACCCGAAGGAGTCTTACAAGGAGTGCGGAGCGCCCAAAGAGTATCATCAAGTTTCAAAGACCATCTTTTCTAGCTTTAGTGACAACTTTATCAAGGATCCTCTTAATCTGCCTATTAGACACTTCTACTTGGCCACTAGTCTGAGGGTGATAGGCAAGACCGACTTTGTGGGTGACTCCATGTTTTTTCAATAGGGCCTTGAAGGTGCTCTTATGAAAGTGAGAACCTCTATCACTAATTACAACACGAGGGACACCAAAACCGGAAAGATTATTTTCTTAAACATCTTCATCACAACCTTAGAATCATTGGTTGGTGATACTATAGCTTCTACCCATTTGGTCACATAGTCGACGGCCACTAAAATATACCTATTCCCACAAGAGGTAGGAAAGGGTCCCATAAAATCAATCCCCCACACATCAAAAGGTTCGACCTCTAAAATCCCACTCTGTGGCATCTCTTGCCTTTTTGAAATATTACCCGTCCTTTGACAAGCATCACAAGACAAACAAAAGGCACGTGCATCTTTGAAAATCGAAGGCCAATAGAAACCACTATGTAAGACTCTAAAACAAGTCGCTTGGGAACCTAGATGACCACTAGAAGGCATACTATGACAATGTAGCAAAACACCTTCTATTTCCCAATGAGGAATGCAACGACGAAACATCCCGTCGAAGCACTTCTTATATAGGAAAGGATACTCCCAAAAATACATTCTAGCCTCATGATAAAACTTTTCGCGCTGCTGATATGTAAGATTGGGAGGATGAGAACCATTAACACAATCGTTTGCAAAATCAGCATACCAAGGAGATTTAGAGGACACAGAAAACAAATTATCATCAGGAAAAGAGTCATCTATAGGAGGGTCAGAAGGTGATCCAAACCTCAGCCTAGAAAGGTGGTCGGCGACCCCATTCTCAGCACCCTTCTTATCTTTGATTTCCAAGTCGAACTCTAGCAGCAAAAGAATCCATCTGATGAGTCTAGGTTTGGCCTCCTTCTTGGCCATCAAGTACTTCAAAGCAGCATGGTCAGTATGTACTATAACTTTCGAACCTATCAGATAGGTTCGAAATTTTTCCAATGCATAGACTATGGCTAGCAACTCCTTCGCTGTCTTAGCATAATTAACCTGGGCTGGATCCAAGGTTTTGCTTGCATAGTGAATCACATAGAGTAGCTTATCCTTCCGCTGACCAAGTACTGCCCCTATCGCAAAATCACTAGCATCACACATGATCTCGAAAGGGAGATTCCAATCTGGAGGTTGTATAATAGGGGCAGCGATCAAAGCTGTCTTTATCCTGTCAAAAGACTCCAAACAATCATTAGTAAAATTGAACGTGGCACCCTTTAGCAACAATTGAGTGAGGGATTTCGCAATTTTTGAAAAATCTGTGATAAACCTGCGATAAAACCCCGCGTGACCAAGGAAACTCCTCACTCCTTTGACATTCATTGGAGGGGGAAGTTTCTCGATCACCTCAATCTTTGCTCTATCCACTTGGATACCACGTTCAGAAATCAAATGTCCCAAAACAACACCTTCATTCACCATGAAGTGACATTTCTGCCAATTAAGCACGAGGTTTGCCTCAACACATCTTTTAAGCACTTTGGACAAATTATGCAGGCAAACATCAATATCAGAACCATAAACGCTGAAATCATCCATAAACACTTCCATGATATTTTCAATAAAATCAGAGAATATGGCCATCATGCAGCGTTGAAAAGTAGCGGGAGGCCGGGAGCGTTACACAATCCAAATGGCATCCTACGATATGCGAAGGTGCCATAAGGACATGTAAACGTACTCTTTTCCTGATCATCTGGATGGATGGGGATTTGGAAAAAACCAGAATATCCATCCAGATAACAGAATTAGCTATGTTTGGCTAGCCTTTCCAACATCTGATCAATAAAGGGGAGGGGGAAATGGTCTTTCAGGGTGGCATTATTAAGTCTACGATAATCAATGCACATACGCCACCCCGTGACAGTCCTAGTGGGAATCAAATCACCTTTTTCATTTTCAACAACAGTGGTCCCCCCCTTCTTGGGAACCACTTGCACAGGACTGACCCACTTCGAATCAGCAATGGGATAAATGATCCCTGCACCTAATAGTTTCATAATTTCTTTCTTAACCACCTCTTGCATATTAGGATTCAAACGTCTTTGAGGTTGAATGCAAGGGCGGTGATCCTCTTCCAGATTAATACGATGCATACAAAAATCAGGACTAATGCCCTTCAGATCATCAATACTATACCCAATAGCCTTCTTGTGTATACGAAGCACAGTAAGCAAGCTTTTCAATTGGTTATCTGTGAGTTTAGTATTGAAAATCACAGGACATTCTTCCTTATCATCTAAAAATGCATACTTCAAATGAGAGGGTAGTGGTTTGAGTTCCACCTTAGTTACCTGAGGAGTAGAACTAGAGCATACACTTTCAAGTACCAAAGTTTCCTGTTTCTGTTCATAAAATATTGTGTACTCTTGATTAATAAGAATTTTTTTTGGTCATGGTGATCTTTATAGTTTCACGAATCCGGCCCCCTTTAAAAAAAAAAATTTGGCTCCACCCCTGCTAATTTGAACAACGTTCGTACTCATTTGGACATATTCGTACTCATTATGAGCATTTTAGCATGTTTAATTAATGAGTATCTTATTTTATAAATTAAAGGAAAAATTGACCAGAATAATCCAAACTATCGTTCCGCCAAGAATAATCCCAACTATGGATTATTCATGTATAATCCCAACTATGAGATAGATCTGCCACAAACACACCGTGACCTGAAAAGAACTTGTTTAACAGGTTAACATGCCACGTGTAATGTTTTAATTGGATTTCATAATTAATTTACTTTTATTTTTTAAAAAAAATCCCTCCCTTTTACCCCCTCCCCACCTTCAACCTGCATTACGCATACCAGTCACCAGCCAGCCACCACCATTCCCCTCACCACCACCGCCAGCCCCTTCCACCACCCTTCCCTTCTCCACCACCCCCAACCCCCTCTGCAACCCAGCCAACAACCACCGCAACAGCACCACTCTCATCCTCCCTCTCTCTCTCACCCCATTATCTCTATCTCTCGCTACACCCACGGGGCCACGACCACCTAAACCACCACCCTCTACCATCCAACCACTACACCACTGCCATGTACATTAATGCGCTCCGATTTCCTCCGCCAGACCCTCATCACGACTCTTCTCCACAACACTCTCTCCTCACTACTCTCCGGCACACGACTCTCTCAACTCCACCCCCACAAACTTGCTTCCCCAAATCCCAAAACCCCTTAGAGCAACAATTCCAACGAGGAAAGGGAGAAAGAGTCGCGAGACAAGGTGGGTTGCTGCGGTGGTAATTAGTTGTTGTCATAGTGTTTGATTTAGGGGTTTTCCGGGTGGGTGCAAGGATGGTTGCGGGATGGGTGGTTTTTTTCATAGCTCTTTAGATTGGTTTTATTGGGTGTGGTTTTGGGATGGGTGGGGTTTTCTGGGTGGTGGGACGGTTTCGGTGGTGGTTATGGGTGGGTGGCGACGCACGTTGGTGTAATTTTGGGTAGTTAATAGGGTGTTTTGGGGCGGTGGAAAGTGGTCAATTGGGTGGTTGGGATTGGACATTGGTGGCAGGGATGCAATGAAGGTGAAGTGGAGATTATGTACCAGCCACCATGGTAGTTGATGTGAGGGTGGAGCGGTGGTGGTGGTTGGTTAAGGTGGAAAGGAGAAAAGAAATGGAAAATTAAAGATTTTTATTGAAGTCAAATTTTACCTGATTGATCGGTTTCAAGTCACTTGGGTGCATTTGTGGCTGATATACCTAATAGTTGGGATTATACAGGAATAATCCATAGTTGAGATTATTCTTGGTGGAACAGTCATAGTTTGGATTATTCTGGTCAATTTTTCCTTTTATAAATCAATAAATATCATGATTAAAAAATTAAATAAAACCCCAACTCAACTCATACTTATTTGAATAACTTTCATACTCATTTGGACATTTCCATACTCATTTATAAGCATTTGAGTATATTTAATCACAAAAGTATTTCTTATTTTGTAAGTCAAGAAATATCATAATTAAAAAGTTAAATAGAACCACAACCGAACTCATCCTCATTTGACAGTGCAAACTCATACTCATTTGACTATTCAGTTAACTTTATACTCATTTATAACGCATACTCATTTAGGTAACGCATACTCATTTGGCCTCATACTCATTTAGGTAATTATTCATACTCATTTGGCTTCGTACTCATTTTGAATATTCATACTCATTTTTCTTCGTACTCATTTTGACCAACTCGTACTCATTTTGCTTCGTACTCATTTTGACCAACTCGTACTCATTTTGCTTCATACTCAATTTGACCAACTCATACTCATTTGGTATACGTAGAGGTACGAACACCAATGTGTACCTTTTACCTTCACTTAAACTAAACTCAACTAAGTTAAATTAAATGGAATTATCGTGTAAAATGAAATAATCAAAGTTGAAAAATATTAAGAAAAATTAAAATATAATAAACTAATCTGAAAACAAGCTTAGAAAAACAATGAGTGGATGGTTGAGTGTTAGTTGATTTGCTAAGGTTCTGTTTTCTTCAGCTTAATTTTGTTTATCAGATCTTATTCTTATTGTTAATACTGATTCGAACTAGTGTAAGTTTCAATTTTAATTTCAACTTTTAAGCAACAAAGTCATTGTCAGATTTTATTTGATGCTTATTTTAAGATATACAATACCTTCTTAATGGTATTCTGCTTCTAATTTTAGTGATTGTTGCATTTTTTATCAATTTAGGGATAAAATTGCTTGTTAAGGATCATTTGATAGAGAAAAGGGGTGTTTCTTTCCGTTTTTCAAGGCCCTCTTTAATTACCCCATTCACTCTGTTTTGTTCATTATTCATTATCATGAAATCTAAAACAAATGTTTACCCAAGGAGATTTGAGCAGTTATTGAGAAGTTCCAACTTCCGAGTTTGAGTGCATGAATAACGGAGGTGTTGTGTTAACCTTGGGGGGCAATCGTCGCAGGGAAATACATTGTAGTAGCGATGAATTTTGCTTTTAAGGCAGTGATTGTATCACTACACCACGGTTTGAGTCAGATCTATGATTCTTGTGGTAACTATTTCATCTTTCGTTCTTGATTACTTTTGTTATACAACAATTCTATCTCCAACAATTTAGAAGCAAAATATATTTTTCTTATTATGTCGAACAATCAAGGATATTTTTTTCCAGATCTGTCAAAAGTTGTTCCTTTAAATGAAATCAATTATTAAAAAACGGTCCCAAAAATTGCTTATATGTTTTGAACACGTTGAGATTGATTATTGTTTATGCTAAATTCTGCTAAGGCAAAACTAAGCTGGGAACTACAGCTAGGAAACTGCTAGGTTGCTGGAAGCAGCTGAGCACAGCTAAGATGAACAAGGAAAGCAAAATAAAGACAGAGACAAGACACCAGAGGTGGTGACGCGGAAACCCGTGGAATAAGGGAAAAACCGCGGGTGGCTTTGAGTCCACCAATCCACTATGCTTTTGATTACAGCCCTAATGCCTTTGTAACTAAGTAATTCGTAATTTGTAAGCTTATAGAACAATGCTTGAACTTTGGTATGTAAATGCTACGAGCGTATGAACTTGTGTATCTATACAATCATTTCGAGTATATTTAACTAATAAGAATGTATCCGTTTGAACCTAGCAACGTCTTAAAACAGCTCTCAAATCCCCATTTATGTTTGCCATTAATGCCGCTAAGCATGATTCTTGCTCTTTAATGCCTTCCCATAATTATGGCTTTTACTCTTCTGCGGATCTTCAGGCTTTGATATCTTGATTTATAACATACTCCAAACAGAGCTGTGTTCTCTTAGTTGGGCAGTATTTAGCTGATTCTTCTTAGCTGGTGAACTCCAAGCTGGATTTCCTTAGCTGGAGGTCTCAAGCTGGAGGTTCATAGCTGTAATGATTTTTAACCTGCACCAGTAGCTACATAAATTTCATGGCGTAACAATTGCCCCTAACTTGTAGCTTATGCTGCTGGCCTTGCGTAGTGAAGCTGCAAATTAATAACATGTTAACATAACGTTTGTCATAAAAGGTAGGTTTTCCAAAAGGCGCAGATATTAAATAAAACACACTGTAGCTTTAATAAACTAAATTTAATCATTCACTTAAGTTCATTCATTTCGAGTAGTAAATAATAGCCGTTTGCATGTCAGAGTAACTTTAAAAGTCAAGAGATTGCGTGAGGATCTTCATTTCCGTTTATTGTCTTCTCTCTTTGGTAAGTCTACTCTCTCTCTCTCTTCCTTTCCTCTTTCGCCTCTTTGCATGCCTTTTAAACAATCTTCTAGAAATAAGGTTTTTATCCCTAAACCTACATCAATGGGGAAGGCTAAGGACGATGTGGCTTCTTCCATCACTTAGGAAGACATTGAGAATATTAGGGTTAGAGGTAGCTTCCCTGAAAGTACAGAATTTGTGGATCCTGAAGAATTCGATCGGCCGGAAAACACCCCAGACAATCTAGTTTGTTTCTACGAGTACCCCTTCCTTCTAGGTTATAGCTTCAATTTTACACCTCTAGTGCGTTCTTTTGTGGAAGTTTTAAACTTCTCTCCTGGTCAGTTAATGCCAGGTTTCTGGAAAATTTGTTTTACCATAGAGTCTGCTACTAAGGATTGGAGCCATCCTTTTGCCCTAGAAGATCTACTTACCCTCTACAGCTTGAAAATCATCAACCCCAACAAGGTCACTTTAAAGCAAAAACTTAAGTATCCCAGCCCTGTAGAAGGGACTGGTGCCTCAAAGTCTTTTTGGAAGACTCGTTTCTTCTTCATCGCCAAGGATTCTCATGGCAAAGCTGGGGTGCTTCTCCCCTCTGCCTATCCTGCTGGAGGTATTCTAATGTTTTTCTCTTTCTTTCTTTAGAATGCTCTATTAACTACGGTTTTAACCTTACCTTTTCTCAGGTTCATCTGAAGCTATGGAGACCTTAGAAGACTGGGACGAAAGAGCTAAGGTATTCCTCAGCATCTCTCTCGAAAAAAGAACTTACACTCCCCCCTTCAAAGTAATTCCTATTTCATCCTTGACTCCTGCCACCTCCGGAACCGATTCTATGACTTCAGGTAGGGTAATCTCTCAGTTCTACTTTATTTTTAGGGTTTTCTAGGTACAAAGTCTTAATTACTATTTTACTGCTCTTGTGTAGTCAAAGGTAGTACTTTGTCTCAAGCCGATGTTGTGGCTCGGTTGAAAAGAAAGAGGTCTGGAGTTCCTACCACTTCCAACCAACCTAAGCCAGCTACCCCTGCCAAGGTGGCCACTTCTACACCTAGCATGCCTCCCCCCATAATAAAACTGGATTTAGATCCTCCTCCTCCTAGTACTTCAACGGTTAATCTGCCATGCCAGCGAACTTCCTATCTGAGGATGGGTTAAATAACGGCATATGGCCACATGCTGAGAGGTTGTTCTTCCCTGCAGCAGCTAAGCGTCTCAGGTTTGAGGACCCTGAGGTGATTGTGAACCACGCGGTTCAATATTCTCTGCAGGTATAACTCCTTTTAGTTCTTTTGGTTTTAACGCTCTTTGCTTTTTACCTCTCTTACACGTTGATGTTTATACTAGGCTTTGCAAAACTGTCTAGCTGCACGCTCTAGCTTAAGAGCTATTGCTACAATGTCGTCTCAGCTTAAAGCTTCCCAAGCCGAGGTGGTCACCCTAAAGGAAGAGCTGGAGAAGGCCAAGAAGGGCCAGGCTATAGCTGAGGAGCAGCGTAAGGTAGAAACGCTGCTCTTGGAGAAAGAGAGGGATGCAAAGAAGCTCTTCGCAGCTTCAGCGGAAGCTGAGATTGCTGCTGCTAGGGAGGAAGCTAAGGCGTCTACCTACAAGCTGAAGGAGGTGATGAAAGAGAGGGATGCTTTGGGTGCTCAGCTGGCACATCATAAGGATATCCATTTGGATAAAATGGCGGGGTCTAGATTGTCGAGCCTGCTAAGCAAGCGTACCTGATGCTTTTCAAGAACCTGGGGAATAAAGAGCTGCACAAATATACCGACGCTTTCCTAGCTACCATGGGGAGCATCGCAGATCTTGAAGCTCTAGCTTTGGGTTTAACTCTACCTGGGCTAGAAGTTTCTACAGCTGATTCATCGACTAAAGATCTAGCTGAATCTTCAGCTAAGGCTGCGACTGATGTTGTTGCTGAACCTTCTAGCAGTTCTGCCCCAGCAACTGAAGTTCCCAAGCCAACGCCTACAGCTGAGGAGGCCCCAGCTAAAGATGCAGCTTAGTTTCCCTCTTTGAATTCATTGTTTTTTTTTTTTTTTTTTTGCTATTGTCAAACAATTTTAATTTCTATGCTTTGGATAATTTTTACCGCCAGCCAAGGGGTTGGTGCGTCTTTTCGAACAATTTAACTTTGATATATATGCACATTCTTAGATCTTTGATGCAAATGAGCTAGCTGCTTTATGTTTTTACCTGGCGTTTTGTGATGCCAATGACTTGTGTGATGGGCCTTGTTACCTAGGCGTGTTGCCCTTAGCTGATGCAACCTTGGTAACTTAACTCTTTGGTAGCTGTTCTCCAAGGTGTCTAGGTGTTCTTGCGTCTTTAGATAGCTTAGGAGGCTGGGTAGTGCTCCACTTGTAGCTAGTCTTGCGGTACCTGCGTGTGTTGGCTAGGCCAAAATAGTCGTTGGCATAACCAACGACTCTCCGATGCCTAAGTCAGTAAAGTTTTTAGAAAAAAGTCTTTGTAGGTAGAAAGTGTAAGGATAGTGGCCTAACCTGGCGTCTCTTGGCTCTACTTAGCAGAGTTTCCCTACCTGGTGTAACTGCTTTGCATTTGATGTCTTACGTTCACAAGCTGATTACCTAGCTTTTTAGAAATGGTATAGTTTAAGGTGCGAAGCATTCCAGCTTCTGGGCACAGCTTTCCCTTCCGTTGTAGCTAGGCGATATGCTCCTTTACCTACTACCTGTTCAATTAGGTAGGGGCCTTCCCAGCTGGCACCCATCTTTCCTGCATTTAACTCCTGGGTATTTTGGAAGACTTTCCTTAGCACCCAGTCTCCTTGCTTGAAAACTTTAGCTTTCACGTTTTTGTTGAAGCTTCGGGCCACAATCTCTTGCTGGGTGTCCATTCTAACCAGTGCGTTGTCCCGTAGTTCCTCTATGGTGTCTAAATCATAAGATAATTCAGAGTCATTTAGCTCAGAGGTTAAGAGCCCATACCTGGTAGTAGGTATAGCTACTTCTAGTGGTAATACAGCTTCACAGCCATAGACTAATGAGAAAGGGGTCCGCCCTGTTGCTCCTCTAGGTGTTGTCCTGTTGGCCCAGAGGACTCTAGGCAGCTCTTCCACCCATTTACCTTTTTTTGGCTTTTAACCTCCTTTTGATGACATTGATGATTACCTTGTTGCTGGACTCAGCTTGTCCATTAGCTTGTGGGTACCTAGGTGTTGATGTTACCAGGTTGATGTTCCATTCGTGACAAAACTGCCGTGTTTTACCACTTATAAACTGTGACCCATTATCGCATACGATCTCACTAGGTACTCCAAACCTGCAAATGATGTTAGTATGTATAAAGGCAATCACTTCTTTATCCCTTACCTGTTGGAACGCACCAGCTTCGATCCACTTAGAAAAGTAATCAGTCAAGGCCAACATAAATACTTTTTGACCTGGCGCAGCTGGCAGCTTTCCTACTATGTCCATGCCCCACCTCATGAATGGCCAGGGTGTCAACGTGGGGTGTAATGGTTCATAGGGCTTATGTACCATACCTGCATGCTTTTGACAACTTTCACATTTAGCTACGTACCTCTTGGCGTCCTTACGCATAGTTGGCCAATAATATCCATAAGATAAGATCTTGTTAGACAAGCTCCTTCCTACTGTATGTGAGCCGCATTCTCCCTCATGAAATTCTTTGAGGGTTGCTTCCCACTGCTCTTTCTCTAAGCGTCTCTGCAAAATGTCCTGCCTAGCTGCATGTTTAAACAAGACTCCAGCTATTACCTGGTACCTGCTAGCTTTCATGCGTATCTTTCTTGATTCCAGCTTGTCATCTGGTAGTATATCCCTTTCTAGGTAATCCAATAGTGGCTTCGTCCAGCTATCAGTACCTGTCTTGTTACCAATGCTAAGTACATTGCTTGTCTCTTTGTTAATAGCTGGCGCAGCTAAATGAGCGATAGGAATATTGCTGAAGCTGCATTTCCTAAGTGCGGAACCCAGGTTAGCTAGTGCATCAGCTTTCGTATTCTGGTCTCTTGGTACCTGTTGTATTGTAAACTCTTGAAAGAGCAATATCTTTGACTTGACCAGCTCCAAGTACAGAGACATCTTTGAATCCTTAGCTGCATATTCTCCCTTTACCTGGATAATGATAAGCAAAGAGTCACTATATACCTGTAACCTGGTTGCCCCCAGATCACGAGCCACAGTCATACCTGCAACCAAAACTTCGTACTCGGCTTCATTGTTAGTAGCTTTAAAATCATAACAAATAGATTGTACTATCATGTCCCCTTGTGGCGATTTAAGGACTATACCTAGTCCAGCTCCTCTAAAGTTGGAAGAACCATCTACAAATAGTTTCCAACTACCTGTAGGTGTTGCCTGATTAATATGTCGTACCTCCTCATCTGCTGAAGCAGCTAGGTTAGGACTGAAATCTGCCACAAAATCAGCCAGGGCTTGTGGTTTTATAGCTGTTCGTGGTTGGTATCTGATGTCATAGGCACTGAGTGATACGGCCCATGTGCTCATCCTGCCAGTATACTCAGGTTTGCGTAATATAGCTTTTATTGGATAATTAGTCATAACACATATAGGATAAGCTTCGAAATAATGTCGGAGTTTCCTCGAAGCTGTATACAAAGCTAACACTAATTTCTCTAAAGAGGTGTACCTGGTTTCTGCATCGAGTAAGGATTTACTGATATAATACACGGGTAGCTGCTGGTTGTCAGTTTCCCTAGCTAGTACTGCGCTAACTGCTGTGCTACTCACAGCTAAGTAAAGCTGTAAAGTTTCACCTGGTTTCAGTTTGGAAAGTACGGGTGGTGTAGCTAGGTATGCTTTAAGCTGTTGTAGAGCAGCTTCGTGTTCTGCAGTCCAATCAAAACATTTGTTTTTCTTAAGCACATGATAAAAAAGATGACACTTATCTGATGATCTAGAGATAAAGCGATTGAGCGCTGCTACTCTTCCTGTCAGCTTCTGAACCTCTTTCAGGTTCTTGGGAGACTGGATATTGATGAGTGCCCTGATTTGATCTGGGCTAGCTTCAATTCCTCTTTGTGTTACTATGTAACCTAGGAACTTTCCAGCTGGTACTCCGAATGAACACTTTGTTGGATTCAGATTCGTGTTGTACTTTTTCAATACATCAAAGGTGTCCTATAGATGAGATACATGGTCTCCAGCTTGTTTGGATTTGACCAGCATATCGTCGATGTAGACCTCCATCGTGTCCCCAAGCTGCTTTTCGAACATCTTGTTGACTAAGCGCTGATAGGTAGCACCTGCATTTTTGAGACCAAACGGCATAACCTTATAGCAATATATACCTCTTTCGGTCATGAAATCCGTTTTCTCCTGATCTTCTGGGTCCATCAAGATCTGGTTGTAACCTGAGTAAGCATCTAGGAACGTGAGCCTTTCATGTCCAGCTGTGGCGTCTACCAGGGCGTCAATGTGAGGTAGGGGGAATGGATCTTTGCGGGAAGCTTTGTTTAAATCTGTGAAATCAATGCAGACTCGCTATTTGCCATTCTTCTTTCCTACCACAACCACGTTAGCTAGCCAATCAGGATATTTTACTTCCCTGATCTTACCTGCTTGCAGCAATTTTTCCACTTCCTCGTTGATGATCAGGTTGCGTTCAGGTGCGAATTTCCTTCTTTTTTGCTTGATAGGTTTGTGGTGGGGGTCCACATTCAGCTTGTGGGTGCAAATAGAAGGGTAGATTCCAACCATGTCTTCATGCATCCATGCGAAGCAGGTGATGTTTTCCTTGAGGAATTCGATGATTCTGGCTTTTTCCTCTGGTGGTAGGGATGCTCCAACCTGTACCGTTTGTTCTGGCTTTGCAGGATCCAACACCACTTCTTCTATATCCTGTTCTTCGGGTTTGCTGGGTGCAGGATGCTGCTGTAATTGCTAAATGTTCTCCTTCTTGGGTTTGAGAGAGATGTTGTAACATTCCCTAGCTACCTTCCTGTCCCCCTTGATTTCTTGTACTCCCCACTGGGTAGGGAACTTGATGGTTTGATGATATGTGGATGGCACAGCTTTCATCCTGTGAATCCAAGGTGTACCCATAATAACATTGTAAGCTGAAGGACAATCAACGACACTAAACCTGGTTTGCAGATTAACTCCTTTGGCATAGGTTAGCAGTGTGATTTCACCAATGGTGATGGCGGGTTCTTCGTTGAAACCGTACAGGACTGTTGATTTCCTGATGATATCTTCGTCACGTAGTCCCATGCTTTGTATAGCATTTTTGAATATGATGTTAGCTGAGCTTCCATTATCTACCAACACTCTCTTGATCAAGCAGTTGCTGATTGTGAGGGAAATAACTAGTCCATCGTGATGATCAGCTTCCTCTTCTTCTTCGAAGCTGATGGTCATGCTGCGTAGCTCTTGTTCCTCCCTGCTCCTGTGCTGGATAGGGGCGGATTTGGAACCTTCCCTAGCGAATCTCTTGGCTGCAGAATAGGTTAGTCCATAAATTTCTGAACCTCCTGAGATAAAATTGACTACCTTGTCGTGTGTTGGGTCAGGTGGTGGCCTAGCTGGTTTGCTGTTGGAATCCTTGCTAGGTTCATCTTTCTGGCCCTTCTTCCCCATCAGATGCTCCAGGTAGCCTTTCTTCAGCAGCCAAGCTACTTCTTTCCTGAGAGCTTTGCAGTCTTCAGTTAGATGGACATGGTCTCCATGGTAGTTGCACCACTAGGAGGTGTCTTTTCGCCCATCAGGTTTGTCAGTCTTCCTGGGACATCTAGCTGCTGAGCCTAGCTTCTCCAACGCGTTCACCACACCTCCTGCATCAACATTAAAGCAATAGGAAGATAAAGGAGGGAAATCCGCATTGTTAGGCTTGCGGGGAGGTTCTCTAGCTACACTGCTAGCTTGATCACGCTTCTGGTATGGCTGATGACGACAATTGTTTCTTTTGTTGTTGTTGTTGTTACTCTGAGTTTTTCCTTTCGTAGCTAGATTCGCCTCCATACCTGGATGCATCATCTTCTTCTACGCGGATCTCAGCCATAGCTCTAGCCCTGACTTCCTCAAAGGTACTACAAGGATACCTGGTTAGTTCATAATACAAGCGGGATTGAGGTATCAAACCTCTCCGGAATGCTTCGATAGCTGTGGGAATGTCTAGGTTCTTAACAGAAATCATTTCCCTGTTAAACCTGTCCAGATACTGGCATACAACTTCACCTGTTTTCTGTATAATGCGGTACAAGTCGCCTGTATGTTTCTCCAGCACCCTGCTGCTAGCAAACTGCTGATAAAACTTGTTAATAAGAACAGAGAAGTTAGGGATAGTACCAGCCTTGAGGGTTATGAGCCATTGTAAGGCAGGTCCACCTAAGGTAGCTCCAAAATATTTGCACATTGTAGCTTGAAGGAGGCCTTCTGGGATAGGAAGGGTCCATATCTTCTACTTGTACTGGTTCACGTGATCATACGGATCTGTGGTTCCATCGTACAGCTTGCCAAACGGGGCTAGATGCAGCTTCTTTGGTATCATGGCTCTAGCTATCTCATCCACGAATGACGACTTGGTGTAGCCATCAGGGGTCTCCTCAGCTACGGGTGTGGGTGCCCCTGGCATCTTTGCTAGCATTCGCATCATTTTTCGATTTTGAGACTCGAGGAGAGCCAGCTTCAAAGTTGTGGGATCCAACTCCTCCTGGTTGGGATCTTCATGTACGTCCTCAGCGTCTTCATCAACACTAGCTTCTGAGTCATTCAACTCCAAAATTTGAGGTGTCATACCAGGAGGTCGTCGTGAAGACTTCTTAGCGTTGTTATTAACTGATTCTAGTTCTTTTTGTAAGTTTTCAATGATCTCGTTGGACTTTATCTAAGCCTCTTGCAGAGATGCTAGAGCTGCTCTCATTTGCTCAGGAGTGAATTCGGCCATTTGAAGTTGGGCGTTTTTCTTTTTTGAGAAGGGATTGACTATGAAAGATTAGATATGAAATCTAGCTGTAGGCCCCTCGGTGGGCGCCAAACAGTTTATGCTAAATTCTACTAAGGCAAAACTAAGCTAGGAACTACAGCTAGGAAACTGCCAGGTTGCTGGAAGCTGCTGAGCACAGCTAGGATGAACAAGGAAAGCAAAATAAAGACGGAGACAAGACACCAGAGGTGGTGACGCGGAAACCCGTGGAATAAGGGAAAAACCACGGGTGGCTTTGAGTCCACCAATCCATTATGCTTTTGATTACAGCCCTAATGCCTTTGTAACTAAGTAATTCGTAATTTGTAAGCTTATAGAGCAATGCTTGAACTTTGGTATGTAAATGCTAAGAGCGTATGAACTTGTGTATCTATACAATCATTTCGAGTATATATAACTAATAAGAATGTATCCGTTTGAACCTAGCAACGTCTTGAAATAGCTCTCAAATCTCCATTTATGTTTGCCATTAATGCCGCTAAGCATGATTCTTGCTCTTTATTGCCTTCCCATAATTATGGCTTTTACTCTTCTGCGGATCTTCAGGCTTTGATATCTTGATTTATAACGTACTCCAAACAGAGCTGTGTTCTCTTAGCTGGGCAGTATTTAGCTGATTCTTCTTAGCTGGTGAACTCCAAGCTGGATTTCCTTAGCTGGAGGTTCATAGCTGTAATGATTTTTAACCTGCACCAGTAGCTACATAAATTTCATGGCGTAACAATTGCCCCTAACTTGTAGCTTATGCTGCTGGCCTTGCGTAGTGAAGCTGCAAGTTAATAACATGTTAACATAACGTTTGTCATAAAAGGTAGGTTTTCCAAAAGGCGCAGATATTAAATAAAACACACTGTAGCTTTAATAAACTGAATTTAATCATTCACTTAAGTTCATTCAATTCGAGTAGTAAATAATAGTCGTTTGCATGTCAGAGTAGCTTTAAAAGTCAAGAGATTGCGTGAGGATCTTCATTTCCGTTTATTGTCTTCTCTCTTTGGTAAGTCTACTCTCTCTCTCTCTTCCTTTCCTCTTTCGCCTCTTTGCATGCCTTTTAAACAATCCGCTAGAAAGAAGGTTTTTATCCCTAAATCTACATCAATGGGGAAGGCTAAGGACGATGTGGCTTCTTCCATCACTTGGGAAGACATTGAGAATATTAGGGTTAGAGGTAGCTTCCCTGAAAGTACAGAATTTGTGGTTCCTGAAGTATTCGATCGGCCGAAAAACACCCCAGACAATCCAGTTTGTTTCTACGAGTACCCCTTCCTTCTAGGTTATAGCTTCAATTTTACACCTCTAGTGCGTTCTTTCGTGGAAGTCTTAAACTTCTCTCCTGGTCAGTTAATGCCAGGTTTCTGGAAAATTTGTTTTACCATAGAGTCTGCTACTAGGGATTGGAGCCCTCCTTTTGCCCTAGAAGATCTACTTACCCTCTACAGCTTGAAAATCATCAACCCCAACAAGGTCACTTTAAAGCAAAAACTTAAGTATCCCAGCCCTGTAGAAGGGACTGGTGCCTCAGAGTCTTTTTGGAAGACTCTTTTCTTCTTCGTCGCCAAGGATTCTCTTGGCGAAGCTGGGGTCTGGAGAAAATTTCTATATTCAAGAGAGAAAGAGAAGAATTCGAGTGAAGTCTAGAGAGAAAGTCACGTGTTCAGGGGGAACAAGGTGACTGGGAACAAGTTCCTAAAGGAACAGAGTGGGTTGCTGTTTACAATAGGGTGTAAGTTACTATTATAAATAAAAGGGCAAGATTTATTCCTAGAGAGTATAGGAATAAGATCTTGTTTAAAAGCAGTTCTAGAGTTCTTTGTTTTAACTTATCTTTAATTCTTTTTAACTTGTTAATTCCGCAAAAATAGCCCCTAATAGTCTTTACTACAATTCACCCCCCTCTTGTAGTAAACTTAGAAGTTCTATAGGACCAACAATTGGTAATCAATTTGGGATACTCAAGAAATCTTATGGTGTTGATGATGCTAGGAAGAAGAAGTATGTTACTGGAAATTGATTGAGGTTTCAGTTGCTGGATTCAAATCTGTAATGTTTATCAATTTAATTGAGTTTTGGCGCCATTAAAATCAAACCCCGTGAAATAAACTGATAAATTCGATACTATATTGGATTTCTGGTCTATAATGTTTGATTCTTTATGATTATTATGTCTAGTTTATGATGCATCTGCATCTCCTCTCCTGGTTCGATTCTTGGAGCATTGCCACAGAAAAATAACAGCAAAGTCGCCTCTATTTTTTACAGAGCCAACATGAAATATTGGGGTCGAATTCTCCTTAAGATTTCAGTCACAATTTGCTCGAATTTTGGGGCATTGATTTATGAGAATGCAACCCCTGTTTTTGATCGAAAATCGCAGCACTAGGTTCACATTTTTAGTTGAAAGTTGTTGCAATTAATGACTCGTCTAGTGCTCATCTCTGCTCGTATGCAAGATATTGCTATTTTCTTGTTTGATTTTAACTCAAATTAGAGGCCAAATTAGACACTTGAACTTAGCAAACTAGAGTTCGATTTGAGTTTTTTGAATCAAGCTAGTGCATAGTTGTATTTTTCGATGTTGGTGGTGGATGGTGATAGTAATGGTGTATAGTGGTTAGCAATGGAGGATAACAGTGTTGGATGGTAGTGGTGAAGATTGGTGGTAAGATTTAAAGTAGATTATCGAGATGGTGCATGGAGACTTGTAAATGGTACGGGGGAAAGAAAATAGGGGTATGAGAAGAACATGAGAAGAAACAATTGACGGTGTTAGAATTTCGTCCAAAAAAAGCCCTAGAAACAATGTTTTTTAAAGTTCAGGGTTAACACAACGAGGAGTGCAAAAATCTGGATCAGTTTTGAAAAAGAGCCACAATATAGTGTTATCGTGGATTATATCCCTTATGAAAATAAAACGATTTCTTACAAATATTACATTAACAAATACATACGAAGTACATGTTAAGATTTTATTTTATTTTACGATTTCCCCAAATCATGAGTCATTACCAAATGCCGCATGAAACAATCAAATCCGCAATTTTTTTCACATCTTCTACCTCCACATGTCCTAAAATTCTTTATTTCACTACAACCACTTCCATTCAAGCATACGCTCAGAATTAAGATGCATATATTAACACAAGTCATTCATTGGCCTGCCATTTGACTCATTATATCATATAAAATTATGAAATTTCAAGGAGCGTACACCTAGAGCACAGCTGCAAAGGCATGTGTATGCCTGCACTTGAGTGCCGGTGAACTGCCCTTACACAGGCACAGGCAATCAGTAATCAAATTAGAATATTATATAGTTGATATCATTTTCCAGTACAATGGCAGTATGGTCAAAAAAGTTCAAAATGACAAGTTCTCCGTGCGAGGTGCTCCCCATTAGATTAGATATCTACAATCAATTTCACAATTTGGCCAGATTTTTGTCAGGCTCAGCTAACACTATTAGACTAACTTCCACAAATTGTTTAGCAGGCAAAAAAACAATTCATGTCATTGTAAGACCCATCATAGCTCCAGACCTGGGTTACCACTATGATTACTCAGCATTTCGCTCAGGCTGAGACTTAGCTACAACTTCATCCGACTCTAATTCACTATTTGAAGAATTTCCTTCTCCATCACTCTCCTTCACAAACCTGAAAAGCAACAGACACCGAATACAACATCAGTTATCAAGCCACAGGGTAGTGATCAGTGACTCACTAAAGGCTTCATCCACCTCAATTTGCATTAGTTTTCTCTAAGATTCAAAATGGGAATATCAAATGGGAACGGAGGGAGTATAGTATAGATACTAAAAGTTAGTCTGATTACTTCCTAAGGTAAAGTGTATATAATAAATTACTATGAATGATTAACTTATTTCCATAATAGAAAGTATAATGGCAAAAAAATTGAAAATTCAACAGTTTACAGAGTAAAAGAATTGAACATTACAATCAAGGAAACTAAATATAAATCACATTCCTATATATCTAAGATCTCATATCATTATAAAATGTAAATGAATATAGCTTTGCTCATTGATTAAACTCGACAACAACTAATACATTGCATAATGGCTAAGGTAATGACACATGAGATTATTAATGAGAGAATGATACATGAACTTTTTTTCTCGGTTTATATAAATATATAGATACTTTCATTATGTGAAACACAATTCACACCTAGAACATATGTTCCTCGTACCAAATCACATACTCTGGAAATAAACATTAGTTGAAAAATAACGATGTATAAAGCATAACACAATAACATTTGCATGTAAATTTCCATATTCTTTCTCTAATGATATATATTTAATTAATGAATCCTAATATTGCTCCTTTATATTTAATAAGTATTTTATTTTATACTCTCCAAAACCAATGGAATAGGTTATTATCCCTAACTTTCTATTTTTTTTATATTTTTCATTGCAGTTGAAATTTAGTCCAAAATTACACAGCTTTATAATTACGACACGTGGTTATTCTAAATCTTTGACATGTGGCACTATTATTCTTTAAAAGCTGACACATTGTCTTTTTTTTCTTGCTTTATACTTCCTCCGTTTCTTTTTAAATGGAACGTATTCCTTTTATGAAATAGTCAAAATAAGTGGAACGTTTCCTAGACTAGAAACTTTTTTTCTTTTTATTTACAACTATACCCTCACCAAGTTCATCCACCCTTATAAATATGTGGTCCCTTCTTTCTCTCTCTAGTTTCCTTGGTTTGTGTGTTTTTCTCTATGTTCCATTTAAAAAGAAACGGAGGTAGTATATAGATAGATAGATAGATTCTGTCAACATTTTTTCCTCAATTCTTTCTCCTATAGCAAATTCCTTTGTTATTCTTTCAAAAAAAATTTGGAAAAGCAAGTCTCACCTCTCAGGTATATATATTATCCATTCTTTCTAAAGTCATGTTTTATTTTAATAATAGTACTTGAGATTTGACTATTTTAATTGTTAGGAAGACAAAGTACCTCAGTACCCTTTTATTAGAATGATGAGTGGCGGTCAATATCAAGCTCAATACAAGTAGTTATTTTATGATTATTTATAGTTCTTCCAATGTAACTATTTCTTCGTAAAAAAAAATACATTGAGCATACGTCAAAGTTATTTGGCCAGCCTCTCAAAACACAAATTATCCCCATTCGAAGTTTGAGTCACTCGATAAAAATCAAGCGGATGCACCCATTCAGGTATTGTAGCCACTCGAATCGGAAAATGACAAGATACCCCATTGGAGTTTTGGTCACTAAAATCGAATTTTGACCCCTGGTTAAGGGTACGCCGAACATTCTGAGCAAAGGCATTCCGCTCCACGTTAGAGTTACATCAAGGTCCTAAACTCCGACATAGAGCGTTTGACTAATGTTTGGGCCCTTTCCAGTCTTGGTCCACTTTATCATTAAAGGTACCAAAATACCCCTAGAGTAGGGAAATTACCATTTTACCCCTAGGAGCTTCCCCAGGATAGAAACTACAAACCATCAGCACGACCCACTACTATTGAATAGGGCAAAGATAACACATCTAAGATAACATTTGAATAATACAAGTGTTATCTTAAGAAAATAAAACTATTCACATAAATAGGTGTTATCTTAGTTTAAGAAAAGATAACACCTAAAAGACGTCTATGTTATCTACCAAATTCATTCAAAAATTAAGGAAATCAAAGAAAACCGTCCCCCCTCCCTAAAACGTTTTTCAATTATTTTTTCCCGCTTATTTTTCGAAAAACCGTAACATGCTAAGCCTTTTTAGTTTATCCCCTACTGCGCCTCTCTGCTCTCTCACTTCAACTTGCCTCATTCTCTTACTTCTCTTGTTCATATATCTTCTTCACCCTAACCCCTTCTTACTTCATCGTCCAACTTCCTGCGTTCTACATCACCTATCATCAATGTCAATCAGTTTTTCGGACCCAATTATCTTTCAACTTCTATTGCTTTTTGTTGGATCACAAGGAGACACTCAAGAAGGGGGGGTTGAATTGAGTGTGGTATTTTCTAAATTTTATCGAACTTTCTTTCGAGATCTCAGAGACCTTCTCTGAGCTTTTGAGTTGCGTATATGAATATTGTTTATTCGATAAGAATTTCCAGAATAGTAAATAGAAAGGCAGTAATAAAGAGACGAGACAAGCAATTTTACCGTGGTTCAATCTCACCTCTGAGATCTACGTCCACCCTACCTTTTCTTTTATTAATTGAATCACAAAATACCAAACCCTAGATACAACTTGATTCCCTCACTACTAACCCTAGTAGTGCCCCCCAACACTTAACCCTAAGTGTTGCTAATTGAATTAGATTTATGCTCAAACCAACCCAACACTCTCTATAATAAGAAAATTACAGAAAGATTTTAGTCCTCTAAAATCGTGCTTCTTGATAAGCTAATGAGGAAAGTTACGATCTAAAACTGTTTCCAGCTATATAACAGCTCAGTGCCATGCTCAGTGCCGTGCTCAGTGCCTTGCTCAGAGCCACTGAAGACAAATATCACTTCCGAAAAATCCGGGCCATAATCTTTGATCTTCTATCTTTTCCAAACTCGTCTTATATCTTTTCCAAAGCTGATCTTCATGTATCATTGGAGATTTTGCTAGAGGATAAAATCTTTTTAGAATTAATCATTTTATCTTTGACATAAAAAAGATAATATTTTCCAAAACTAATCACATAATCAGTTTTAGAAAACTATCTTTATTTATATACAAAATCTTTATTTCAAGAAACAGATTTTTATGAAAAATAATATTAACATGATTACTTTATTTCTTAACTCTAAGAGAATAAGTAATTATGCTAAAATTATTTTCATACTTTGTTTAAATATCCAACTATCAAAAACTCCAATGACTTTGTTGCTCGATCATGATTATTTCACTGACACACATACCCAAAACATGTTAATAACATACATGTGTTTGTCATCATCAAAATACACATGGACAAAGTGTCCCAACAAATTCCCCCTTTTTGATGATGACAAACACATAATAGTTCTCCCTCAACAAAAGCAAATATTACATTGGCAAACAAGATATGATTTCATGAGAATGAACATCTAGCATTAACATAGTGTTATATACCAAATCTTCCCCCTTTTGGCATTATCAAAAAGGAGGCATAAAAATCCATAGTACTTAAATAGTTCGAAGTCAATTGTCCATGCAAAATAGTAGCTCAAGCAAAAATCAATCTAGTGATGCTGGTGCTACGTCAAGATTCAATTCACAATCCAAAATTTTGAAGCAAGAACTAATCCAACTCACAATCCGAAACTATAAAGCAAGAGTTAATCCAATTCACAATTCAAAGTTATGGATCATAAGGTAAAAGTGAAGAATTATGGTAGGATAAAGAAATAAGGTAAGCAAGCTTGAATTATTTGGAATGGAGATATGCTCAACAAGTGCTCAAACCTTATTCACCTTTTTGACATCATCACGCATAGATTTTGGAACTTTCTTCACTTCGGCACTGTATATGTTACTGTGCCACTGGACAATCTCTTTCCTTCAAAGACAGCTTTGCTTCGTATATTCAATAATCCAAAGACATGGTAATCACAACTCTTTTCATCATCTCATAAATAAACTCTAATATGAATTGTCTCATCTCATTTTTTTGATGTCATGGAAGGATTTTTTCTTTTTCATTTTTTTTTCTTCTTATTTTCCTTTTTTTTCATAAAGAGATGTAGACTATATAGAAATCATAGAGTCAATTAATGAGAACCAACAAAGAATATTAACTTGTGAAACGTGATCTTATCTTCTTTCAAAAAATGTCCATGGCACTGTGCCTTGTACTGTGCCCCACTGATTTCTTTCTTTCACTTATAGAATTTCATTGCCGACCTCTTCAAGTTCCCCCTCAACTCATGACATCTTCTTTCACCATTTTTACAGAATGTCTTTGCCCCGAACATAATCATGAATCAAGGTTAAAAGCACTTGTTGTTTGGAGCAATAGGGGATGAAAAACGAGGATGTAATGGGGAAGTAAATGAAGAATAAGTAAAGAAGAAATAATAAGGCCAAATGTCAAACTCAAAATAAGCAAATCAAAATATCGGGCTAAAGATCAAGCTTGCCATAGAAAAGTGAATTAACATTTCATAGCTCAATAGTTCAGCAACTTAGGATCATTTAGCTTAATACTTTGACAACTTAGAATCAAGACATCAGGACAGCATCATTAGACCTTGCGAGTCCTAAATCACAATTAAAAGACTCTTTCACAAATTTTCACATAGATAAATATTATAGACTCCGATTCAACACATCTATGAGAGAAGATAAGGCATATAACACAAACCAATTGCTAGAAATATATCTCAAACCCAATAAATTCACCCTTTTTTTTGTTGCCAAATGTAACACACCCTCCATGGTAAGGCTACAAGTGAGAGGAATTGAATTTTCACTAATCATAGGTCTTAAGCAGCTAATGCGGAGGATAATAGGCTGCTTTCTCTCACTTTCACCTGCAAAAAGATCACTTGTTAGTTTTAGGAACCCAAACTTGCTTGGGTCCCTTCTTCTTTCGTTGAGCATCTAAGAGATCCTTTCTAACCCATATTTGATTTACATACTTTGCATTCTTCTCAACATGTTTTTTCTTTGCATTACAGTCATTCATGAGATGTCCATTCTTTCCACAGAAGTATCAAATCAAATATTCAGGAAGATCAACATATTTTCGCTTTCGAAAGTCTCTTTCACAATTTTTAGCTCTGAGACCTGTACTGAGCTTCTGGACAGTATATCCTAAACCATGTCTGTTTCGATTCTTTGTTTGAGAGATCATATGGTCTAGGATATTACTACCAGGTGTGGCAATTTTTGACTTCTGCAGTTGCACCTTCAAAGACTCAATTGTTGCTTTCAAGTTTTCATTTTTGTCATTTAGGGTGTTTAAGTCATGTTTGGCTTTTTCAAAATCTTCACAAAGTTTTGTACCTTGTCCTACATTTATAGGGTCGACCCTAGGGTTTTCCTTTTCATTTTTCAGTTCTAGTAGTTCAAGGTTCAAAACGTTTATTTGTTTTTCAAAGTCAAGATTCTTTGCCTCAATCTCAGTATAGGGCACAGTGCTGTTTACAATTTCTTTAGCAAAAGCTTTTTCATATTTTAGCGCACTTATCTCAACGACTTGGTCATTTATCGTTTTGTCCATTTCTTTATTTCTTTTGACCAAGTCCTTGTTATCATCCAGAAATTCCTTATATTCCAATTCCAACCCAATTTTTTGCTTAGTGATGTTTTTCAAATCTTTTTTCATGTTTATAAATTCATCACGCATTTCTTGACAATCGTCAATTACATTACTAAGCAAAGCAATTAGTTTGTTTTTGGATAATAGAGGTATCTTAGATTTGAAAGAAGTGAGATTTACCTCTGCATTGTCCTCCTCATCTTGGGAGGTGGGTGTTTTCGCCATAAGACATAGATGCGAGTCATCTAGGTACTGAGACCTTCTCTGAGATCCTTCAGTCGCATTTAGGCAAAGTTTTGCCTATTGGCTCAGTGCCTCTGACTGTTCCTCATCAGACTCGGATTCTCCCCATACGGCTGCTACCATGGCCTTCTTGAACTCCCTTTTTGATTGTTCTCTTTTATCTTTGGGTTTCTCATTTTCCCACAAGGGACATTCCTTGATCCTGTGGCTATATTCTCCACACTTAAAACATCCAGAGTTAGTAGCACTTTTCTTATAGTTAGATGTAGTACTCTTACCTTTGAAATTCGCATTCTTGCTAGGATTACTATTTTTGTTCTTTTTAAGAAATTTTTGAATCTCCTAGTAAGAAAAGTAACATCTTCATCACTATCACTATCATCACTTTCTAATTCAGTTTTTAATGCTAGACCTTTGCTCTTTGGTGTAGGATTTTTAGCATCTAGAACAAGTTCATGAGTCATTAAATAACCAATTAATTGTTCTAGGGGAAGTTTCGACAAGTCCTTGGCTTCTTGTATAGCAGTTATTTTTGGTAGCCAACGGCTTGTCAAACTTCTTAACACTTTCCTAACCAATTCTTCTGAAGAATAAATTTTTCCAAGAGAACGCAATTCATTTGTGATGATAGTAAAGCGAGTAAACATTTCATTTATTGATTCATCTTTATCCATGGTAAACAATTCATATTGTTGAACTAACAAATCAATGCGAGATTGTTTTACCTCATTCGTGCCTTCGTGGGCTAACTCGAGAGTATCCCATATTTCCTTTGCCGTTGAGCGAGCAGAGATCCTTGAGTATTCATCAGGTCCAATTCCATATTGGAGAATATTCATAGCTTTAAAGTTCTTCTCGGCCTTTGCATAGTCGGTTGAATCATAGTTGTCTTCGTCTTTGTTAACCAACTTTCCCTCATTATTTTTGACTTGGATGAGGATGGGTCCTTTTCTTATGATTTTCCAGCATTCATAATCCGACCCTTGGATGTAAATCCTCATCCTAGCCTTCCACCATCCATAATCTTCTCCATTGAAAACCGGGCACTTTGAGTGTCTTCTTTGAGAGTCATTTTGTGAATTCATGCTAGCTATTCTCTAGGGATTAACCTTACAAGAATATTAGGATCTGATACCAATTGTTGGATCACAAGGAGACACTCAAGAAGGGGGTTGAATTGAGTGTGGTATTTTCTAAATTTTATCGAACTTTCTTTCGAGATCTCAGAGACCTTCTCTGAGCTTTTGAGTTGCGTATATGAATATTGTTTATTCGATAAGAATTTCTAGAATAGTAAATAGAAAGGCAGTAATAAAGAGACGAGACAAGCAATTTTACCGTGGTTCAATCTCACCTCTGAGATCTACGTCCACCCTACCTTTTCTTTTATTAATTGAATCACAAAATACCAAACCCTAGATACAACTTGATTCCCTCACTACTAACCCTAGTAGTGCCCCCCAACACTTAACCCTAAGTGTTGCTAATTGAATTAGATTTATGCTCAAACCAACCCAACACTCTCTATAATAAGAAAATTACAGAAAGATTTTAGTCCTCTAAAATCGTGCTTCTTGATAAGCTAATGAGGAAAGTTACGATCTAAAACTGTTTCCAGCTATATAACAGCTCAGTGCCATGCTCAGTGCCGTGCTCAGTGCCTTGCTCAGAGCCACTGAAGACAAATATCACTTCCGAAAAATCCGGGCCATAATCTTTGATCTTCTATCTTTTCCAAACTCGTCTTATATCTTTTCCAAAGCTGATCTTCATGTATCATTGGAGATTTTGCTAGAGGATAAAATCTTTTTAGAATTAATCATTTTATCTTTGACATAAAAAAGATAATATTTTCCAAAACTAATCACATAATCAGTTTTAGAAAACTATCTTTATTTATATACAAAATCTTTATTTCAAGAAACAGATTTTTATGAAAAATAATATTAACATGATTACTTTATTTCTTAACTCTAAGAGAATAAGTAATTATGCTAAAATTATTTTCATACTTTGTTTAAATATCCAACTATCAAAAACTCCAATGACTTTGTTGCTCGATCATGATTATTTCACTGACACACATACCTAAAACATGTTAATAACATACATGTGTTTGTCATCATCAAAATACACATGGACAAAGTGTCCCAACAAAGATCTCGCTCCACTATCAACACTCAAGTTTTGATTTCGCCAACCGATGGAAGTCGCTGCACATCCGATCTCCAGATAACCGTTATCAACACTCAAGTTTTCATATGGCTTTCTTCAGTTCAAGGTGTTCAACGCCGCCTCCATCAAAACTAGTATCTTCATTAAGTAGAGAGAACACAAAAAATGGTAGGATTACCGCATGATTGCCTCGCAAATTCAGTAGGAGCCGCACAATTAACCTTTGAGAAAGTCGTCTCCACCTCCGATGGCTTTGATTGGGGTGCCGTTGAACTATCCCGGCGATTCCTCTTCGACGATTCCGGACTTTCTCAGGTACCTTAATTATCTAACCTTATTATACAAAATTCTTGAGTTTGGTTTAATGCTCTAGGATTTTGATTTACTTTTGTTGAATTTCAGGTTCCGATCCATATATACTTCTTATGGTTCTTATAGACAGAGTTCATATCTTCAAATGCAGTAATGGGCACCGATGTTGACAATGTTTGGTATATGGAAGATGAAGAGGAAATGCTGACATGAAGGACGACAAAATGGTCTAAAATCAAAAGTGGAGCATGGAAGATTGGGAAGCACATAATGCAATTCCTCAAAATCTTCTGCTTTTATTATCTTTAGTGAATATTTAGACTAAGTTTTTTCAAAATAAAAGTTTAAGTTAGGTTTTTAGATTAGAATTATCAATGTATATTGTAATTTTCCTTATTAACACATCAATGGGTTATGGTTGTGGATTTCATATGAGTATACTAATATGTATTAAGCATATTTGAGTTTTTGTTGACTATTGGTTGAGTTATTGGAGTAAATAATAGACAAGCACTATGGATCTTTGGCAAATTATTGTTGAGAATTTGGGCGTGGAAAAAAAACTGAACGATAATGGTGATAAGCTGAAGCCATTCTATTTATTAAGAAAGATAACATGTATTTCAGACGAGTGTTATATTTATGTTAACAAAGATAACTCCTATCTCATATAGGTGTTATGTTTATGTTAACAAAGATAACTCCTATCTCACATAGGTGTTATGTTTATGTTAACAAAGATAACTCATATCTCACATAGGTGTTATGTTTTCATCAATTACAGATGTCAGAAAAGCCACCAAAGATAACAATCATCTAACAAAGGTGTTATCTTTGTTCTACGAAAGATATCACCTCCAATAGGGGGTTATCTTTACTTTACATATCAGTTACCTTGAGAACACCTAAGAGGTGTTATCTTAAGCCCTATTCGAACGTTATGTTTGCCCTTTTTTGTAGTAGTGACCCACTAACCGACATCCTTCATGACATTATCATCTTCACCAGACGAACTACTCATAAATCGTACTTGGACCTGATCAATCATGTACATTTTTGCACACATGCCAATACAAAGCAAGTACTATTCTCTTGACTTTATTGAGCTCCGATCTGGTTTGAGCATTGGAGGGACGATCCCGGGTACAACCCCAGGACAGCTCACTTGTGTTCGTTTTGCAGGAACTCGATTGCAGATACCTCGAACTGTCATTTGCCTACCCAAGGCAGGACTTGGACTCCCCTGAATTAACATATTCACTATGTTTCTTGGGAACCCGGAACAACTATTATTTCTATTTTGTATGAATATCACTTTGAGTAAGGGTTATCAAAGGATTGAGTGTTAGAGTCTTGGTTTAGCATTTGCCGGTCACACACTTAAAAGTTGGGAAATGATAAGTGGAATCCCTACCTACAAACATTGCAATTGGGAGGATTCGACGTTTTAATCTTAAGGTTACAAAGTAAATTCCTAACCAACTACACCAACCAAACTTGGTATCACGGCTGGATGCACTAAGATGCAAGGTGTAGTACATGGCACCCCTAATTTTTATATAAAAAATTGGATCATTTAAACTTTTTTGAAAATAAAAAAGGGTTTTTCTATAATATATCCTTGTGGTTTTACGTTTTCTAAGATTTATCCCATGCTTTTGAAATCTCTCTATTATACCCTTGGATATACATTTTTTAATCAGTTGTACCCAAAGAAAAATCACTAATGCAAAAATGAGGTAAAAATGCACTTTTTCAATAGTTAAACATGTCAAAAACTCTTAAAAACCCTATTCACATTATGGAAACCAAATCTCATCAAACTGCGAACTGGAACGCCAAAAATTAAATTCTCATCAAGATGGATTTGGGTACAACTGATTATAAATGTTAGACCAAGGGTACAATAGAGAGTTTTTAAAAATCATGGGGTACAATTTAGAAAACGTAAAACCATAGGAGTATATCCTAGAACGAGAAATATGAGTGGACGATGGTTAGCTTGAAGCCCTAACTCATCAGCATTGGCGACGCCAGGGGCTTGGTGGGGGTTGTGATAAGAGGTTTTTAGTGTATCGTTAAGGCACTAGGAACCGCTTAGCAAACAATACTTATAATCTTAACGAGCGACTACTATGAACGTAGAAATGGCAAGTCAAGGGTCGAACCACAAGAAAATAGGGATTGACTAAGATCTATTAAGTCTAAAACTACCTAAGTGAAGGGTATTTGGGGGTGTAAAGGATTGAATAATTATCAACTAACAACTAACTAAAGAATAACAACTAATAATCAAGTAGAGATGTAAATATAATAAGGAAAACACTAGAGTTCGGGCTACTTCTATGAACTCGGGCTGGACAACAATAATCAACACAATAACGATTCAAGAACGATGAATAAACAGGGTTAAGTCTCCCTTTAAATTACTTTGAGTCATCTCTCGAATGGTCCTCAAGAGTAATCGATTAATCAATCAACCAAATCCTCTCTCGAATGGTCTTTGGTCAATTGATTAAAATGAGATCTGAAAACCCCTAATTAAAGGATTCCCTTAATTCCAACCCAATCCCTTGGCCTAGAAACTAAGTCGAAACATGGGAATCACAAAAGGGATCAAAATTCAATGAAGAACAATAAAAACCCTAAGTGCCCTAGTATAAATATGATCAAGATCTATCCTAGGGTGTCAAAACACCAAGTTCAATGCATAAACAACAAATTGAATCATAATTACATTAACAATCTACATTAATCCCTTAATTCATACTTTCGCCCAAACCCTAGATAATGAGCTACTCACTATTCATGGATTATAAGCAAAAGAGATTAATAAAATTATACATGATTAACTAAGCAATGAAAATAGAGAAAAGAGATTGAAAGAAAATTACTTGGATTGATTGATCAATTGAATCTCCAATAAATGTAACAATATGAGAAACTAAGGGTATTTGAGTGTTTTTGAAGAATAAAACTGTTTGGGCCCATCCCAATCATGGCCCACCTAACTGGTGAAATGACTAAAATACCCTTAGGGGGTAAAATTACCGTTTTACCCCTAAGGACCTTTCGGGCCCGAAAGTACAGGCCTTCAGTCAAGCCCACTAACAAAAAGGCTTTCATGACATCATCATCTTCACCAGATGACATCACCACAGTACAACCTATAAATAGTACTTTCATCTGATCATTCAGGTACGTTTTACACACATTCCAAAGCATTTACTAGTGCTACTCTCTGACCTTCTGAGATCAGATCTGACTTAAGCATCGGAGAGCCAATCACAGGAACATCCCGGGGTAGTTCACAATGCTCGGTTTTGCAGGTACCGGAAATTCGAAGACCTTGGACTTGTTACTGGTTACTACCCTAGCTGGATTTGGACTCCCCCGAACTATAAATTTTACTGTGTTTCTTGTACCCGAAACAGTTGGCGCCGTCTGTGGGGAGAAAACATAACAGCTGCATTTTCGAACACCATGACACGAGGACAAGGTAACACACAATTTCTTTAGCAGAGCTACCTCGAGCCTTCTCAAGAGAAATCCCCAATCAAAATGCTATGAAATATTTTCTAAGTATTAAAGCCCTTTAACAAGGCACCTACTTCGAGCAAAATGAGTACATGACTCATTCGCCCTCACCAGGCTCCCTCAAAGTCTCAAAGCCCTTCAACAAGGCACCCACCTCAAGCAAAGTGAGTATGACACTCATTAGTCCTAACCAGGCCACCTCGAGCAAAAAAGCCCTTCCAGCAAGGCACCTACCTCGAATGAACCTGAGGCTCATTAGCCCTAACCGAGCTAATTCGAGTAGAGGTCATTCGAGCAACGACATACGAAAAGTGTCACTTGTTCAAGGCATGCAACTACCTCGAACTAAATGAGGAGTCCCCTAGTATGAGCATGCATCGAATGAGGTTACTCGAAGAATCTGAAATATTTTCTAAGTCTAAAAGCCCTTCTAAAGGCAACCACTTTTAGCAAATTGAGTATAGGAGTCATTAGCCCTCACCAGGCAACCTCGAAGAAGGAAATCCCATTTTCAAGGTGTCCACCTCAAAGTCGTCTTGGAGAAAATTGGTCGAAGTTTTCATGCACACCCAAAAAGGAGGGTGTTCGAGTTTTTTCATGCACCCAAGGAACGAGGAGGGTGTTCGAGTTTTTCTAAGACACCCATAGCGAAGGTGTTCGAGTTCTTATACACACCCAAGGTGAGGGTCTTCGAAGTTTTTCATGCACACCCAAAAAGGAGGATGTTCGAGTTTTTTCATGCACCCAGGGAAAGAGGAGGGTGTTCGAGTTTTGCTGAGACACCTAAGATGAGGGTGTTCGAGTTTTTCTAAGACACCCAGAGGGTGTTCGAGTTTTTTATACACACCCAAGTTGAGGGTGTTCGAAGTTTTTTCATGCACACCTAAAAAGGAGGGTGTTCGAGTTTTTGAACACCCATAGATAGAGGGTATTCGAGTTTTTTTTCAAACACCCAATAGATGGAGGGTGTTCGAATTTTTCTATGACAATGAAGATGAGGGTGTTCGAAGTTTTCCAAGGCACCCAAGATGAGGGTGTTCGAATTTTCTAAGACACCCAAGAGAAATATGGTCGAATTTTCATCAAAACCCTTAACCAGGGTACATTGAAATTATCTACTTAGCCCAAAACAAAGGTACATCAAGTAGAACAAGCAAGGGCATACCGCTCCACATCATAGTTTCTTCAAGATCCTGAACACCGATGTAGAACGTGGAGTTAGTGATGAGACCCAATTTTGATACGTTCCCTTGGTATTGATCGAAGTTTGAGGTCATTCGAAGTGTATGGCCACTCTAAATTGAAGGCACTCGAAGAGGTCATTCGAATTCTTGGATCCCCCCTGATGTCATTCGAATTCTTAGATCCCCCCTTGAGGTCATTCGAAATGTATGGCCACTCGAAATTGAAGGCACTCGAAGAGGTCATTCGAATTCTTGGATCCCCCAAGGTCATTCGAATTCTTGGATCCCCCCTGAGTCATTCGAAGTCTTGGACCCCCTGAGGTCATTCGAATTCTTGGATCCCCCTTGAGTTTCGCCTCTTATCATGTACAACCTGATCAAGGTCACTCGAGATTGCAAGGCCATTCGAGTTCTAAAAACAATGAAGTCATTCGAGTTCTTAACATGACCATATCGAATTATCCCCATCTTCAACCACAATCATTCGAGTTCAGAGGCACACTACGTCGAAGATAGTCATGCAACATCACTCAAGCAACATTACTCGAAGAGTTCTTCAAACCCTTCTCGAGCTAGGGGTACCTCAATTATTATGCGAGTCAAATCGAACCAATCGCAAGCACTAAGGGTACTTCAAGCCGTTGGGTTGTGATCACAACCATGCCCTATGATCATCATCGTTGTCTGACCGAGTTATATATCATCATCATCACTTGATCAAGTCTTATGATCGTTGTCGCACGATCAAACCGACTTCGATAATATACACCATCATCATCTCCATGCTCCGAGTAGCTACACAAAGAGCATCACCATGATCAACCCATTCGAATTTTTCAGTTTGACCTCGGACTCCATGATCAAGCCACTCGAGTTTATTCACAGCCATTCGAGTTTGTCGATTCGACCTCGAACTCCTTGATCAAGACATTCGAGTTTGATCACATGATCGATCCATTGAAGCTTGTTCCATGATCATGTCAAGTTCGAACAGGAAGAAGAGAACGGATGTCGAACTTAGCCTGGCGTGAAAACTATTACGTAACATATTCGTTGCATTATCACAAGACTTATTCGAACTACATCATTCGAACTACAGCAAGGCCCTCAACTACTTCGAGTTTGCTAATTGGTAGTCTGATCATCATTCAAGTTTGTTAATTGACCCAAAGCAAAACAAAAAAGGCTCAAAGCAAGTTATGTTGGATAATGCTCCAAAAGTAGTTCCTAATAAATAGCATTAGTGGCTAGTAGTAAGTTAGTGGGTAATTTATTTTATAATGAAAATGTGATTAGTGGCTAGTAGTTATGGAGGATATGGTATGGGACATGTTCTCCACTACTTAGATATGTGTCTATCTTTTAGGTTAGTTGCTATATATTGTAAGCCTATAAAAGGCACTTATTATATTGAGATTAATTGAGCAAGTTTAACGCAAAACTTCTCCATATTTTATTTTCTCTCCTCTCTACTCTAAAAACTAACAAGTTACACTCATTCAAGTTTCCAAGCACTGCATCGAATGGAATTCAATTATCCATTTGAAGTATGAAGTCACTCGAGTTCTCATATCATTCGAAGGGTGGAGTTAGTCACTCGAGTTTAATGTCGGTCGAAGAACAAAGTCACATGCGATCTTGGGATATTCGACCCGCACTCTTCCTCGAGCTCTGCAACCTAGAAAAGACCCTCACCAACTCGAGTATAGCAACTCCTCAGTTCTAGCCTTGTACTCGAATGACTGGCTCAACATTATTGTGCCTCGAAGCTGGGCATGAGGGGTATGTTTGCGTGACGCTCGACAAGGATACTCAAGCCACTGCACTAAATAAGCAAGACGACCACGAGCACGTCCAGTAACAGCAGTCGAGTAACACTACTCGAAAAATAGCAATTGCTTGGCTCGACCACCTATCGAGCTCAGCATCTTGAACATACCTTGAAGTTTGAGTACCTCGAAGTCTATGTACCTCGAACAACTCTTCCAAGACTTCGATTAACTTCATAGTCTTCCAAAAATTTGAGCACCTCGAAGTCTTGAACTAATCTCCATTAACTCGCATTCTTCCTCGAGCTCTGAAGCCTACAAAAGAGCCTCCTCGACTCAAGTATACCAGCTCCTTAGCTCCAGCATTGCACTCGAACGACTCGCTCAACCTTATTTTTCCTCAACTGGGTTACTAGGGATGAAGAAGAGATGGTCCTTCCAGCTGCTAAGCGTGCATGGGAATCAGCGTATTCGAAAGACACCCACTCGAAGAATACCCAGTCGAAGAAGATCAGATTAGAAGAGTCAAGATGATTGTGTGCCTCGAGCTAGGCATGAGAAGCTAACCTGTTGTTCCTCGAGCAAGCACCATCATCATCATCACCGTATGATTTGGTCGAAATATACTGCATGATCAACCCACATGATCAAGCCATATGATCATCTTCATCACATTGTCAAATCACTTGATCGAGTCGACTTTGATATGCATCACATGATCAAGCCGTATGATCATCATCAAATGATCTTCAAGACTTCGAGTTGCTACACCACGAGCATCATCATCATCATCCCATGGTAATCAAGCCATATGATTAAACATCATTCCTTGATCAAGTCGACTTGGAGCACCATCATTATCATCACATGATGATCAAGCCATATGATTAACATTAATGATCAAAACTTCCAAGCATAGCTCATCACCATCATTTGATCTAGTCATTCGAATCAAATCAAACCACGTGATCACTTGAATCATATGGTATATACATCTTGCAACTTAGAAGCACCATCAACTCCTACGAGCTACTGTGAGTGTTTTATATACCTCGAGTTGCTGCGAATCGTCATCATCATCGCATGAAATACGACAACGCAACCTCAAAATCTGCTGGGCGTGAAGACTACTACGTACCTCGAGCTGCTATGTGTGTGTGTGAGTTATGGATTCTAAAGAGTTATGTGCCTCGAGCATGAAAGAGCATGATAAGTTATATGCGTCGAGCTCAAGTAGGGGATTATGCGTGCATGATGCTCAACATGTTTGCCTCAAGCTGGGGTGAGAACCGCTTTGAGCCTCGAAGTCGGACGCGAGAACTGAATATGGACCAACCTGGTTCGCTATGTCCCTCGAGCATGAAATGTCATGTGCCCCGAGTTTTGAACGGTGAATGCCTCGAGCAGTTGCATGCAAAGCGAAGCCATAAAATAGAGCTGAGTTCGAGCTACTGGAACTGAATATAGACCAAGATGGGTTTGAGATGTTGCACGCGATGTAATTAAATGAGTATGATGGTTGATGGAAAGATTAAAAAATGAAATAATAAAAAAAGACCAAAGCTACTGTGATGCGTAAATGGCAATGTCATTGGGTGGAAGCATGCATGGAAAATAATATAAAAAATATGCTTAGCTCATTGGGTGAAATATTAATGGGTGCATGGATGAATTATGACAATCTCATTGGGTGGAAGTAAAAAATACATGCACTAGAAGACAAGAAGTAAATGGATGATGTCAATGATGGTTCCATCCAAGTGCATTAATTTAGCCTTGTGTAATTACGAAATGGGTGGCGTTTTAGCATACAAATCAAGGCTTATCAAAGACAAAATACAAGTCGAATATGTAGGTCATCCTGCTCCACACCCAAACTTCGATGAACTCAGCTCCAAGTTTTGTACGTTACTCGAGTCGACAAACGCGTTCAGGCACCCATTCGAAGTTTAGGTCACTCAAAGTCAACATCATCCAAGTTTGAGGTCTGTCGAAGTTGAGGTCAGTCGACTTTGAGGTACTTCGAATTCCATAGAAGCCTATTCTAATAAGGGTAGTCGAATTCTCAGCAAAACTCGACAAGGGTACGTCTAATTCGTAAAAAGACAAGCATTCCCCTCCACATCGCAGTTCCATCATGATTCCAAAACTACGACGTAGAGCGTGGGGCTAATGTTTGGGCCCATCCCAGTCATGGTCCATCTAACCGGTGAAATGACTAAAATACCCTTAGGGGGTAAAATTACCGTTTTACACCTAAGGACCTTTCAGGCCAGAAAGTACAGGCCTTCAGTCAAGCCCACTAACAAAAAGGCTTTCATGACATCATCATCTTCCCCAGATGACATCACCTCAATACAACCTATAAATAGTACTTTCATCTGATCATTCAGTTACGTTTTTACACACATTCCAAAGCATTTACTAGTGCTACTCTCTGACCTTCTGAGATCAGATCTGACTTAAGCATCGGAGAGCCGATCCCGAGAAAATCCCCAGGGTAGTTCACAATGCTCGGTTTTGCAAGTACCGTAAATTTGAAGACCTTGGACTTGTTACTGGTTACTACCCTATCTGGATTTGGACTCCCCTGAACTATAAATTTTACTGTGTTTCTTGTACCCGAAACAAAAGCTAAGTATTAGAGTCTAAATATAGAGTTAATACAAAGCAAAAGCGCAAAAACCTATTTATAATATCCGATAAATGAAGACGAAAAAACGAGGAAAAACCCGAATACAGGACGACACGGTCGTGTCCGAAACGACACGGCCGTGTAGACCTGCTCTTCAGAATTCTCAAGTCTTCACAAAAGTTACTGCCTCCATAGAAATTAGCCAACACGGGCGTATCAAAATGGACACGGACGTGTTGGCCTGAACTTCTCAAATTAGTGGGCAAGCAGAACAAGACTGTCTTCGTGGAAAAAGACCAACACGGACGTGTTGAAATCAAGACGGCCGTGTTGACCTGCTGCAACTTCAAACGATCATATCTCTCTCGTGTCTTATCGATTGGGCTTATGACCAGTCCTTGGAAAGCTATCGAAACGAGCTAACACCTCCAATTGGAATTACCTTAATCCGATTCATGGATCAAACTTTATGTCCATTTGAAGGTCAAAAGTCCACAAGTAGTCTTCCAATGATCATATGACTTCAAAAACCTGCTAGTTAGCCTGGAAATCATCCAAAAACAACTAAACATATAATGAAGCGACAATATAATTCAAAGGTGACAAAAACCATGCAATGCTAGGCTTAAATGCTCTTAACTACATGCAAGGACACTAAAAATGACCTACAATTAAGCACAATAAAGTGCTTATCAGGTTGTCGTCCCCAAAAGATTTCATTCAAAAAAGTACTATTAGTATTTACTATTACATAATTTCACTGAACTAAGATGTCTTAGTTGGTATTTCACAAGAATAGAAGAAAGAAAGCATGGAAATTGAGTTCGAATCCTCAAACTAACCTTATTGAGTGGGGGTGAAAGTTAATGTCTAAGGAGGAAAAAAATTTAAAAATAAAAAAATACCTTTGCTTGGCTCCTTTCTCTATCCTTGTCTAAGTAAGAGATTTGTCATTTAAAAAGTGTCATATGTTACTTAAAGTCAGCTTTGTAGTGAGCAGTCAAACTCTCTCTCCTACCTCTCTACTCTGGGATGATTATACAGCGGACATTTGAGAAATGCCCACCACAACATTTAAATAAGGGATTAATATTAGCCAATCGTTCTGCCACGTAAGATATTGAAATTTACTTTTAATTGCAAAACTAATAAAAAGTTATTATTTGTATTTTCCAAAAATTAGAAAATTACTTTATAATTATTGATTGTAATTTTCAAAATTCTTTTTTAGTCAAATTAACAAATTCGTTTCTAATTCAAAAACAAAAAATAAAATACTTCTTTTTTTACATCTCCCCTTCATCTCCATTGATGTTCTTCGTCTTCCCTTCATCTCCATTGATGTTCTTCATCTCCTCTTCATCTCCATTGATGTTCTTCATCTCCCCTTCGTCTCCATTGATGTTCTTACCAAAGGAACATGTTTCGTCACTAATCCGCACTAAAATTTATCAATTACGAGATAAAAGAAGTATTCCACAATATCATATAGTATAATTACTGATAAATCTCCATCGATATTTCAAAATTGCATTCCTTAGAGTTCATGGTATTTAATTTATTACTAATATTTCATCTTCATCGCCATCAATGTTCTTCATCTCCATCAATGTTTTTCTTCTCCATTAATGTTTATAATTGCTTGAAAATCCATTTTATTTGGGTTGTAAGCATTTGTGTCGAATTCCTTTTTTTCCTTGTCGTAGATTGCTTACAATTAATGCGTAATTTAGCCAGATCTACAAGCTTATAGTATGGTAGTTACAAGGTCCTAGGTTGCCGCCATTAATGGTAGATTTGCAGATGGTCAGAGTTTGAAGACAACTCCCTCGAGTTGTTTCCCAAAAATTGTGTAACTGTATGTTACATTTGGTGATGTCCACAATGACAATTGGCTATTACCATCTTGATACCGTTACATTTATGTTAACAATTTAATTTGGTAATATATGTTACACTTATTGGACATTACGTTTTATGAATAAAGAAGCATATTATAAATACAACCGTTTTTTATCATTTATTTTGATATAAAGTTTATTAACCATCCTATAAACTAGGAAAGTGGTTCCATTTAGACGGTTTTTAGGCTTTATTTTTAAGATACTGACCGCTAGATTTTTTCTGAACGTTTTAAAAATATTTAGGCAGCATATCATTGGTTTTTTGTGCCAGTGGGTTTTCAAAATCGCCCTCTTAGGGTTTTCAAAAGCAAAGTTTGTTTAACAAAATCTCTGACATGTATTTGAAGCCACCATTATGGTTGAAAACGACAAGAGTTCCAGCAGTCATGAAGATGTAAGTTTATTATCGTTTCATTCTCATTCATAAGTTATATATGTATTTGTCGAAATACATTATCATGTTTAATTTGGGTAGATATTTTTTTTACTAATTGGCATGAGCAGCGGTTACTTGTGATTGATGAAGCTGTGAAAGATATATAGTCAAATCTTTCTCAACTAATATCTATGATAGATGGTGCTACATTTAGGAAGCTAAATGTTGAAAATGATGGTGTGAAGTCTTCAGCAAGGGTGGACATTGAAAAAACTCCTAATAGTATCACTAACAACGCACACACATGCAAATTATCCTTTCTTAAGTCTTGATGGTTGAGTGGTTAGTGGCTCAAAAAAAACAATTGTTCAATGCAAGTTGGATGTTGATGGTGAAGCAGCAAAAGAACAAGAAACCTTTGACATTGATATGTTTAGTGTTAGTAATATTCGCTTCCTTGCTCCTCAATTTCCTCCACGGTTTGAAACATTCAAGGACATGAAGAAGGAATCAATGGAAGATACCAGTAAAAAAGTCCAAAATATAAAGTGAAAAATAAAAAACTATCGGCATTAAGCAGTTAAGTGGCTACTACATGCATGTTTAGGAAGATGTGAAATCGAAATACTTAGTTAGGTCGGAGAACATCGCAGACGGTGATTCTATGGCGGTGCAAGGGATCAGTGGCAATGTCGAAAACCACTGAATGAGGATGGAAAGAGAATTCAGAGCAGTGGTTGGAGCTTCAGACACAACAAATAAATAATAAATAAATAAAAACGAAAATTAGATAAGTGAAAAAGATAATACTTCCTCAAAAAGATTAATTATTTCTTAAAAAAGATTATTTATTTCAACAAAAAAAAGAAGGGGAAAAGGAAACAAACGGACGCATTTGGCAGCAGAGGGAGCATGACCATGGCAAGCATCAGGAAGAGAAATATCCTTAGTGACATTCAAAAAGACATAGAATCGCCTACTACTCTTAAATCCTTCACAAAGACATTCAGGGTTAGCCTTAAGTACAGACTTCAGTCCAGAACAACAATAATTTCTTCTGGTTTCTCAATTGTACGCCTAATATCACGCCACCGCTAAATCCACCATCAACACCGCTAACACAGATGCTCTCACCATCGCCATTTTGAAAAGGAAGAGAGAGAATTAGTCAACAAAGACACGGGAGACCCTCATCTCGGTTTCTTCTAGAACTGCATTTCATCAAACATGTAGACAGGTAGTATGCATTTTATCGAACATTAAAAGGGGTCATTCTAGAATTTTCACAGGCATTTCATCAAACAGGTAGTAAGCATATCATTAAACAGAAAAGGGGTCAATTTAAGATTCGCAGTGGCATTTCAACAGACAGGTAATATACATATTGAAAGATACATCATCATGCCACTTCAACCCTTTTGATACATGATCATGCCATTACAAGATAGAGATCCAAAAAGGATTAATTAGTTTTACCTTATTCTTCAGTGAGAGGAGGTGGGTACCACGGTTTTTCGCTGTGAGCAAAGGGATAATGCAGAAGAGACACGAGGAGAGATAAAAGTTAACCCTACGAAAATGAAGGGTGTGGATTACTGAGACAATATTGTTGCGGAGTCAAGAGAGAAATTAGAAAGGAAGAACAAGGTGTCATGACTCTGTGTAATTGTAAAAGGTATTTCTTTTTGAACGGTGGTGCATGTACACCAGGGTGGTTGATGCTACATCCGCCCCGGAAAACGGTGGTTTATCCGTGAAAGAGGCGTATGAGGGTTGGGGAGAATTTTCGTTTTCTCTTCCCTCGACGCTCATCATACACCATTCCCTTATTGATTACTCATACAATAACATCACAACTCACAACATTTTCTTTTCTTTGCTCTTTACTTGTCACTAGTCATACACCATTATATCACGGGTGTGTTGGTACACCAATAATGCCCATACAAAGTCACGGGTGTGTTGGTACACCAATATGAGCATTGTCACGCATGACTAATTTGGTCATGAAAAAGCCTTGATGATAAGAATATAAAATTACATGGATCTCACTCATGTATTTTTTTATGTCATAATATGACCAATTGGTCATCAAGGATGATTTAATTCATCTCATGACATAAGTCATGAAGATGATCATAGAAGTGGGCCCCTCTAAGAGCATAGACCACCACCAACATGACATGGTGCTCTGCTTATGTCATTACTTACTTTATTTTGTAATTTGTAATCAATTTTCCGAAAAATTAAATAAGTAAAAAATAAAAATAAAATACCAATGGTCTTATTTTTTAATGATCTATAAAATGACATCCATGGTACCCATCATGGTATTATCCCTTTCCTCATCAATCATCATACACCATTCCATTATTGATTATCCAGACAAAAACATCACAAGTCACAACATTTGCTTTTCTTTGCTCGTTACTTGTCACTTGTCATACACCATTATGTCACGAGTGAGTTGGTACACCAATAAGGCCCATACAAAGTCACATGTGTGTTGGTACACCAATAAAAGCATTGCAAAAAGGCTTGATGATAAGAATATAAAAATACATGGATCTCACCCTTGTATTTTTTTATGTCATAATATGACCAATTGGTCATCAACGATAATTTGATTCATCTCATGACATAAATCATGAAGTTGATCAAAGAAGTGGGACCCATGCGTAAGAGCATAGACCACTACCAACATGACATGGGGCTCTACTTATGTCATTACTTACTTTATTTTTGTAATTTGTAATCAATTTTCCGGAAAATTAAATAAGTAAAAAATAAAAATAAAAATACCAAAGATCTTATTTTTTCGTGATCTATAAAATGACATCCATGGTACCCATCATGGTATTATCCATTTCCTCATCAATCATCATACACTATTCCATTATTGATTACCCACACAAAAACATCAAAAGTCACAACATTTGCTTTTCTTTGCTCTTTACTTGTCACTTATCATACACCATTATGTCACGGGTGTGTTGGTACACCAATGATGCCCATATAAAGTTACGGGTGCGTTGGTACACCAATAAGAGCATTGCAACTCATGACCAATTTGGTAATGAAAAACTCTTGATGATAAGATTATAAAAATACATGGATCCCCCTCATGTATTATTTTATGTCATAATATGATCAATTGGTCATCAAGGATGATTTAATTCATCTGATGACATAAGTCATGAAGTTGATCATAGAAGTGGGCCCCATGCGTAAGAGCATAGACCACCAACAACATGACATGTGGCTCTATTTATGTCATTACTTACTTTATTTTTGTAATTTGTAATTAATTTTTACGGAAGATTAAATAAGTAAAACATAAAAATAAAAAATATCAATGGTCTTATTTTTTCATGATCTATAAAATGACATCCATGGTACCCAACATGGTATTATCCCTTCCCTCATCAATGATCATACACCATTCTATTATTGATTACCCTGACAAAAACATCACAAGTTACAACATTTGCTTTTCTTTGCTCTTTACTTTTCACTTATCATACAACATTATACCAATAATGCCCATACAAAGTTACGGGTGTGTTGGTACACTAATAAAAGCATTGCCAATCATAACCAATTTGATAATGAAAAACGCTTGATGATAAGAATATAAAAATACATGGATCCCACTCATGTATTTTTGTATGTCATAATGTGATCAATTGGTCATCAAGGATGATTTAATTCATCTCATGACATAAGTCATGAAGTTGATCATAGAAGTGGGCTCAATGCGTAAAATCATAGACCACCAACAACATGACATGTGGCTCTGCTTATGTCATTACTTACTATATTTTTGTAATTTGTAATCAATTTTCCGGAAATTTAAAAAGTAAAAAATAAAAATAAAAATACTAATGGTCTTATTTTTTTATGATTTATAAAATGACATTCATGGTACCCACCATGGTATTATCCCTTCCCTCATCAATGATCATACACCATTCCATTATTGATTACGAAGACAAAAACATCACAAGTCACAACATTTACTCTTCTTTTCTCTTTACTTGTCACTTGTCATACACTATTATGTCACGGGTGTGTTGGTACACCAATAATGTCATACAAAGTCACGAGTGCATTGGTACACCAATAAAAACATTGCACAAACGCTTAATGATAAGAATATAAAGATACATGGATCTCACCCTTGTATTTTTTTATGTCATAATATGACCAATTGGTCATCAAAGATGATTTGATTAATCTCATGACATAAATCATGAAGTCGACCATAGAAGTGGGCCCCATGCGTAAGAGCATAGACCACCACCAACATGTAATGTGGCTCTGTTTATGTGATTACTTAAATTATTTTCGTAATTTGTAATTAATTTTCCGGAAAATTAAATAAGTAAAAAATAAAAATACCAATGGTCTTATTTTTTCATGATCTATAAAATGACACTCATGGTACCCACCATGGTATTATCCCTTCCCTCATCAATGATCATACACCATTCTATTATTGATTACTCAGACAAAAACATCACAAGTCACAACATTGACTTTTCTTTTCTCTTTACTTGTCACTTGTCATACACAATTATGTCACGGGTGTGTTATACGCCAATAATGCCATACAAAGTTACGAGTGCATTGGTACACCAATAAAAGCATTGCAAAAAGGCTTAATGATAAGAATATAAAAATACATGGATCTCACCCTTGTATTTTTTTATGTCATAAATATGACCAATTGGTCTTCAAAGATGATTTGATTCATCTCATGACATAAATCATAAAGTTGATCATAGAAGTGGGCCCCATGCGTAAGAGCATAGACCACGACCAACATGACATGTTGCTCTACTTATGTCATTACTTAATTTATTTTGTAATTTGTAATCAATTTCCGGAAAATTAAATAAGTAAAAAATAAAAATAAAAAGGAAAAATTTCCTAGAATAATGAAACCTTTTGGCGATTCGCAAATAATAATGCAACCTTAAGATTATTCTGGAATAATGCAACCTTTATACCCCATTTATTTTTAATGAGACAAATTACCGGTGACCTAAAGATTAGGTAACTTTTAAATTAAAAATTTTAATTCTAATTAATATATTAAATAAACTTTAAAAAATAAAAATTAAATAAGCTCCCCACCCCACGCCGCGATCAACAGGCCACCCCATCACCTCCCTCCTCTTCCCTGAAAACACCATCCCAAGCGACCACTGCCGGCCACACCAAGCCTCCACTTTCCTTCTTACTCCACCAACACTGCCAACCTTCAACCTTGGAACCACCCAAACCTTCACTCTTCGAAACCACCACTGCCACGTCCGCCGTTCATTTTTATCGCCCACTTCTCCGGAACCACCATCCCAAACGATTACTGCCGGTTTCATTGGGGAGGGGAGTTTTGTGGTGGGCGGGGAGTTAGCGGAGGGGAGGGGTGGCAGGATTTCTGGGTGGGGTTGGGGAGGAGGGAGTGGCGGGATTTATTGGTGGGTTTTGGGGAAGGGAGGGGGGGGAGTGTTGGGATTTTTGGGTGGGTTTTAGGGAGGGGAAGGGAGTGGCGGGGAGGGGAGAAGGTGGGGTGGGGGGAGGGGAGTGGCGGGGAGGGGAGAAGGTGGAGTGGGGGGGAATTCTGGGTGAGGGGTTAGGGGTGGGGAATAACAAGGTATGGGTAAATTTTTTTTGTTTTATCTTTTTGGGATATTCTCTTTGGTAGCCCCTAACTTTTAATTTCTCTCAGTGGTAACTTTTTGTTTGACATATTATTAGTGGTAGACCCTAACTACTATTAAAATTAAAACCATAGCATTAATTAGTGTTTAGCCGTTAAACTACTGTTAAATTAGCCTTAAACTAGTTGACCCTAGGTTAAATTAAACCCATACCCTGACCCCACTACATAATTACTCCTTAAGCAAAAATATTTCTTCTCCTAAAGTTCAAACTCCCTCCACTATCATAAACTGTTCACCTTCCTCTTCTACATTCATCAATGAATTCTTCCTCCATTAATAACACAACAAAAATTTTACCTTCCACCCAAAATTATTATTTAAGTGAAAGATTATAATAGTTATATCGAAAAAAATATGGGATTGGTTTTTGATTGTCATCAAGAATTTTGGTGATAACTTGGGTTAATTTTGGGTCGTTTATAACATCTTCATCAGCCATCAATTTTTCATCTTCCAGGTACGTTTTTTTGTTCTTGATTTCATTTTGGCTGACCTTCAAATACTTATAGACATTATTATGTACTTTGTTTCTGTAATGAACCTACTTTTTATTTTTTTAATAATTTTGTTCTTATTTTTTATTGAAATTTTTGTTTGACCTTCAGCAGCACCTTCATTTTTCTTCTCATGTCATCCAATTTTCAATTAATGTTGCCTAATTGATAGGTATCAATGCCACCTTCAATAGTACCACCTCTAACGATATCTTCCTCCATCCACCAAAATACATCACAAGATCTGCACTTGTAGTAAAGCCTTCGAGGATTTCTACTACTTCCAGAAATGCGAACCTCTAGCATGTTTGGGGGATCACAATTACAAACCTTTATTTTCACGAATCTGAGTGCTCCATCATGGTGACAGCAACAACATGCATGGAATTAGAGTTTATGTTTGAAGATGAAGAAGTCATGGAATTAGGGTAGGAAGATAGAATGCAGTGAGGATGGTGAAAGGTTGTATTAATAACAATGGAAGGATGGAAAATCGAATGAGGGTGAAAGCTTGTTTTTATAGTAATGGAAGGAGGGAAATAGGTAGTGGGGTCAGGGTAAGGGTTTAATTAAATCTAGGATCAACTAGGTTAATGATAATTTAACAGTAGATTAACGGCTAAATACTAATTAATGCTATGGTTTTAATTTTAATACTAGTTAGGGTCTACCACTGATAATATGCCAAACAAAAAGTTACCACTGAGATAAATTAAAAGTTAGGGGCTACCAAAGAGAATTTCCCTATCTTTTTTTGTTTTATCTTTTTTTGTTTTATTAATTTTTTAATAGATTTATTTATTAGAACCAATAATTAGCGACACGTGTCCCATTAAACCTATTATTCAGGTTATATTAGGTTTTATCCGGTTTTGTCTCATTAAAAATTAATGGGGTATAAAGGTTGCATTATTCTAGAATAATCTTAAGGTTGCATTATTATTTGCGAATCGCCAAAAATTTGCATTATTCTAGGCAATTTTTCCAAATAAAAATACCAATGCTCTTATTTTTTAAGGATCTATAAAATGACATCCATGGTACCCATCATGGTATTATCCCTTTCATCATATATCATCATACACCATTTCATTATTGACTACCCGCACAAAAACATCACAAGTTACAACATTTGTTTTTCTTTGCTCTTTACTTATCACTTGTCATACACCATTATGTCACGGGTGAGTTGATACACAAATTATGCCATACAAAGTCATGTGTGTGTTGGTACACCAATAAGAGCATTGCAAAATGGCTTGATGACAAGAATAAAAATACATGGATCCCACCTTTGTATTTTTTTATGTCATAATATGATCAACTGGTCATCAAGGATGATTTGATTCATCTCATGACATAAATCATGAAATTGATCATAGAAGTGGGCTCAATGCGTAAGAGCATAGACCACTACCAACATGACATGTGTCTCTGCTTATGTCATTACTTAATTTATTTTTGTAATTTAAAATCAATTTTCCAGAAAATAAAAAAGTAAAAAATAAAAATAAAAATACTAAGTGTCTTATTTTTTGATGATCTATAAAATGACATCCATGGTACCCACCATGGTATTATCCCTTCTCTCATCAATGATCATACACCATTCCATTATTGGTTACTTAGACAAAAACATCACAAGTCACAACATTTACTTTTCTTTCCTCTTTACTTGTCATACACCATTATGTCACGGGTTTGTTGGTACACCAATAATGCCCATACAGAGTCACGAGTGCATTGGTACACCAATAAAAGCATTGCAAAAAGGCTTAATGATAAGAATATAAAAATAAATGTATCTCACCCTTGTATTTTTTTATGTCATAATATGACCAATTGGTAATCAAAGATGATTTGATTCATCTCATAACATAAATCAGGAAGTTGATCATAGAAGTGGGCCCCATGCGTAAGAGCATAGACCACCACCAACATGACATGTGGCTCTGCTTATGTCATTACTTACTTTATTTTTGTAATTTGTAATCAATTTTCCGAAAAATTAAATAATTAAAAAATAAAAATAAAATACCAATGGCCTTATTTTTTTCATGATCTATAAAATGACATCCATGACACCCACCATGCTATTATCCCTTCCCTCATCAATCATCATACACCATTCCATTATTGATTACGCAGACCAAAACATCACAAGTCACAACATTTGATTTTGTTTGCTCTTTACTTGTCACTTGTCATACACCATTATGTCTCGGGTGTGTTGGTATACCAATAATGCCTATACAAAGTTACGGGTGTCTTGTTACATTAATAAGAGCATTGTCACTCATGACCAATTTGGTAATAGAAAACGTTTGATGATAAGAATATATAAAAATACATGGATCCCACTCATGTATTTTTTTATGTCAAAATATGACTTTTTGGTCATCAAGGTTGATTTAATTCATCTCATGACATAAGTCATGAAGTTGATTATAAAAGTGGGCCCCATGCGTAAGAGTATAGACAACCACAAACATGACATGTGGCTCTGCTTATGCCATTATTTCCTTTATTTTTGTAATTTGTAATCAATTTTCCGGAAAATTAAATATGTAAAAAATAAAAATAATAATACCAATGATATTATTTTTTCATGATCTATAAAATGACATCCATGTTACCCATCATGTTATTATCCCTTTCATCATCAATCATCATACACCATTCCATTATTGATTACCGACACAAAAACATCACAAGTCAAAACATCTGCTTTTCTTTGCTCTTTACTTGTCACTTGTCATACACCATTATGTCACGGGTGAGTTGGTACACCAATAATGTCATACAAAGTCACGGGTGTGTTGGTATCCCAATAAGAGCATTGCAAAAAGGCTTGATGACAAGAATATAAAACTACATGGATCCCACCCTTGTATTTTTTTATGTCATAATATGACTAATTGTTCATCAAGGATGATTTGATTCATCTCATGACATAAATCATGAAGTTGATCATAGAAGTGGATCCATGCTTAAGAGCATAGACCACCATCAACATGACAAGTGGCTGTGCTTATGTCATTACTTACTTTATTTTTGTAATTTGTAATCAATTTTTCAAAAAATTAAATAAGTTAAAAATAAAAATAAAAACACAACCGGTTTAATTTTTTCACGATCTATAAAATGACATCCATGGTACCCACAATGGCATTATCTCTTCCCTCATCAATGATCATACACCATTCCATTATTGATTACTCAGACAAAAACACCACAAGTCACAACATTTACTTTTCTTTTCTCTTTACTCGTCACTTGTCATACACCATATGTCACTGGTGTATTGGTACACCAATAATGCCATACAAAGTCACGAGTGCATTGCTACACCAATAAAAATATTGCAAAAACGCTTAATGATAAGAATATAAAAATACATGGATCTCACCCTTGTATTTTTTTATGTCATAATATGACCAATTGGTCATCATAGATGATTTGATTCATCTCATTACATAAATCATGCAGTTGATCATAGAAGTGGGCTCCATGCGTAAGAGCATAGACTACCACCAACTTGACATGTGGCTCTGCTTATGTCATTACTTAATTTATTTTTGTAATTTGTAATCATTTTTCCGAAAAATTAAATAAGTAAAAAATAAAAATAAAAATACTAATGGTATTATTTTTTCATGATCTATAAAATGACATCCATAGTACCCACCATGGTATTATCCCTTCCCTCATCAATAATCATACACCATTCTATTATTGATTACTCAAACAAAAAACATCACAAGTCACAACATTTACTTTTCTTTTCTCTTTACATGTCACTTGTCATACACCATTATGTCACAGGTGTATTGGTACACCAATAATGCCATACAAAGTCACGAGTGCATTGGCACACCAATAAAAACATTGCAAAAACGCTTAATGATAAGAATATAAAAATACATGGATCTCACCCTTGTATTTTTTTATGTCATAATATAACCAATTGGTCATCAAAGATGATTTTATTCATCTCATGACATAAATAATGAAGTTGATCATAGAAATGGGCTCCATGCGTAAGAGCATAGACCTCCACCAACATGACATGTGGCTCTGCTTATGTCATTACTTAATTTATTTTTGTAATTTGTAATCAATTTTTCGAAAAATTAAATAAGTAAAAAATAAAAATAAAAATACCAATGGCCTTATTTTTTCATGATCTATAAAATAACATCCATAGTACCCCCCATGGTATTATCCATTCGTTCATCAATCATCATACATCATTCCATTATTGATTACCAGACAAAAACATCACAACTCACAACATTTGTTTTCTTCGGTCTTTACTTATCACTTGTCATATACCATTATGTCACGGGTATGTTGGTATACCAATAATGCCCATACAAAGTTATGGGTGTGTTGGTACACCAATAAGAGCATTGTCAATCATGACCAATTTGGTAATGAAAAACGCTTGATGATAAGATTATAAAAATACATGGATACCACTTATGTATTTGTTTATGTCATAATATGACCAATTGGTCATCAAGGTTGATTTAATTCATCTAATGACATAAGTCATGAAAATGATTATATAAGTGGGCCTCATGCGTTAGAGCATAGACCACCACCAACATGACATGTGGCTCTGCTTATGTCATTACTTACTTTATTTTTGTAATTTGTAATCAATTTTCGGAAAATTAAAAAAGTTAAAAATAAAAATAAAAATACCAATGATCTTATTTTTTCATGATCTATCAAATGACATCCATGGTACCAATCATGGTATTATCTATTTCATGATCAATCATCATACACCATTCCATTATTGATTACCCACACAAAAACATCACAAGTCACAACATTTGCTTTACTTTACTCTTTACTTGTAACTTGTCATACACCATTGTGTAACGGGTGAGTTGGTACACCAATAATGCCATACAAAGTCAAGGGTGTGTTGGTACACCAATAAGAGAATTGCAAAAAGGCTTGATGAAAAGAATATAAAAATAGATGGATACCACCCTTGTATTTTTTTATGTCATAATATGACCAATTGGTCATCAAGGATGATTTGATTCATCTCATGACATAAATCATGAAGTTGATCATAGAAGTGGTCCCATGCGTAAGAGCATAGACAACCACCAACATGACAAGTGGCTGTGCTTATGTCATTACTTACTTTATTATTGTAATTTGTAATCAATTTTTCGATAAATTAAATAAGTTAAAAATAAAAATAAAAACACCAATGGTTTTATTTTTTCACGATCTATTAAATGACATCCATGGTACACACCATGGCATTATCCCTTCCCTAATCAATCATCATACACCATTTCATTATTGATTACCCAGATAAAAACATCACAAGTCACAACATTTGTTTTTCTTTGCTCTTTATTTGTCATACACCATTATCTCACGGGAGTGTTGGTACACTAATAATGCCCATACAAAGTCACGGGGTGTATTGGTAAACCAATAAGAGTATTGCAAAAAGGCTTGATGATAATAAAAATACATGGATCCCACATATTTATTTTTTTATGTTATAATATGATCAATTAGTAATCAAGGATGATTTGATTCATCTCATGACATAAGTCTTGAAGTTGATCATAGAAGTGGGCCCCATGCGTAAGAGCATATACCACCACCAACATGACATGTGGCTCAACTTATATCATTACTTACTTTTTTTTGTAATTTATAATAAATTTACTGGAAACTTAAAAAAGTAAAAAATAAAAATAAAAATACCAATGGTCTTATTTTTTCATGATCTATAAAATGACATCCATGGTACCCACCATGGTATTGTCCCTTCCCTCATCAATCATCATACACCATTTCATTATTGATTACCCAGACAAACCCAGAAGTCACAACATTTGCTTTTCTTTGCTCTTACTTTTTCACTTGTCATACATTATTATGTCACGGGTGTGTTGGTACACCAGTAATACTTATACAAAGTCAAGGGTTTGTTGGTACACCAATAATAGCATTGCAAAAAGGCTTGATGATAAGAATATAAAAATACACGGATCCCACCCATGTATTTTTTATGTCATAATATAATCAATTAGTCATCAATGATTATTTGATTCATCTCATGACATAAATCATGAAATTGATCATAGAAGTGGGCCCCATGCGTAAGAGCATAGACCACTACCAACATGACATATGGCTCTGCTTATGTCATTACTTACTTTATTTTTGTAATTTGAAATCAATATTCCGGAAAATTAAATAAGTAAAAAATAAAAATACTAAGGGTTTTATTTTTTTATGATCTATAAAATGACATTCATGGTAACCACCATAGTATTATCCCTTCCTTCATCAATGAGTATACACCATTCCATTATTGATTACCCAGATAAAAACATCACAAGTCACAATATTTGCTTTTCTTTGCTCTTTACTTGTCACTTGTCATACACCATTATGTCACGGGAGTGTTGGTACACCAATAATGCCTATACAAAGTCACGTGGTGTGTTGGTATACCAATAAGAGTATTGCAAAAAGGATTGATGATAAGAATATAAAATACATTATTTTTTTTATGTTATAATATGATCAATTGGTCATCAATGATGATTTGATTCATCTCATGACATAAGTCATGAAGTTGATCATAGAAGTGGGCCCCATGCGTAAGAGCATAGGCCACCACTAATATGACATGTGGCTTAGCTTATGTTATTACTTACTTTATTTTTGTAATTTATAATAAATTTACCGGAAACTTACAAAAGTAAAAAATAAAAATAAAAATACCAATGGTCTTATTTTTTCACGATCTATAAAATGACATCCATGGTTACCCACCATGGTATTGTCCGTTCCCTCATCAATCATCATACACCATTTCATTATTGATTACGCACACAAAAACATCACAAGTCACAACATTTGTTTTTCTTTGCTTTTTACTTGTCACTTGCCATACACCATTATGTCACGGTGAGTTGGTACACCAATAATGCCATACAAAGTCACGGGTGTGTTGGTACTCCAATAAGAGAATTGCAAAAAGGCTTGATGACAAGAATATAAAAATACATGGATCCTACCCTTGTATTTTTTATGTCATAATATGACCAATTGGTTATCAAGGATGATTTCATTCATCTCATGACATAAATCATGAAGTTGATCATAGAAGTGGGCCTATGCCTAAGAGCATAGACCACCACCTACATGACAAGTGGCTCTGCTTATTTCATTACTTACTTTATTTTTGTAATTTGTAATCAATTTTTTGAAAAATTAAATAAATTAATAATAAAAATAAAAAACACCAATATTTTATTTTTTCACGATCTATAAAATGACATCCATGGTACCCACCATGTTATTACTCCTTCCATCATCAATCGTCATACACCATTTCATTATTGATTACCCAGATAAAAACATCACAAGTCACAACATTTGATTTTCTTTGCTCTTTACTTGTCACTTGTCATACACCATTTTGTCACGTGAGTATTGGTACACCAATAATGCCTATACAAAGTCACGGGGTGTGTTGGTACACCATTAAGAGCATTGCAAAAAGGCTTGATGATAAGAATATAAAATACATGGATCCCACTCATTTATTTTTTTATTTCATAATATGATCAATTGGTTATCAAGGATGATTTGATTCATCTCATGACATAAATCATGAAGTTGATCATAGAAGTGGGCCCCATGCGTAACAGCATAGACCACCACAAACATGACATGTGGCTCTGCTTATGTCATTACTTACTTTATTTTTGTAATATATAATAAATATTCCGGAAACTTAAAAAAGTAAAAAATAATAATAAAAATACCAATGATCTTATTTTTTCACGATCTATAAAATGACATCCATGGTACCCATCATGGTATTATCCCTTTCATCATCAATCATCATACACCATTCCATTATTGATTACCTATACAAAAACATCACAAGTCACAATATCTGCTTTTCTTTGCTCTTTACTTGTCACTTGTCATACACCATTATGCCACGGGTGAGTTGGTACACCAATAATGCCATACAAAGTCACGGGTGTGTTGGTACACCAATAGGAGCATTGCAAAAAGGCTTGATGACAAGAATATAAAACTACATGGATCCCACCCTTGTATTTTTTTATGTCATAATATGACTAATTGGTCATCAAGGATGATTTGATTCATCTCATGACATAAATCATGAAGTTGATCATAGAAGTGGGCCCATGCGTAAGAGCATAGACCACCACCAACATGACAAGTGGCTGTGCTTATGTCATTACTTACTTTATTTTTGTAATTTGTAATCAATTTTTCGGAAACTTAAAAAAGTAAAAAATAAAAATAAAAATACCAATGGTCTTATTTTTCATGATCTATAAAATGAAATCCATGGTACCCACCATGGTATTGTCCCTTCCCTCATCAATCATCATACATCATTTCATCATTGATTACCCAGACAAACCCAGAAGTCACAACATTTGCTTTTCTTTGCTCTTTACTTGTCACTTGTCATACACTATTATGTCACGGGTGTGTTGGTACACCAATAATGCCTATACAATGTCATGTGTTTGTTGGTACACCAATAAGAGTATTGCAAAAATGCTTGATGATAAGAATATAAAAATACATGGATCCCACCCATGTATTTTTTATGTCATAATATAACCAATTAGTCATCAATGATTATTTGATTCATCTCATGACATAAATCATGAAGTTGATCATAGAAGTGGGCCCCATGCGTAAGAGCATATACCACCACCAACATGACATGTGGCTCTGTTTATGTCATTTCTTACTTTATTTTTGTAATTTCTAATCAATTGACAGAAAATTAAATAAGTAAAAAATAAAAATAAAAATACTAATGGTCTTATTTTTTCATGATCTATAAAATGACATCCATGGTACCCACCATGGTATTATCCCTTCTCTCATCAATCATCCTACACCATTCCATTATTGATTAACCAGAGAAAAACATCACAAGTCATAACATTTGTTGTTCTTTGCTCTTTACTTGTCACTTATCATACACCATTATGTCACTTGTTTGTTGGTACACCAATAATGCCCATACAAAGTCACGGGTGTGTTGGTACACCAATAAATGCGCATACAAAGCCTCAGACCCTATATTAAATATGGATAAACCAATTATGATTTTAACTAAAAAATTATAAAGTTTTAACTTAAAAGTTTAAGGTTTTAAGAATTTCACAGGTTACATCTTTAGTTAAGACCTTACTCGGTAAGATTCTAAGTTAATATCTATTTGTCTTATCATGGCCCGTTAAGCATGTGCATAGACTGTATATCCCCAAATTACTGCGTTGATGGTAGATAACTTATTTACATGTTTATAGGTAGACCATAAAAAGTGTAAGAGAGATAACGTATGGTTATTGAGGAAAAAGGTGATAAGCTTAAAAATAGATTAGTGTTAGGAAAGGTTGAAATAGGGGCCGGCCCTAAGGATATTTATAACGAGCAACCGCATAGGCCCCCAAAATTTAAATAGAATTCCATAAAATAATTATATTTATAAAACAACGTAATTATCATCACTGAGTGGTTTAGTGCCTTAAGCCGAAATGAGGTGCTAACCTTGATTCAATTCTCACGATATGCATATATTGGACCTTACCTTTTGCTTTTTTTAGTGTGGGAAAGTGACAGAGCCTTGTTTGGTTCAATTGTTGGAAACGGAGATGGAATGGAATCAAATTTGGGATGGAATGGAATCGATAACACATATTGTTATTGCTTGTTTGGATAAAATCTGGAATGGAAACAATATAATTAAAGAGAAAGTCCTATCTTTTTTTTTTGTAAAAAAGGTACAAGGAAAAACATTAAGGTCTTGGTGTCCCATTGTTAGATACTAAAAAAGTATCTCACAAATAATTAAATAATGTATAAGGTACAATTGAAAAAATAAAAGGCAAAACAAAATACAAGTTGGAAAAGCACAAGTATTCCCATGTGTCCCTCGCTCTATGCACGTCACTCCTTTTCTCATTGCTTCTACACTAGGCACTAGCCACTACTCAGTACTCACTAGGCACCCTTTTTTGCTTACTTTTTTTTTCTTTTCTTTATTTTTTACAATTTGTTTCTTTTTTTAGTTTTTTCTTGCAACTTTGAAACAAAGAAAACAATTTCAAGTTAAGTGGATGAAATGGGCAATTTTAAAATAGGTTTGTTTTATTATTTTGTTTTTTTCTATAAAACTATTATGTTCCAAAGTATTATCTTCCAAAGTATTATTATCCAACAAATTGTTCTCATTCCCTAGTCTAGCTAATCGAATCGGCCAAATAAAAAATAACGACTTTTAAAAGGCAGTGATATTGGTCAATTACAATAATTCTAACCTCTTAATAAGATTGTTACATTTCCCTATTCAGATAAATGATACTTTTTATCAAAGAAACCTCACTTCTTTGAAAGAAGGCCTCTTATAATAAAAGAAAAGAAACTTCCTCATTCATTTATTACAGTGGTACTCTAATTAAAGCAAATGTTATACGTAGCCCTTATGGTGCTTGCTATCTAATACTTTCCTAAACTAGTAAAACAGATAATAACTAATACCAATTGACGAGTAATTTGCTAATACATTCTCAAATTTATACTATCTTGGGTAAAATATTTAATGCTTATACATAGAATTGTAGAATTATATATATATATTCACTTCTTATGAGGTTCATTGCATATGTGTTTTCTATCATTTCATGAATCACCTTTGTCTAAACTCTAAATTGCACTTTGTTTTGTTTAACTTGCTATAAAGTGATTCACTCTTGTATTCGACCATAACTTATATCATACATGATCTGTTCCCCTCTTTTTCTGTTAGAATAGAAAACATTGGATGCTTAATCTCAAGCGAGGAACTTATCGCCAAGGGAGAAATGATGTCTTAGCAAAGGCAGACAACAAATTCAGCATAGTAGTCGTGTTAGGGAGTGAGTATTCAAAAAAACCATTTAAACATTATTATTATTTATTGAAACATTGAACAGTTTTGAAATAACAACTAGTTTTTGGGCCCGGGCGATGCCCAAGGTTCATTTGTAAGTATGATGTTTACTGGTTTAAATTCCCATATATTGATAAACAACTTATGAAATTTTAAAAATTTGAATTTTTAAGGGCATACTTTGATAAACAACTTATGAATTTTTAAGGGCATACTTTAACAATCAATCTATATTTGATTGTTAATCTTTTAAAATTGTTTATCAAGGATCTTGTTAACAACGCTCCGCAGTCCCGAGGCATCAACTAACACTCAATATATTTCTCAAAATGTTGTTTTGAAATATATGCCAAAATCACGTATCAATGTGTATAATTGTTGTTTTGTGTTGATTTAATAATTTTACAATTATCCATACCCCGGGGACTTTCGTTAGCTTTGTCCATGTTTCAAAAGCTATATTGTCAGGATATCTAGTAACTTTTGTTCTACAGGATATGGAACCTTGTTTCCAAATTTCCTTCTTCATATCAACAATTAAGTATGCAAGTATGTATAGATGAGAGAGGAATTAGAGAGAGAAGGAAACCTTAGAAAAGGAAAGAGGAAAAAATGGAAGAAATCTCTAACCCCAAACCCTACCGCCGCTCGCACAACCGCCCTTCTTCAGTCCAGACGCCTTGCGATGTCTACGTTTCAACTTCTACTCGGTTACTTGCACAAGAAGAATCGATCTCAATGCTCTGCTCAAACCCTCAACCACTAGATATACCGCCCGCATCAACATCAATCGCGTGAAAAACGACACGCCCAACCTGCATCGACCTTCCTTCATTAGCCCCTGCACGCGCGTCGACGAACGGGAACGCCTGTGCTTCAAGCGTTGCTGATTCCGGCTGTTTGGTTGCCTCTCCTTCATACACCGACGTTCTCTGATAGCAAGGATGCGCAGCAGCATCGTGCTTCTGCACAAAGCCACCAGCTCATTCAAGCCTCAGTGTTCCCCCGACCAATAACTATCCGACGCGTCCAGGTAAGTTTTCTGCTCCCCCCATCATCTTAATTTTCTTCTAATTAGATCTGATTATCTTTGGACTTACAGTAGCTGGAGATATAATTATCGTTGTTGTACTTATTATTGTGGTTCTAGTTGTTACTCTCATTGCTATGCGAGTGGTGGTGATGATTATTGCTATTCGATTTGCTCTATTAATTGTTGTCGTTGTGTTGGTTTTATTAACATGATTTTGTTTTTTGGTTATTTTGGTCCCTCCTGTTTTTGGTGTGTTCAATCTAAGTTTTTGAGTTGTGATTCTGGGTGCTGTGATGATGGTTGTTATTGTTTTGGCATTGCTTGTCCAAGGCCAACTCCTTGTTGCTGTTGACATCTTTCTACGGTGTATAATTGATACGGTTGTGCTAATTGTTGCTGGCAAAAATGTTGTTGTAATGATGGCTGTTGGTGTTTTGGCGTTGGTTGTTCAACTCTTTCGTGACGTCTTAATTTGTCTACTTAACTACTTTGTATAATTGATATAGTCGCTAGGGCTCTATTGATATTTGTTGTTTTTATATTTGTCGTTTTGTTTGCTTTGAGGAATACGGATTGGACTGCTTTTTCTCTACTCAATGAAAATTTCTTTTCTTGCACTGAAAGTTCCTGTTCTGGGTGTGATTGTTCTATTTACTCAGATTGGTTTTATGTTAGTTATTTATGTCTCTGTTGTGACAGTAATTGAAATTGGTATTATTATGTTAGTTCTTTTTCTATTAACTGTGCTGGTACTGCTATTGTGGTTTTTGTAGTCGCTCTTTTTGTGTTCCTTGTTCGTAATCGAATTATTGTTGCAGATGTTCTAATTACTCTCCTTGTTGCCAATTCTCGCCTTATTCTTGCTGTAATTGGCAGTATGTTTGGGATCCTTGCTGCTATGGATATAGATACTTCTATCCTTGGGTTCTTTTGGTTATCTTTGTGTTCCCTCATCCTTCTTATAATAGTTATGGTTCAAGGTTGCTGTTTTTCTTATTATGATTCTAGTTCTAGACCTTCGTGCTGTTTTCAGAGGCGTTATTGGCCAACTTATGGTAGTCGCTGCTACTGGTTTGTTTGTGCCTACTGTTGGAATTTAAATCATGGCAATTTCATTACTCTTGTCGTTTGTATTGTTGTATTACTATGCTTGATCCCTATCTGCTATTATAACTCGTTACTCTCTCTGAGTTTCAACATAAATTCTCCCTTCTCTATTGATTTTGCTTCCCTCGGTGGCTACCATTTAATGTCTAATTATTTCCATATTAAACTTTTTATTGTCTACACCTTCTACTCTATTTCTCTCTGCTGTCACTTTGTAATTAGAAAGTGCCACTTTAGCACCTACAATTCTCTCTGCTTACCTTTTTGATGTATGAGCATGTGTGCAAAGAAGAGTCCAAATTATGCCATCTAAAGTCTACTGGGGTGACAAGCAGCTTGCGCCATAAAACCAGTCACTCCACTATTTTTCTTCAACTCTTACGGATGCAACATCTACATATATACTACCCCCTTTGGAATTTGTCACGCAGATCTACATCATATTTATGTCATGTTTTAGATACTAATATGAAGTGTATTGCTGCTGTGTCAGCGTCTTTTAAATGCCTTCACTTTGAGTTTGTCTGTAATTGTATTTGTACCACACTCTACTTTCAAAGATCGAGCACTAATGTGCTTATGAGAACTGGATGGTTTACCATCCATATGGACTTGGAATTGAAAGATTACTCCACAAAAATGATTTTAAAAAATTCTTTTCCTATTTTTTTTTGCTGACATTGAATATCTCTCTGCGTGAGAACTCTCGATTGGAGGTTAGATGGTACTATAACCACACATATTTGGAGTTACTCTTCCATTCCAACTCAATGGTTTGTATTAAAAAGAAGCTAAAGTTTACTACTGATTACCACATCAGGGTGACGCTTGATTGGATATGCATATCTAGGTGTCATATTCTCCTAATGATCTTAGAGCCAATGGACAAAGAACCCTTTACCAACCTTATTATATTAAGGTAAAGATTATTTGTTGGAATGGTCAAGGGGGAAGAAGCCCCAAGCGTTAGGTGAAATTATTATTTAAAGCGTAAGTTTAACCCCGATATTTTCTTCATCCTTGAAACGATGACTAACACCACTCATAGTAGAAAAATTTTAAAAGCTCTACATTTCGAACATAAATTTATTATAGATCCCACAAATCATTGCGGGGGGATTCGGGTTTGTTGGAACGAAAGCAACATTAAGGTCAACTCACACTTCTGTAATAGTAAGAGTGCTCATCTATACATTACCCACAAACCTTCCAATGATGACTTGTTGATTTCGGGCATATATGGACTGGCTAAAGAAAGTGCAAAAACAAGAGTTCTGGGATTTCCTTCAATCCTACCTCTCACAACAAACTTTGCCTTGGCTTGTTGTTGGGGATTTTAATGAACTCCTAACCCCTCAGGATAAGCTTGGTGGTAGACCAGCCCATCCTAATAGACTAAAGCGTCTTCCTAACTTAGTAAATGCTCTCAATGCTATTGATACCACTTATAATCAGAACGCTTTCTCATGAAAAAAACATGTTAGAACTAAACCATGAAAAAATTCAGGCTTTAGAAGCAAGGTTGTGCAGACAACCTTTACAACCCCATCCTGTATAGCCACCTTTCCAGACTCCTCAAGCAGAGAGAAAAACTACTTATCTTTAAGCAACGTAATAGGGGAGTAGTTGCGAGGAAAAAATGGCTCACCCAAGGAGATCAAAACACTAGATTTTTCCATCATAGAATGAAAAAACAGTTAAGTACCACCAATATTTTCAAAATACGCACTCAAGAAGGTATTTGGCTATACTCGCTGGATGAAATAAAAAAAATTTATCACTTCCTTCAAAGCAAGGTTTTCTTCCCCCATACAGAACCACGACAACTAAATTTAAGTTTCATTTCTCCTGCACTAACCGAGGATCAACGTAAAAACCTACTTAATGCAGTTACGGACCAAGAAATCAAAGAAGCTTTCTTCGATATGAACCCCTATAAAATTCCGGGCTCTGACGGCTTCGGAGAAGGGTTCTACCAAAATTATTGGCCTACCATAGGACAGGAAGTCTTAATAGCAGTTAAGATTTTCTTCTCTCATGGCCAACTTCCTCCAGCGCTATGCCACACCGTTATCACTCTCATTCCAAAGAATGATGTGCTTGAAACAACTAATGACTTTAGACGGGTCAGCCTAGTTAACTCCATCTACAAGGCCATTTCCAAGATTATGGTCAACTGACTCGCCCCCATTCTAGATGTTGTCATAAGCCTTAGAATGCATTCACACAGGCTAGATCCATACATGACAATATCCTACTGGTCCAAGAGATCCTAAATACCTTCCATAAATCTAAGAACAAGTCTGGCTGGTGTGCCTTGAAATTAGATATGGAAAAAGCCTATGATCGGTTAGAATGGGATTTCATTTGGGAAACCCTTTCTGCTTATGGTTTCCCAAACCAATGGATTGATCTAGTGAAACAGCGTGTCACTAAAGTTTCATGCTCTCTAAAAATTAATGGCAAGATTAACGAATGGTTCAAACCAACTCGTGGACTAAGACAAGGAGACCCCCTCTCCCCCTATCTCTTCATTATTTGTATGGAAGCTTTTATCAGAAAACGGACCATTGCTAGTAATACTCCCAAATCTGGTATTGGCTTCAAACTAAGCCCTAGGACTAGTAACATTCCATGCCTCTTGTTTGCATACGACAGCCTAGTCTTCTGTAAAGCTACAAAAGAAGCGTGCTTACGCCTCAAGAAACAAATTGATGACTTAACTGTCCTCTCTGGACAATTGGTAAATTTCCACAAATCTGCTCTCATTTTCTCTAAACAAGTACCAAACAACAAAAAACTTGCTCTTGCAAGCGTGTTCAATATATCCCCTAAAGGTGCTCTAGGAAGATATTTAGGAATCCACTTCAGTTCTTACAAGCCTACCAGGACTGACACGAATAAAGTTATCGCGAACAAGGAAATGAGGCTTAAACAATGGGAAGCAGGCTACCTCTCTAAAGCTGGGAGACTAGCCCTTATTCAATCCAATGTGGAAGCTATCCCAGCTTACCTGTGTTCGTCCTCCTTGCTCCCTACAAAAACAGCTAAGGCTATAGACACTCTTCATAGAACTTTCTTTTGGCAACAACAAAAAGAGAAAAATGCGATTCCACTTGTATCGTGGAACACTATTTGCAAACCCAAAGCCTTTGGAGGCCTTGGACTAAGAAAAACATACCCTCTCAACCAAGCTTTCATAGCAAAGCTTGGTTGGTCACTCCTAGGTAACCAACGTAGTCTATGGAGTCATCTAATAAAGCAGAAATACCTGCGGAATACTTCTTTTTTTGAGTGCAAACCCAAACCAAGTGACTCAGTTATCTGGAAGAAAATCCTAGGAGAAAGGGAGATCTTAAGAAAAGGCATCCGCTGGAAAATTGAAAATGGGAAGAAAGTACATTTCTGCCTAGATAATTGGTGTGATCACCAAAGTCTAGTAGAAAAACTCAACATTCCTCTGTCAGACGTAGACACTGAATTGAAAGTGTCTGATTTTATTAAGCCAAACCACACGTGGGATTGGGCGCGACTGACCAACACTGTGCCCACAGGGATCATCCAAATGATCCAAGGTATCCCTTACCCACCCATGACATGGAGGACACCCCTATTTGGGGCTTAACACCAAAAGGTCTATTCTTAGTAAAATCAGCGACGTGGCTAGCACATGGCATTACCCCAGACTGCCCCAAATGGCCTTACCGCTGGATATGGAAGCTCGACCTACCTCCCAAGATCATCATCTTCGTCTGGTTAATTCTCCAAAATAGTCTAGGTTTCAGGTATTCTCCACAAAAGAAAGATTATTCCCATTGATAATTGCCCACTCTGTTTAACACACCCAGAAACTATTGACCACTTCTTTTCTCACTGTCCAAAAGTAAGACTTCTTTTCCAGGATAACGCCACCATTTCATGGCTAAATGATTATTTTCTCCCCAACAGCACTCTTCTCCTATGGCACATCTGGAAAGAGAGAAGTGGGGTTATTTTTAACCAAACCTCGTTCGATCAAAAAAGAACTCTTCTCCGAGCTACCTTGTCTCACAGGGAATGATCCTATAGAACCACACTGGACAATAATTTCTCCAAGTTTTCCTTATCCTCGGGGACACCCCCTCTCTAAATTCTACTCTCCCACACCCCCATCCCCTTCTTGTTCGTTGGTCCCCCCACCTCCGGGCTATCTCAAAATCAATTTCGATGGCTCGGTCAAGCAACACTCGGCAGCATCAGGTTTCATCATCCGAGACGAAGATTGCAATGTCAAAGCAACAACCACCTATAATCTGGACAGAGCAAACATTATAGTAGCAGAGGTGACGGCACTTCATTAAGCTCTTCTTCACCTCAGCTCGATCCCACATAGCAACATCATCATAGAGGGAGACAATCTACTAGTCATCAATGAGGTCAAACGATTATGGACACTGTCATGGCAGATAGCAAACATCATCGAAGACATCCATAGATTACTCCAGCAGGAACAACATTGGGAAATACAACACGTCTTCAAGGAAGCTAACAGAGCAGCGGATTGGATTGCAAATGTTGGTCATCTCGTCAATGATTATTTCCTTATAGAAATTTGTGAACATTCCACCCTTTCCCCCATCCTTAAATCTGATACATTAGGGGAAATCTTCGTGCAGAGGGGCTCCTAATGTTATCTCTTTCCTAGTTTTTCTTATCATTCAAAAAAAAGTATGCAAGTATGCATTATGTATACTTGTATGGATGCAATAAATTTTAGGGATACAATACTCCTCCATCACTACCGGTCTACCCTTTGTGAAATTACTATACTGTATGAATGCAGATTGCTACCATATCCTCAATGAATATATGCCAGACTAATCTAGTAAACTCGCGATTGGAATACACCTCAACTTGTCGGAAGGATAAAGTACCATCGAAAGAAGACCATACTCCCATTAGAGAGAACTTAGGATCTTCCTTTTCCCCCCCTTAGGGCCTATACTTATAAAATCAAACCAGATAGGAAATTCAAATATTATAGTAAAGACAGTTTTTAGACAACCGCCAGAAGAGTCTCTCATCCCTGAACTCTTGCTGGTCATTTAAAAACCAAACTAAAAGATTTCCATGAAAGTAGTGGATTCCCTGATTTTCATGCACGAGAGTCGCTCTTGAACTCAACTTTGTTTAGCTTCGCGAGTTTCATCCCCATTACAAGACAGACAAGATCCTGATCGCTTATTCAGTTGAGATGTGTCACTCATTCTAGAACTTGAGCCTCCATTCACATATTCAGAAAGCACCTACTTCAAGATAATCAAAACAATTCAGATTAGCCAACACCCACCTTATTCAACTCCTGCCCCCTAAGGCATTGTTTGTTTGGCCTCTAGATCACTAATTTGCCATTTTTATTCATGGATAGTCCAAATTGGCCCTATGGTTTTCAAGCATAATTAAGGTATGTTGTTTCAGGAAAAAAAGCCTACAAGGCTACAAAAAAGTTTAAATTGCACGTCTCTAACTGATCATTCACTTGCAGAGGTTTATCCTATATCAGTTCAATATCTGTAAGTGATATTGTTTAGCCTATTATTGTGAATGTATAGAACTATAGAAGAGTTGAATTTAAATTGTATAATCGCGCAAGTATCATAGTAAAGAGAGTTTTTAGACAATATAATATGGTGCAATTAAAAACTTGAAATACTGATCATATAATTCAAATACTAATATGATTCACTGACTTACAAAATTGCAAATTTTAGAGAGGAACTTCGTAAAGCCCAACATTGATGGGAATTGGAAGAACTGAGCATACCAAGGAATAGTTTGAAACAAAAACTAAATATGGATTATGAGAAGAACAAAATTAAACTTACTCGAGGGCTAGCTATAAAGTAAAACCAAAAAAGTATTTAGCAAACCTGCAAATTGATAATCCAAAGGTCAACATATGGAAATCAAACAATTCAAGTAAAAGTAAAACAAAAGGAGAAGTACACACATAGGCACAGATAATATTCTCTCTAAGATCACTTCGTAAGAAAGCAAACATCTTTGTCATTACACAATAGTACTGAAGTTCCTCATTATCAACACCGAGAGTCCTCTTTCCTATTAGGGAAGTCCATATAATATTAGGATTACAATATACTTCCTGTTTTTTCTAAATAAGTGACACATTTCTTGTTTTCACGTTTGCTAATTCATTACTTGAACCATTAATATCTACAATTATCAATAAGTAAAAATTATAAAAAGTTAATATAAAAAAAATTCACATTAAAACGAATCTAACAAGATCACACATGACTATATTTTTCTAAAATGTATATCGTCAAAGCAAATTAAAGTCTAAACTGTGAATAGTAAACTCTATTCACATGTGTCACTTATTTAGAAACGGAGGAAGTACTTATTACAGGAGGTGAAGGGGTTAGAGTAGGGATCCTCCAACCCGGAGATACGATTATGATTCCCACCAATTTGGTGGTATGGTGGTGTTCAGCCCATGGATCCCTCCCCTTGACTCTAGTCCAGACATGTGCACCAAGGTGAGTTAAAGGACACTTTTGAAATTCGTCTAAAATTTGCTCTACTGTTGGAGATATTTGCCCCATCAAACTACAATCTTAGCTCTGAGCTACTTTATATAAGTTACAACTTATAGCCAATGTGGTTGTTCATCCATCAATCTTCCATGTTTCAAGCCAAATTCTAATGCTTAATTATAATTCAAACTGAAATGATATATGTAATTGTAAAATAAATAAATAGAAACCATTTCCAAACTGTAAGAATACACCCCCTTTTAGTTCCCTCCTAATTTTCTATGATTACCTTCCAAAATCCAAAAGACTCCTAATCGCTCCAATAACTCTCTTCCAACAGAAATTCAAGCAAGCATGTAGATAATATTGATCACAATATTCAAAAACTAAAATGATTCACCGACTGATGCAACTACAAATTGAGAAAACTTTTAATTGCATCACATAAGAACTTGTCTAAGCCTGACTTCTAAACAAAACCCTTTCTTATCCTAAGTTCCTGCTAATCTACCCATATAGGATTGGACAAAGCTCTTAAAAACCGCAGATTAAAACAACACTTCCATCACATTATCACAAGTTCATGCTCATAGCAAAAACCCGAATTCAAGAAACACACAAAAGGATAAATTAACAATGAAGTTGAACGATAATGAAAATAATCACTTACAACCAAGGGCGGATATAATACAGGTTCGCTGGGTTCAGGTTCAGCTGAACCCAATGATTTGTTTTAAAAAACGCAAGTTTCTACGTTAAAAAAAAAAGCGAAAAAGAGGTTATAATCTAATGTGTGCACAAATATTACCAAAGTGCAAGTAAGCACAGTTGGAGTTGGTCCGTGTTGCTAAACAATTCACTGGAGATGGTCACAAGATCAATTCCCCACGCTCATATTTCAGTTGACTTCTTCTTTTCCCTTTTCAAGTTTTTAGTTTCATTTTGGTCATAATTTCTTGTCTTCTCACAAGTTTGCTCATCCCTCTACCGTCAAGATAAATTTTGTTGTTTCTTTTCCAACTTTTTGTTTCTTTACGTATTTAGTCGTTTAGGTTTAATTTAGTAATTTGGGTATTTTGATTGATATTTACGTTAAAATTATAGTATAAGAACAATTTTTTTAAATTGAATACTTTAAATTCCCTGTTCATATTATTTACTTATTTAATTAGTTATATTCATATATGAGGCTAAGTAATTTAATTGATTAGTTACTTTTTTTTTACTGTAATCCAAAGGCTAATCTCCCTTCTTATCGGCTGTAATTTGGAATTCGATTTAATATATTGAATTTTCTAATCGCTTTATTTTGGTCTTATTTTTTGAATGACTTCGAACCCATAAGGTGGCAATCCTAGATCTGCCACTGCTTACAACAGCTTGATAACTCTGTTATTCGTTTGGCTATATTCTATCAATGCTACTCGGTCTGCTCTATTCGATGTCCCTGCCTAAAAAATAACCCAAAACTATGATTTAATTGTTGAAGTGAGATAAGATGAAGAGCGATAAAATCTATAACAATGGTAGGGGAAAGTAATTACACCAACAAAGAAATCCAACCTTTACTTTGTGCAAAACGCCTAAAAATTCCAACTCTACAATCTCAATTAAAAATGTGTAATAAGGAAATAGACAATTATAACAGAAAATGAAGAGGGAGTAATCATATTTAATATTAAATTAGAAACGTAGTCTATCAAATGCATCAATTAACTCTTAATTGCATCAATCAATTACCTATTGAGTTCGGTTACTATGTGAAAACGGTTCACCTTCTCCTTCACACCACGGCCAACGTGCATAAGAGGCGCCGACAAACAGGTCGTCAACATTAATGGTTTGATTGATCTTTAATGGGCGGAGCCATGATGGGTTGATGCAGCCAATACACCATTAACGGAGGAGCTTTAATTGAGAACGCTCTTATGCAGGAGCCTTCATAACGCCATTAATTGTGAAGGCTGAAAATCGTTCAGACGGATGTTTGGAAACACCTTATCTAATCAAGTTAAAAGGTAAACATGATTAACAAAGAAATCTTAGCACATTGGTTCAGCGTAAGCATATCATATAGCAGGTCGTGGGTTCGAAGGCCCGTGTGTGCATTTTGCAAAAAAAATTAAACAACGTGTGATAATAATGCCAACGTGTGATTTGGGGAGACACGAGGCTGCCTCGGAATGAATGAATAAATGAGCGTGTACTAAAATATTTGATCTTATTATATTCCTCTTGATAAATAATATATTAATATCTAGTCTTTATAATTTTTACAAATACATAGCTAGAGATATAAACGTTCGAAGTTCTGCATTGGCATGCGTGAAAAGTATAATTTTAACAATTTTTGAGAAACGGAAGGAGTAGTAGTTTTGGTTGATTGATAAAACAAGTAAGTCATATATGTAGCTGAATTCCTAACCACTAACCCGAGAGGCTAGGATAGTGGAAAGGTCCGTCAACACTTCTCTTGGGATGATGCACAACATATTTTAGGCTTAGACTTCACCCAGGAACACGAGAATGATTTCATTTATTGGCATGGCAGACTTCGGGTTAGTTCACCACCAAATCCAATTATGCTTTTATCATAAACCAGGACCGAATTGGTGCACAAAGGGAAAGCAGGGATGACCAAGATGAGTCAAGAGTGGCAAAAAAAAATGGCACTCTAACCTACCTCTAAAGTGGAAACTTTTTTTTATGGAAGGAATGGAAAAATATCCCACCTACAAAGGATAACCTCATCACCTGGAAGATAGTACATGAGGATAGTTGCCCACTATGTTAAGTTTTTACAGAAACGGCAATGCATCTCTTCTGTCAATGCCCGATAATTGGCCAATTATGGATGGATACTCCGACCTTCGACCTCTAAATCTTGCATCCACCACCAACTTCAGGGAGTTAGTACACAATACGATTGATGCTATCCCTAACTCTGTAACGCGAGAAGAAGGAAACATTGCAACATTCGTCATCAACTTATGGACCATTTGGTGTACCAGAAATAGTGTTGTATTCCGTAATGCAACCATTGACTTGTCTCAAATGCGAAGTAGGGCTTGGGATGAATTACAAGTTTTTTAAAACAGAACTACAAGACAGGACCCAGGGAGCAGGATCATTACCCAATGGATTTAGACCACCCCGGGGTTTCACCTGGCAAATATAGGACGCTGGATACATGGATCACCGGTGACAATTATAGAAACAGATGGCTCCTGGGATAAAACAACAAAATAAACTGTGATGGCTTGGGTGGGGAAAAGATCTCATCTTTTTAACAATTTAGCCGGAAACCAAAACTTCATCAACGGGGGAGGAACTTATGGGGCGACTTCTTCTGCTCTTCATACGGAGGGCAGTGTCTAGAGATGGCAATGGGCAGATCTGGACCGGATCATGTTAGATCCAAATCCGTTTCCCCAGAGACAGATCAAGATCCGACCCGGATCCGTGGGTTCTCGAAAATAAGGACCCAGATCCCGATCCACGGATCCAATGGGTCCACTGATACTTGATGGATCTTGAACGGATCCTCTCTTTTATTATTTTTAAAAAGTTAATGTATACTTTTTAGATAATTATTTGTACTTTTTACACGAAAAATACATATAATAATTTTAGCGGGGGTAAAGCAAAACATTTACCATATTTTTAATCGTTATAAGAATGTTTGAGAGTAACGACTTTATTAGAATTGTTAGCTATTTATTGTGTAGTGGTTCACTTAATATTTATTCTCAAAATTATATTTCCTCCGTTTCTAAATAAGTGACACTGTATAGTGTTTACTATTCACAGTTTAGACTTTAATTAGACTTGGCGATTTATATTTTAGGAAAAACATAGTCATGTGGAGTCTTGTTAGATTCGTCTCAATGTGAATTTATTTAATATCAACTTTTAAATTTTTTTAACTTATTGATAATTGTAGATATTAATGTGTAAACGGCAAAAGTGGTAAATTACCCCCTTAACTTTACCTAAACGTGAGGTTAGGCCCCTTAACTTCTAATTGTGATATTTAAACCCCACAATTTTAATAAAAGGTGAGATTAAACCCTTACCTTTTAATTTACATAATTTCACTATTTAAAATAAAAGTCATACAAGTAGAATACCCTAATATACGTATATTTTATTTACCTTACCATCTTCTCTTTCATCCAGTCTCGGCCCTGAGGCGGGGCAGGCGAGGCGCCCACCCAGGGGCCAAAGAAAGAAAGTCCATTTCATGTTTGGCTAAATGTTAAAATACATTTGCGTATATTTGTTGACAAAAGGTTTAGTTGGAGCCTAGTTGGTCGAAATGCCAATTCTTTAACACAAAGCTTCATAGCGGCACGGTTCAATTCCCACTAACTGCCAGTCTGCCACAATACCCTTCATTTTCATTTTTTACTTTTGCTTTTTTACCCCCACTAGTTTTTAGGCCCGTGCAAGAATGCACGGAATTTTTTGTTGGTTTATTTAATTTTTTAAAATTAAAGTACATAATAAATTTTTTTTATGTGAACAATTTTACGGATGCATTATTATCATATATCAATATTATTTAAGTTATATTCGTACTATTTTGGATTTTATTAATCTACAATGTGAAAAGGACATTAAAATTTCGGAGGATATACATAACATGCACACATAATTAGATAGATATCAATCAAACAAATATATATACCAAACATTAAATATAAATATAAGGTTATACTTTTTTTAACTAAGAATATAATATTTTTTAAAACAATTGTTAATTTTATCTAAATATATTATACCAACAATATGTATACAAAAAAATAAAACTAAATAAACATAATAATAGTCTGATAGTACTTTAACATAAAGTAATTTATCAAATACCTATATTTTATGTATGTAAAAGAAAATTTCTATAATACTTTAACATTGTCTTTTATACAATGATAAAACAAAAGTTGCTACAAAATGTATATGAATAGTATCAAACACATTTAACATATAAAAAAAAGATACATATACTTTGTTTTTATAGAAAAGTAGGAATAAGTTCGAATAAATTGTATATCAATAGTGATGAAACATCAACATAACAAATAAAAATTAACAGAGTAAAAATTAGGATAAGATTATACCATAATACGCACAAATTCGAAATTTAACATACAATTTATATATTCATAAGTATTATTTTCATTAGTCCTAAGTCTAACTTTAGTATTACATGTCTCATTTTCTCATTCTCACCTTCACCAAATTCCGTTCCTTTTGCTTCTAGACCTTTTTAGAAATCCTCATTTCATCGATTCTCCCTCCCTCTCTTTGTCTCTCTTAGCTCTCATTCCTCTATGTTTGTCATTCGAAAGATCATATCCTTCCCTCACACTTTTCTACAACTCTTCCCTCTTTCTTTCTTTATAATAAATTCACTTGAAATGAAAAATAATATTAAATTGGATGTAAAGTGTTGTTGTGAAATGAAAAAAAAGACTCTACATCGTGAATAATGCACAACCAAATATTTAGACAAATGTACTTGCGTTAAGTTCATCGATTTAAGAGATATTAGAGCTTACAAACAGTTTTGTAGCATAACAAAAATTAGATACACGATTTTCGCTTACAAAAAGGTACACATCAGATACACATACTTTAGTACATTGGTATAATATTCTTTTTCCAGATTGCATGACAACCAGAATTGGGATATTTGTATTTTCCTTATCGTTTGATTGTTTGGTTGCAAAAAATAATTATATATCAATGTATAAATTCAACAATTTATAAGACCAAGCTAAAAATAAAAGAAGTAAAGATCTTACAGAATTGGGATATTTGTATTTTCCTTATTGTTTGAGTATCTTAGATGATGTGATTGGTTCTACACCACTATATCCAGTGAATACTCTAATGACATCTTAGAAGAAAAATCAAAAATATTACACGTGACATCTTGAGATTTGTTGACGTAGTAAAATATAGTATTACTACCAAATGTTGATGGCTTTATACCTATATAGTATACACTAGATTGTTTTATTGCAAGCATATGGCACGAATTCATATCCATATTGGGAAATTGCAAGATTTCATTATGATGATTGGTACTTGAATGACACACGAATTGGATTCGGTAGTTAAATCAATGACTTGGACATTGGAGAAGGTCATAGTGGGATGAGAAGTGTATGTATGTTCAAAATAGTACGGAGAACAATATATATATATATATATATGTATTGGTCTAGCCATGATGATGACTATACAGTGATAATATGCAAGATTCCCAAGATATAACTTAAATGCCAAAAAAAATCGAAAAGAAAGTTTGACTGAAAAATTCGAATTAAAAAAATTCAAATAATGTTAATGATATTCTTATCTTTATTATATATATTCGAATTCAAAGTTTTCAGGTGAACCTTATAATTGATATGCATATTGATGATTATTTATTAGCTCATCTTTTTTTAAAACCTAATAAAATGTTATTATCAAATATTTATAAATGATCTCAAAAGGTTAGTAATTATTTAGGAAAAAAAAGGTATTAGAGATGTTTAGGGAAGATTAATTATGGAAGGTTAGATATTTTTCGCTAACAATTTTTGATATTTAAAAAAAATTGCAGATTCTGTCTAATATGATATAATATAACCTCCTAAAAATAAGTTAAATTATCTATATAACAATATTGCCTAAAATTGTTTGACATCCTGAAAATTATGTCATTTAGCTGAATTTTATGTTACTTATAATACAAATTGCCTAAAAACGTTTGATGTCCTGAAAAATAAAGTTAGATAGCTTCCTAAAAATCAGCTAAATATTCTGTAAGAAAATGATATAAAATCTTTATATCCTAATAGAAAAAGTGAGAGTATCTTATTTGCCTATAATACAACTGATACGCTATAATATCCTAAAGCGTGAGATCTAAAACCGTGCTTAAAAATCTCTATTATATAAGTGAAGAGGTGGGGGTGGACACCAAAAATAAAAAAAGAAAAATAAATAAAATAAATCATTGAGTTTATTAAGTAATTAAGTTTTATTTCTAAATTTAGCCATGAGATTTTTAATAAAAGATGTTCAAAACTTCTAATTAAAATATCTAAAAACCTACAAAGTAAAAACAATTAAAAAAATATCAACAATTATATTTTCTTAAGATCTATAGATAGACACCCACTTTGCTATACTTTTATATACTTTTAAATTTTTTTATTTTGAAATACATGATTAATTGATTGTTCATTAGTGAAGGCACATTTGATCAAATTGATCATGATAAAGTATTTTAGCATGACTGAGAAATATGATAAAGTATTTTCAAAGTACTTTTGAATTTTTCTCATTTGGACAATGAGCAAAAAATACCTTACCGGGTACTATATATAACAAAAGTTGTAGTTGATGGTGGGGAGTAAGGAGTGTTTTCAAAGAAAAATGAGCCAAAATGAATTTAGCTTGAAAACAAAATATGTTGTGTACCTTCACATTTTATCATGTTACAGTAGCCAAAACACATATCGTATGCAAATAAAATTAGGATTTTTTTGTTCAAAACCACCTAAAATTTTCATGTTTTTAGAAACTCCCACGAGTCCCACCTTAATGAATTTTTCTTTTAAATTTCCACCAATCATTCTCAATTTTATTAGAAACTCCCACCATTTAATGATTTTTGTTAAATTCCACTAACAAAACCGTAAAGTGAGTCCCACATATGCATTTTATTATTAGTTTACGCTTAAATTAAAGTCAATTTCATCAATTCAAGGGCAATCCTCAACAAATTTAGAGCAAATTTGGAACGAATTACAACTATTTGGAACGAATTGCAACTATTTCAAGTTTCATTTTTTTAACAAAATGTATATGTGGGACCCACTAAACAGTTTTGTTGATGAAATTTGATAAAAACTGTTAAGTGGTGGGAGTTTTTAATAAAATTGTAAATGTTAAGTTGGGAGTTTCTAAAAACATGAAAAATTATGGTAAAATGCGACTATCTATAAAATTATCTACTGTAGATTATGAAATTTCATAATAACATTAGTGTCGCACGCATCGCGTGCATAGAAATCTAGTATATAAAAAGTGAGGTTATTTTAAAAAAATTCCTAAATAAGTAAATATCATATGATTTGCATAGAGCCATTTGATAACTTTAAAAAATCATACCAGTTAGTCTCCTAAAAAATAGCTAAATATCCTAAAATAAACTAATACAAAATCTATATATACTATTTCAATTACCAATTAAATTGTATATTCTACATTTCAAATATATTTTGACAGCAATGGGAATTTTTGTTACATTATTTTGAAATATTATTTTTTAGAAACATATACGCCAAATTAAAAATATTATTTAAAAAATCAAATTATCTTATTTGCCTATAATAATGACTGATATGCTAAATTTTTTGCCTAAATCCTCAAATATTCCAAAGTCAGATTATTTATATGCTATGTTTTTAGATCAAGATCAGTCAAGATGTACTCCCTCCGTTTCTTTTTGTTTGTCCCATTTACTGTAACTCCAAATGCCAAGGAAGATGATGTCATAAGCATGTGGTGGGGACAACAATTAAGGATTACACTTATTTTATAGTAAATATGGTGATTAAAGTAGGTGAAAGAAGATTATAAGGTACACGTAGGACCAAAAAATGACAAAGTAGGGGTAAATGAGTAATATAATATTTCCATATAGGGAAAGATGAAAAGGTATGACAAACAAAAAGAAACGGACAAAAACAGAAAGTAGGACAAACAAAAAGAAATGGAGGAAGTATTATTTAGAGCCAAATCAGTCAAGAAAAATTAAGCAAGCACAAAATAGCCTTTATTTACGATTTAGAATCAATTGACTTTATCTTCTCATATTTTCAATCAATTCTAAAATTTTGCAAATCATGCTATTTTAGCAAATAAAAAAATCTCATTCTTCTTTAAGAACTTTTTTTTATAGAAAACACAAAAAATCTTAGAAATCTATCTTTTTTATCATGTTATATGAAGAAAATTTTGGTGATTTTTTAGCATATCACATGATGATTTTTAGTAAAGAATCAATTGACACGTTTTTTTATAGCAATTTAAAGTCAATCATTATCTTTTTTATTCTGTTCAAGTCATGATAATCTTTAGCAAATCATGCTCATTTTTAGCATTTTAAAAAATCTGCAAGTAATAAAGATAAAATTCTGCTTGATATGCTATTATATTATAGGCAAATTATACAATCTCACCGGGAACATTTATTAAGAAGATTTATTATGGAAGATTACACATTGCTGAAATCTTCAAAAGTGAAATTCCTAACCGAAAGATTTTTAGGGGAGGTTAGATAGTTTCCTATGTATTTTTCGGTGTTTAGCAAAATTTTGCAGATTTTGCCTGATATGCTATTAAATAACCTCCTAAAAGTCAGCTAAATTACATGTATAATAATATTGCCTAAAACCATTTGATATCACTTTAAATCATGTCATTTAGCGACTAATATGCTAAAAAATCTCCCTTAAATGTATGGTATCTCAAACAATCAGCTAAATAGCGTATTAAAAATCTGCCAAAAACTTCTAATATTTTAAGGGCTTCCATACATTTTAGGAATTCATTTATAAATGGAAATGAAGACTTGAAGGGCTTTATTTACACTAATATTCTTAAGATTAAAATAAATAGAAATTAATTAAGGATGACAACTTAGGAAACTAAATTTGACATAAATGTGTATTATCTTTAAATTTCCAAAAAAAATGACTATAAAAATTCGGACTTTAAAAATAAAATTTAAATTAATGTTACTCTTATATTTATTATCTTTGGTTTAATTATGGTGAGTGATCATCCAAATTAGTAGAATGTAGCAAGAAATTTAAAAGTTATCAGTGTAAATATTATATAGGTATTTAGAATCTATATTTAAAAAAAAAATTCCTATTTCAAAAGAAGAAAATCTGTAGTAATCAAAATTAAGATTAAGTAGAATTTAGTAATCAAAATCTTTTTAAAAGAAGAAAATCTACTGAAATCAAGGAATAACCTAATTTAAAATAAGAAAATCACAATGAATTTATTATTATGCAATAATTTTGAAATGATAACAAATAAAATTATTACTCCTTTTAAGTGTTAACAATAGGAAACATTTTTAAATTAAGCTTATTATTCACGTCATTTGTTAATTTTCACGCTAAAACTGAAAAATTATAAAGTTAGGCAAATAGAATAAATGATATCAGTTAAAATAAAAATATCTACTTAACTTAGGAAATGTTTGCCAAACATAAGCGTTATTGAATCATTTACAAAAATTACTATAAAAAACAGAAAATCACATATTGGTCAAAACATTTTTAAAATAAGACAATCTACAGAATTTAAGGAATAAACAAATTTAAAAGATTTTTTAGAAAAGCGACCATTATTATGCAAGCCATATCTTAAACTTATAAAAGTATGCATAATTTGAGGAATAACTGAATTTAAAAAAATTTCAACATACAATATGGAAAATAATTCAAAAGATATTATAGTTTTGGAAATATAAGTATATTTAGATTATTATTATTGATTACAAATGGAAAGTATTTTCATTATTTAAGAGTAAATTTAATTCTCCTAAAAAACCTAATATATTTCAAATTTAAATGGTTTGCAAAAAAGGAAAATAATCTTTATTATTTTTTGAAATATATTAGGGTTGAGTGATGATAATTAAGATTCTTTATTATTTTAATATCTCTATACTATAATCAATATTATATATTACTTATAAATAATTTAGAGATTTTATTCCATAATAAGGCTCATGATAACTAAAAATATGGGAACTAAATTTCTTAACTTTATCAACAAAATATTTAGAGAAACTTTGTTCTATAAAAATAGGCAAATATTATCATTAATTTTGGAAATAATTTAGGGTAGATTGATGACAATTAAGATTCTATAATCTTTAAATATTTTGTACCATAGTTAAGGCCGAGAATAACTAAATTTAAGGCAATAAATCAATATAAATTTCGGATTATAATAGGGTTAAAAATGGTAAGTTTCTTAATTAATATACGAAATAAAATCATGGTTGATTGATTATACTTCAAATTCTATACTATATTAATATTTTGTTTCATATTCAAGGTGAGGATAAATAAAAATAAGGAAACAAAATATAATATTTTAAGGAATGTAACTTTATGTACTCCCTCCGTTCCCTTAAGTTGTTCCCATTTCCCGAATTGGTGTTCCTTTAAGTTCTTCCCATTTAGAATCTTTCCTAATTAATCAAAACTAAATGACCATTTCTCGAATTTATACTCTTCTTTAGTGGCCAAAAAAATGAAAAAAAAATCAAGATGGCATTAAATATTGCAATCTGTGTGCAAAGGACTCTTGTGATTTGATTGGCTTTCTAATTTGCTAATCCTTCTTTAATGTAAACTTGATATCTAATTGGTGGAAATAAAAAGTCACCTCTTTTGTTGTACAGTAATCCGTAGTTCCTAGCTTTGTGCATTAATTTCTTTGTTTTTTTTTTTTTTTGCTTTGGTAAGGTAATAATTAACCAAGAATCTCTATTTTTTATTCATTCTCTCTCTCTTAAGATTCACTTTTCTTAATCCCCTCCCCCGATTCTAAATGGGAAAAACTTAAGGGAACGAAGGGAGTAGCATATTATTATCTTCAAAAATGGTATGTTTTTTCAATAATTAAGAGTAAATTTTATAATAATTGATTGATTAATTGATTGATTGTTTAAGATAAGCTAACCAATATGATAAATATAACCTGATTAATAATTACAATTTATATAATAATTGATTGCTTGTGATTATATAATCAATGTGATTAATATCATTAGATAATCAAGGTAACATAATATTCTAATTACCATTAATAAATCGTATCAAATAATTTAATTTTAATTTAAAATAATTTTGGTAAGTACTAAGTATCAAAAGCTAATTAAGGTAACATAATAGAATATTTACCATTTAGCTAATCAATGTGATTGATATTATAAGCTAATCAAGGAAAATCTATATCAACATTTCATCATTAATTTTCGGATTTTAGTAGATTTATGATAATTATAGTTTAACATATTTTTGGTATGAAATATTTTTTAGTAGTATTTGAACTTTAATATTATAAAAAAATGGTAATAAACTAATACTTTAGTTTTATTTCAATTTTTTATAGTTTTATATTTTTGGTAAGTACTTAACTATCATAAGCTACTCAAGGTAACATAATAGTATCATAAGCTAATCAAGGAAATTTGATATTAGAATTACCATTCCTAAGAAATATGACATATTAAACTTTGAATTACCATTTCTTAAAAGTATGATATATTACTATTTGAATTTATACTTTCAGATTTTTATGGTCTATATTATCTTTATATTCTAAATTCTAAATGCTAAAAAACGTTAGTATAGAAAAACTTAATAACTAATATACGTGTAATAATTAATTAACGTATAATCTTTTTATCAATTAGTCTAGAATTAATAACGAATATATGTATGATATTTAGGGATTTTGATTTAAATATTGTGAATGATAAATATATATTGAAAGGTTAGAATATTGTAAATTAGGCTATAAACAATTCGAAATAAAATTATTTTATTATGAAAGAGAAGAATAAGACTAAAGTATAATCAAAATAGAAGAAGACTAAAATTTACTCAATTAAAATAGAAGAAGAACATTGTATTAAACATTAGAACATAAACAATCTATAAGATATATACTCAATTGGAATAGGAAGAACAACAAAATGTGTTATTGATAATTCATATTAATAAATAATCTAAGATGATATTCATAATTTGCGAAGTACAACAACAAATAAAAGTCAAATACAATCCTTAAAAATACTTATAATCTTGCCATCATTAGATAATTGTAATGATTAAGACTCTCACACGAGCCTTCATATCAACTGGATCAAGAACAATGCTTGGTATTTCAGGTTTATGAAAGAAATCGAAAATTATATTGCTTGGATAATTCTTGCAAACTTGACATACCCCAATTGTAGAATTTTCTTGGCAATTTGAGAAGGAAGATAGGAGAGAAATTAATATCAAAGTATTAAAAAAATGCATGGCAATTTGAGAAGCAACGAAGGAGAGAATAGCCTTCACATGAATTAGAAAGGAGAGAAAGATGGGTGAATCTTGAATTAGGGTTGAATGTGAAGGCTAATGAATGAAAATGTGCTCCTATTTATAATTAGTGGTGGTCCATATAATTTTTCCTAAGTTAGGCAATTAATTAATTACAATACCAGGCAAGTTAGAAGATTCACATAAATTATTGCTTAATTAGATTTTCATTTTCGGCAGTTATGTTTTTTTTTAAAAAAAATTAAATCAGTTTTCAATATTTAAAATATCAACAACCGTAAGGAATTAAAAAACAGTTTCCTTCATTTTAGCTAGATTTGGTTTTATAAATGGCAATAGTTGTTATGGCATTATTAATCGATTTTAATGGCAAAAAAGTATTCCCTTTTTAAAAGATGTCAAATAGTAGATTTGGTTTTTAAAATGGCAATAGTTGTTACGGCAATATTATACCTAGTTTAATGGCAAGTAATATTCCCTATTTAAAAGATGTCAAACCGGAATTTAAGGGATTCTTTCCCCATGATATTTGCCTAAGCCGGTTTTATTCCCCCTAATTAAAGCCTAAGCCAGTTTAATTATGCTCAATTGATGTAAATAAGGGCATTATTTTCGGAATATCTTATTCCTTTAATTAAGGAATCATAGGCTAATTACACGGAAATATATTTTAAAAAATGCAAAATAACACTAATTTGACACGTATGTATTTTAATTATTATAATGCATTTTAAAAAAAAGAAAAAAATCTGTTACAGACACGTGGCTCCTATAAAGGCTAGGATGCTTGAGGGATCAAGGTTTCCTTTGGATTAATCTAGTGACGACACGTGGCGAAAACCATTTTGTTTTAATGTTATATATAGATAAGTGATTTAAATAAAAAATGATGTCAGTTGTGTGGTGCCTAAATCAAGGTTCGTGCGTTTATATATTGCTTTAGTAATATAGTAATAAAATCCCTTAATTCACAAATGAGTAAGCAATTGAAAGGAATGAATTAAATTAGGCAATTAACTGATTACAATATCAGGCAAATTAAAAGATTAACATAAAATATAACTTAATTGACGTCAAATAAAAGGAAGTTATGAGTTGTAAACGTTAATTAAGGGATTAGTTTTGGATATAATATCTTTTACTTAATTAAAGGTCTAGCAGTTATGACAAATAATCTCATATTTAACTGTTAATTAAGGAAAATTTCATATTTAATCGTGATATAGCAGTTATGGCAAATAATTTCCCCTAATCTTTAGCTGTCAAACCGGCAATTAAGAATATTACCTAATATATAGCTGCCAAATCGATAATTAAGGGATTAGTTTTGGATATATCTTTTACTTAATTAAAGGTCTAGCAGTTATGGAAAATAATCTCATATTTAACCGTTAAATAAGGAAAATATCATCTTTAATCATGATATAGCAGTTATGGCAAATAATCTTCCCTAATCTTTAGTTGTCAACCCGATAATTAAGAATATTACCTAATATTTAGCTTCCGAACCGATAATTAAGGGATTTTTATGGATATAATATCTTTTGCTTAATTAAAGGTCTAGCAGTTATGGCAAATAATCTCATATTTAACCATTAATTAAGGAAGATATCAAATTTAATCGTGATATAGCAGTTATGGCAAATAATATCCCCCAATATTTAGCTGTCAAACCGGTAATTAAGAATATTACCTAATATTTAGCTGTAAACTTGGTAACTAAGGGATTTTCTTTCCACTAATCTTGCGTTTAAACCGGTAACATAAAAGTATAATTTCCATTTAGCAAATCAATGTGATTGATATCATAAGCTAATCAAGGAAAATCTAAGTTAAAATTTCATATTTAATTTTCGAATTTTAGTAGATTTATGATAATTATAGTTTAACATATTTATGGTAGTACTTTAAGTATTTTTAGTAGTATTTGAGCTTTAATAATTATCAAAAAATGGAATAAATTAATACTATAGTTTTATAGTTTGGTAAGTACTTAAATATCATAAGCTACTCAAGGTAACATAATAGTATCATAAGCCAATCAAGGCAATTTAAGATTAGAATTACCATTTCTAAAAATGAAATATTAAACTTTGAATTACCATTTTTTAAAAGTATGATATATTACTATTTGAATTTATATTTTTGGATTTTTATAGTCTATATTATTTTTATATTCTATATTATAAATGGTCAAAAAAATTAAAATTAGTCTAGAAAACTTTAATAACTATATACGTATAATAATTAATTAATGTATAATCTTTTTATCAATTAGTCAAGAATTTAACAACGAATATGTATAATATTTACGAACTTTAATTTAAATATTGTAAATGGTAAATATAAAATTATTTTATATGAAAGAGAAGAATAAGAGTAAAGTATAATCAAAATATAAGAAGAAGACTAAAATCTACTCAATTGGAATAGAAGAAGAACATTGTATTAAACATTTGAACATAAACAATCTGTAAAATGTATGCTCAATTGGAATAGAAGAACAACAAAATGTGTTATTGATAATTGATATTGATAAACAATCTAAGATGATATTCATAATTTGCGAAGTACAACAACAAATAAAAGTCAAATACAATCCTTAAAACACTAATAATCTTGCCATCATTAGTCTTTGTGATGATTAAGACTCTCACACGAGCCTTCATATCATCTAGATTAAGAATAGGGCTTGGTTTCAAGTTTATGAAAGAAATTGAAAATTATATGGCCTGAATAATTCTTGCAAACTTGACATACCCCAATTGTAGAATTTGCTTGGCAATTTGAGAAGGAAGCTTGGAGAGAAATTAATATCAAAGTATTAAAAAAAATGCTTGGCAATTTGAGAAGCAAGAAAGGAGAGAATAACCTTCACATGAATTAGAGAGGAGAGAAAGATGGGTGAATCTTGAATTAGGGTTGAATGTGAAATAGAAATGTGCTCCTATTTATAATTAGTGGTAGTTATTGTGGTGATGACATGTGGCATTTTTGATTGATTAATTGTCCCCCTTTTATGCTTTGAGTGACATGTGGCGAAAATTATTTTGCTTTAATGTTATATATAGATTATTTCTTTATTTTTTATTTTTTCTTCTCATCCATTCTTTCTTTGTTATTTACTTTTGTTTTTTTCCTCATTCTTTTTCAAATCAAAAAATGACCCTTATCCTATATCCTTCTTTATTTCTTTCTTAATGCTTTCATGTGTAAAAGAATTGTAAGGAAAAATTATGTTAGATTATTATTCTTAATTAATTCATGCAATATTACTCTATGTTAGTATCGTTTTATATAGAAATGATATATTAGTATTATTTAAGTATCATTTGTTTAGACCGTTAGAATAATTATCATCATCTACCATTTTGTTCTTATTTCGATCACTATATTTATAGAATAATTATCTATTATTTTTCTTTTCCTACGTCATCATTGATATTCCAATTTTCCAAAATATTGAAAAAATCTAACCCGATATAGCTAATTATTTTTAAAAAATATTATTGACTTGATAAGGGCCTGTAGAAGTACCATATATCCTATATTTGTGTGATGAGTTAGGGGCCCATATTCTAGCTTCGCCCCGGGCTCTATAAAGGTCAGGCCCTGCTTTCATCTGATCTGGTTCTCCTCTCACTCTCAATTCATTCTCATCATCTTTTTTATCACCGCAATAAGGTTTTGCTTCTTTCTTGAGTTTCTCTCTGTTTTTTTTGTGTGATGATATTATGGTTGAAAGTTTGAAACTGAATTTGAGAAGCAGATGAGGGTCGTCAATTTCAAGTGTAATACTATGATTCTGAGAACAAATTCAAAAGTGAAATTGAAACTGAATTTGAAAAGTAGAAGATTACAAAAATGAATGTGGAGAAATGATTAGGGCGAGAAGAAGCTTTAAAAATGGCTGCAAATCGTTGTAACGCCATCTCATCTGCCAATTGAAACCTAGTTTACCTTCATGCAAATTTCTCTTTATGCAATTGAAAACCTAGAGCTTTTATGAATTGATTGTGCTTGTTTTTTATGAATTGAGAACATGGCAGGGTGAAAAAATAATACGTATATGATGGTACTTCACTTGTACAATTTTATTTTATTTTAGTGAAAAATACATAAATGAGAAGGTAAGGACTTAATCTCATCTTTTGCTAAAGTTATAGGGCTGAAACATCACTGTTAGAAGTAAAGGGGCCTAATCTCACGTGTGGGCAAAGTTAAGGGGCTAATTTACCACTTTGGCGGTTTAAATTATATTTTTAATTCAACTATCTCTCTCTTCCTTCCCTTGTTTTCTTGTTCTCTCTCCTCCTCCTTCTCCTCTATAACCACCGGTCCACCAACTTTGCCACCACTAAGTCCACTAAGTCCTACAGCCAAACCAGGAAACACCATGTAATATCCGAGGAAATTAAACGTGTTTAACTAAGCAAAAATCGTAATTAATTAAAATTTTCTGTAATTATATATGTATAATTTATATATAAAGCGACTTATTTAATATCTAACGTTAATTGAACTTAAGTTATTATTATTATTTTCATAATTCCTTAAATTGATTTCTAAATGTAAATTATTAATTCAAAAGTTATTAGTTATAAGAATGGTAGATTACAATGCTAGTACTAACAAAATAATAATATAGGAAAAAGAAAACCCATTTGCAAAATATTGACTTTCTAAGTTTGACTTTCCCTTACCTCCTTCTTCATCAAGCCATGGAGTTTCTCTACCTCCTTAAGCAAACCTTTCCCCAAGTAAGTGAGGTTCTAGACCCTTCTCTTATGGCTATAAATTGCTATGTTACAACCCAAAACAACGCATTCAAATACCTATCTCTTTCCCCTCCTTCCCGCCACTCTCCTTTCTTTTTTCCCCTGTTTCTTCCCCTCCCCTGCTTCTCCCTCACTTTGCTGGCTGCAGCACCACAACTCGCCGGAGACAAAAGCGACGTAGCCAGACGCCACCGGCGAGACACCCAGCAACCACGCTGACCACCGTGCACCCCCACGCTGCCCTCTCTTCCTTTCTCTCTCATGCTCTCCTGCCGTTGCTGCTCGGAGCGTGCCACACTGCGGCCTCCCTGACTGACACCGCCGCCGCCTTGCTGCTGCGCCTCGCCGCCTTGCTTCTGCGCCTCGCCGAAGCTGCGACCACCACCCCTGCTTCTCCTTCGCTGCTCAAGTGAGCAGAGATAGAACGTCCCTCGAAGCTCTCAGAGAACGATTCACGAAGGTCTAAGGTTATCGTACTCCGGATCGAGGTACTCACGGGAAGACGACATGGCGTAGAAGTGAGGATTAACGTAGTTCTAAGATTGTTCACGGTTTCCATTTTCTAATTAACCCTTATGAAAGACTAAGAGAATGTTAGCTAATTATCAGTTGTATTTTGTCACCCATCACGCATGTTGTTAATTTATCAATAATGTCATGTTTTTTTTCGCCTTGTGCTTTCCTAACGGAAAGTACGGCGGTAACGCACCGACTATCTAGGTCCTCCGCTGCTAATGCCAAACTAATTAACCTAATAATGGTGATTAAAAGTCGGGGCGTTACACACCATCTACGACCAACTTCCTGATCACAAGCCGTAGGACCAAAAACCCAGGTCAGTCTTCTGAGGAATTCAATTCCTCCAAATTCCATTAAATGTTGAACTTCAACGAGAACGCCTCATTTTACAACCTTCGAAGGGTATTTCATTCCCTATCCTTTTATATATTAATATTGCTGCATTTTTTCTATAATCTATAATATTCAACTTTATCCTTTTGATTTATGATAAATTATGATGTGGTGATGCCTGTTTTTCCAATTACTAGTGAACTGTGAGAGGAAGAAGTTCCTACCCACTCTAAACAACAAAAGACATAAAAGGAAATCAAAAGGGAAGTTGCTTTCTTTGTGCATTTCTTGGGATGTTGTTGTATATTGGAATAATTTTAGAATATTCAGCTAGTATGTGCAATAAGTATTATTGCTGTTTAAGAATTTTTTTGATTTATTAATCTATTAATGATTCTGAGATTCTCTCATGTGTGTGATCCAGATATGTATAACATTTGCTTATTTTTGTTTCTCTACCAACCATTTAAATGAATTTCGTGCAGTTTGCTTCAAGTTGAGGTCATTTTTTGATGAAAAATGAGTTCAATAGATTACATGCTGAAGGAGAGAAAGACGAGTACTGGTAGCACGGTGCTTAATTCTCATGATTTCAAGCAGAAATGGATGGAATGAGACTAGCATGGATCCGAGTCATTCAATATAAGGATAGACTGCTGATGGGGGTTGGAGGTAAGCAGAGAGGAAAAGAAGGGGGGAAGTGACGAGGCTAGGTTAGAGGGGGGGATTTTGGGTTTCAGAGTGGAGAGAAAGAGAGGGAGGCAGAGGAGATGTATAGAGGGGAAATAGGGGTGAAGGAGGAGGGGAATTTATTTTTTTATATATTATTTTTCGAAATATAAATTTTATATTTTTAAATGTGTAATAAGAGAGTGATATGTGTCAATTTAATTTGTTAAACAGGTTAACAAGAGGTGATAGTCGATTTTGACTTGTTAAATGCAAAAATGGCTACAAGGTTTACTTGTTATTGGAATATCTTTAGTTTGACTTGTTAGAAGCGGTCAATGCAAATATTGATTTATTCATGACAAATTTTCCTTTTGTATATTGAGAAATAGGTGCTTTGTGAAGAAGAATAAGTGTTTAGGTGGTTTGTATATATAGATGTTGTCTAGCTCCGTTGTTTAATGCCTTTCTATTTCATACCAAGCATTTGTAGATGGTTTTTTTTTGATATGGGCATTAATCAAAAAATCATTTTAGTGGTCTGAAATTTTGCGTACGATATTCCTAGCGTGTGTATACAATTTAATGAGATTTGGTTTCTTGGTGATAATAGAGTAAGAGAAAGCTAAAGAATGGCTAAAATCATTTGTCAAAGTTTTGATACCAATCATGATTAATAAGCATATAAAAATAAGCATATATGAATAAAGATAATAGAGATTTGGTTTCTTGGTGATAATAGAGTAAGAGAAAGCTAAAGAATGGCTAAAATCATTTGTCAAAGTTTTGATACCTATTCTGGAATGTTTTTTGAATTTTTTTTGAAATCATAGTTTACAATCATATAAAAATAAGCAATCTATATAATTATATAAAACAAAATCATGAGTCCTACGTGTCGGCACCATAATTAATTGGCATACGTGGCACAACACATGTCATTATGTGGTTGATTTGTACACGTGTCAGCACCACACAATTTTGTAATCTTCTCCCCATAATCGCAGGGATTATGGTTGCTAAATTTCGTCAAAATCTGGCATTAATATATGGAAAGAAATCATCATTTCAATTTTCAAATTGTACAATCTATATAATTATATAAAACAAAATCATGAGTCTTACGTGTCGACACCATAATTAATTGGCATACGTGGTACAACACATGTCATTCACTACTACAAAATGCATTAGTTCTCGGCACTAATACCTTGGCACAGTACACTAGCGTTGGGCTGTTCTCTTCTATTCCGTGTTTTCAAATGTGCCGAATGGTATTTTCGGCAGCAAAAAGCGCCGAGAACTTCCATTGAAATTAGCGGGATTTTAAATTTTGGGGAAAAGCAAAGCGGGAATTTGAATTTTGGGGAAAAGCAAAGCGGGACTTTGAATTTTGGGCTCCGAAATGTTCTACTCCGTATCTCATTACTCTCTCTCCTTCGTTCTTTTGCCCTAGCATTTCGTCTCCCCAGGCTGAACCAACATCTTCCATTTTTTTTTCTCCCTGACCAGCAAGAAGAATCAGGTCCTTTTTCTCTCTCCTCCTCGTTTTCAAACTCGTTTTCCGGCTACATACCTATGTTTCTCTGGCGAATTAACTTAGTAGGTCCCGAGTTCGCTGATGAACTCATCACTAAGCTTGATTTAGATCGAAAAAGTTTTTAGATGAGGTTGAATATTCTGGTGTTCTTCTTTTTCTGATATGCAGAGACTACTTGCGGTGTACTGTAAAACCTTCGAATTACTGGCTTGCTGGTGGTTGTGGCATCGGATTTCGGGCGAGAGATGTACGGAGGAACAGAGCGAGGGAAGACCAACGGCGGAGGTTGTTGCCGTTGTTGGAATTGACAGTGATTGTGATTGTCGGAAATAGAGAAATTAGGGTTAGGATTATCAGAATTGGATTTGATATAAGATTGTGAAGACAAGAAGCACAAACGCCGATGCTACTGCTGAAACCTGGTCAGTGCTTCTTGCACCTTATCTGAATAAAAAGTTGAGATGAATTTTGTGTTTTCTTATTTTCCTATACTTCTCATTTATGTGTCTTTGGATAAGAAAACACATCCTGCTTCAAAGGACCTGTAGTAACCACCATCTGTCCGCCAGCTTCAATGAAAGATTGTGCATCACCTACAGGTTTAAAGAGGTATGTGCCACTTCCCTGACCATTGTACACGCTTAGCTCCTTGCCCACATTGTTTCCGGAACCATCACTATTAACAACTTTTGGTCAATAAGACTTGGAGCAAACACGAAATCTTAAGTTTAAGGGAGTGAGGAGGAGAGTAACACTTATATTTATATTGACATCATGATTGATTGTGTAAGATACTCAAAATATTCTGTTACTTTCAGCCTTACTAATTATGATAATCCAGAACCTATGATTGTGGTGTGTCAGCTCTCTAATTTGTCTGTTGGTGTAAGTTTTGAAATTGTATTTCTGATGATGCTGCAAGTGACTTTGGTTCTTATGTATGAGATGAACCAGGTGGACAACATAACCTAGAATGTTAAGGAAGAGCCTGTACAGTGCTTAGAGAGTATAATCTTACAAGTTCCCAGTTAGATATGGTCTAATCTTATTTTGATATGGTGTATGGACATATATTTTGACAAATTTGTTAACTTGATAGCTAACATTTTACATCCTCTAGTATTTTCCTTTTTTTAGGAAAATATGATTGTAGTTTTTGGTTGATGAAATTATATAGGCTTTTCTAATGTTATATAAATTCTGGGACTTGGTAGAAGCTATAACTCCTAATGGTAGATGATTTTTGTTTGATTGTTATGCTCGTAACTTAGCTAGTATTGTGACCCTATTAGGTAGTGATTTATCATTAATCAATTAGCTTGATGAGCCTCTCAGCTCTTACTGCTCAAGTTGCTCAATTTACTCTCAATGTGAGTTTCTGTCTCTCTTGTCCCAGTTTGAGCCAAGCAAATGTTTCTCTCTTTGTCTCTCTTTCTCTCTGTGTGTGTGATTAGTTGAAATTCATACCATATATTCAATTAGTTCTAATAGTTGGATCTACTTGAATTACGCGTTGAAAATATAAATTGTTACTAGTAATCCATGAAATGTAATTGGTCATATGTTTCATGTTGATTTGTATTGTCGATATGATTTAATTAGCTAGCTGCACTTTTAGATTAAGCTCCTCCTTTATTCTGCATCTTTGTATATGGCTTTATGATAAATGATAACATTTTCTTTTCGATAGTTTCAAATTCATCATTCTGTTTCCTTTCTTAGGGGACAGGATCCTCCATCTGGCAACTCTCCCCTTACTTTGGACCTTTCCAGAAGTTGGATTTTGAGCTAGAAATGGTATAAGTTGTAACTCACATCTCTAGAATTTCCTTGAGCAACCCAGATATATGAGAATCAAGATAGTGATACAATTTTTACTACGAACACCTTCTAGCTGTGATGTGACCACAAACTATTACCCTCCGTTTCCCAGTCTAGACAATGTTGAACAGTAGTTATTGGACTATATGGGATTTTTGATGCTGCAGGCTGCTGTTGTTGGAAAACTTATTGATGTCAATTGTCAATAATGTTGTTGTTCACATCTTTGGGCTTGTTCTGCTGAATGACTGGAGTGGTAGATCTCTGTTTGCCTAACTTCAGTTCTTATGGATGTTTCTATCAATCAATAAAACTTTGGTATGTCAATCTGGAACATTCTTTAATTACTACAAATGGTTTCCGCAGCTAGAGACATTCAAGGTTGGGAGTATATGCGCCTCCTGGGCCTTTCCAAGGGAAGAGTTTACGTATGTTTGTTATTCATTATGGCTTTTTAGTTTGGTTTTACATGTTTGGCGTTTATGTTTGTCTTTTCTCAGGTACGATAATATCGCCATGGATTGTGACCCTAGATGCTCTTGCACCTTTTGCTTGTGATGCACCGAAACAGGTACTAAATGGGTTAGCCATTTGGTCTTTAAAAAAATTTTAATGTAGGAAGCTAGACCTGAAGAAGATCTGTAGAGTCTTTTCCATCGTCTATTCGTATTTACAAGCTTTCTTGCCTTTGAATCGAGCTTATATCAATAATTCAAGTTTCATGTAAAAGTACACTCTTTTGATACAACTGCTCTGAAACGGCAGGAGCCATCTCCATGTCATATATGTCGTTCTGCCGCTGCCGTTTGTTGTGTTGTTGTTCTGAGAGCAGGTGCATGCATCTCTTTCCCTTCCATTTAGATCATTGTATCTCATCTTTTAATGGGAAGGGATCAGAATTGCTTGTTGCAAACTGTAGTGTAGTGAACTGCTAAGTATTTAGATATAAGATTTATATGTTTTTCAAATAATTTAGGGTATGATTTTAGGGCTTTGATCAGAAATTGGATTTTTTTTCTTAAACGGACGTTGTATTTAGGGTTATCATAGCTCAGATGACTATTGAATTGTTGCTAATGAGCCCTTTCTAATGCTCGAATGGAAAATGGGGACAAGAGATTTGATACTCTTGGGTTGTTGTTTGAAGATTTTGTAGTATGCAACTTATGTTCTTATAAAATCTGCTGGAGTTCCTGCAATAAGCTGTGTGATTTTTTGCTATATGTAATTCGATTCAAGCGATCTTTGTTCAACGAGGAGGATTGTGCAGAAGTGCAATACTGAGGAGGTTAAGCCTGCTAAATTCATTAGGAAGTGCTGCTGCTTTCCTCTATTTGTTTCGTTATTGTCGTTCCGAAGAGTGCATCTCTTTCCCTTCCTTTTGAATTTTGTATGTCGTATATGACTACTACAAAAGCATTATGCAATTTCATCATCGTTGTACAATTTCATCACTTCTAAGATCTTTGTTTGATTGTAGACCACACATTATGCAACAACATTTTGAGGATCATTGCTTGTACGATTTCATCATCCTTGTTGCTCCGGATTTTTTTTTATCTATCGTTGCTTAGCTATTAATGTTTTCTTTTCTTATCTACAGATTATATCAGTATGCTATTGCAAAATTTGCAAGTAATCTTAGAATAAAGCGGAGAATGACGATAAGAAGCTCGAAGCATTACGTTCTTGTGGCTTGGAATTTGCTAAATTTAAGTGATAAACATAAATGTTAGTAGTATAGCTCTATGTATAAAGATTTTCATATATGTAGTCTTACTTTTTCATTTCTCTTTTTATGTAATCTTAATTATAACACTAAGATTGTATTATTAGTTATCATTATTTATAATAAATAAGATTGTTTTATTAGCTTTTTTGGCTTAACTTTATATTATTTGATGTTCCTTTGTGACAATAAAATGCATTTATAAGCAAGACGAATAGAGAGATAAAAAAGACTAAAAAATGAGATAAAAAGATTTCTTAGTAGTGGTAACATTCTCAGCATATAAAAGTGCCAAGAACCGGCACTTTAAAATGTCGAGGTTAGCAAAGGCGCACAGTACCGCCGAGTCGGCGCTTTTAAGTGCTGAGAGGTTAGAAGTGGCACACAAAAGCGCCGCGAAATCTCGGCGCTTTTAAGTGCCTAGGGAAAGAGTAGGCGCACAAAAGCGCCGAGAATTTCTCGACGGCCAAAATCTCGGCGCTTTACTGCGCCGAGATATTGCCTAAAAAGCACCGAGAAATGACGCGTTTTGTAGTAGTGATTATGTGGTTGATTTGTACACATGTCAGCACCACACAATTTTGTAATCTTCTTTCCATAATCGCAGGGATTATGGTTGCTAAATTTCGTCAAAATCTGGCATTAATATATGGAAAGAAATCATCATTTCAATTTTCAAATTGTACAATTGGTCAAAAACGGCAAATGAGATATATTTGGTTCCTATGATCAAGCAAATTTGCACTAATCTAGGGGAAGCAAATCAATTACACCAATCCATGCCATAATAGAATATGTTTCTGTCCAAAAGTGTCGTACCTCTTTCCGGCGGATATGAGCGGTCCCAGTCCGAGCTCCGGCCAAGAACCTGCACATGAAACCCAAACCCCCGGGGTGTCCCGAGGACGGGCTCTCCGACGCTCAAGTTAGTACTCATTTTAGATAGAGAGAGTGTGGGTGTAGGGAGAGAGAATGGATTCTGGATCTCTTTACCTTAGCCCTATGAGGGGCTTATATAGACAAGTGAGCGTGGGCCTTGTGTCGTTTGGGCCTTGGGCCGTATATTTGGGAGAGGGTATTTATCCCATACAATTTGCCCCCCTAGTTACAGTGATAATCGTTGATTGAACTTGAACTATATTGGGCTTATTCACTTGGTTCCTCATGATATTGGACATGTATGTCTTCATGATGAACTTTGTGCGTGATCGAGTCTCTGCTGTGAGATGTAGCCTCTTCAGCCAGAGAGCTTGCTTCAATGAGCTAAGGTGTATCATCCTCTAGGTGAGGATCTTCTCAAGTAATAAGAGACGAAGCTTCCTTTGCTGAGGAGTCTGCTCTGATAATCTGCCGTGTAGCATCCTCTAGTGAAGGTCTGCTCACATAGTCTGTGATGTTGCTTCACCAATCTGAGATTCTGATGAGCAAGAATGTAGCATTGCCTATAGCCTCTGCTAGTTTTGTATTTTTTGCGTTCTTTTGAGTAGTTTTTGAAAGAAAATATGCTATTTCTTTGTACCTTCTTCCTCCTACCATACGTATCCTTGCCCCCCAGTCTGTCTGCTTTGCTTGCGGCAGAGGAGGCAGACTGAGATTAGAATGCTATAGACAAGTCCGTAATAGTGATGATACGTGGATATGTAATGCTGATGAGCATGATCCTCTGTCTGAAGTGAGGATCTGCTAATGATAAGGAGCACGATCCTCTGTCTAAGATGGGGTCTGCGATAATAATAAGGAGCATGATCCTCTATCTGAAGCGAGGATCTGCTATAATAAAGAGCATGATCCTCTGTCTGAAGCGAGGATCTGCTAATGAAAATAATGGCAGAACCCTCTGTCTGAGACGGGGTCTGCTATAATATGGAGCATGATCCTCTGTCTGAAGCGAGAATCTGCTAATGATAAAGAGCATGATCCTCTGTCTGAAGCGAGGATCTGCTAATGATAAGGGGCATGATCCTCTGTCTGAAGCGAGGATCTGCTAATGATAAGGAGCATGATCCTCTGTCTGAAGCGAGGATCTGCTAATGATAAGGGGCATGATTCAGAGGATCTGCTATAATAAGGAGCATGATCCTCTGTCTGAAGCGAGGATCTGCTAATGATAAGGAGTATGATCCTCTGTCCGAAGCGAGGATCTGCTGATGAAAATAATGGCAGAACCCTCTGTCTGAGACTGGGTCTGCTATAATAGGGAGCATGATCCTCTGTCTGAGACAAGGATCTGCTAATGATAGTGATGGCAGAGCCCTCTGCCTGAGTGGGGTCTGCGATAATAATAAGGAGCATGATCCTCTATCTGAAGTGAGGATCTGCTATAATAAAGAGCATGATCCTCTGTCTGAAGCGAGGATCTGCTAATGAAAATAATGGCAGAACCCTCTGTCTGAGACGGGGTCTGCTATAATATGGAGCATGATCCTGTGTCTGAGACGAGGATCTGCTAATGATAAGGATCATGATCCTCTGTCTGAAGCGAGGATCTGCTAATGATAAGGGGCATGATCCTCTGTCTGAAGCGAGGATCTGCTATAATAAGGAGCATGATCCTCTGTCTGAAGCGAGGATCTGCTAATGATAAGGAGCATGATCCTCTGTCCGAAGCGAGGATCTGCTGTAATAAAGAGCATGATCCTCTGTCTGAAGCGAGGATCTGCTAATGAAAATAATGGCAGAACCCTCTGTCTGAGACGGGGTCTGCTATAATATGGAGCATGATCCTCTGTCTGAAGCGAGAATCTGCTAATGATAAAGAGCATGATCCTCTGTCTGAAGCGAGGATCTGCTAATGATAAGGGGCATGATCCTCTGTCTGAAGCGAGGATCTGCTAATGATAAGGAGCATGATCCTCTGTCCGAAGCGAGGATCTGCTAATGATAAGGGCATGATCCTCTGTCTGAAGCGAGGATCTGCTAATGATAAGGAGCATGATCCTCTGTCCGAAGCGAGGATCTGCTGATGAAAATAATGGCAGAACCCTCTGTCTGAGACTGGGTCTGCTATAATAAGGAGCATGATCCTCTGTCTGAGACGAGGATCTGCTAATGATAGTGATGGCAGAGCCCTCTGCTTGAGTGGGGTCTGCGATAATAATAAGGAGCATGATCCTCTATCTGAAGCGAGGGTCTGCTATAATAAAGAGCATGATCCTCTGTCTGAAGCGAGGATCTGCTAATGAAAATAATGGCATAACCCTCTGTCTGAGATGGGGTCTGCTATAATATGGAGCATGATCCTCTGTCTGAGACGAGGATCTGCTAATGATAAGGAGCATGATCCTCTGTCTGAAGCGAGGATCTGCTAATGATAAGGAGCATGATCCTCTGTCTGAAGCGAGGATCTGCTAATGATAAGGGGCATGATCCTCTGTCTGAAGCGAGGATCTGCTATAATAAGGAGCATGATCCTCTGTCTGAAGCGAGGACCTGCTATAATAAGGAGCATGATCCTCTGTCTGAAGCGAGGATCTGCTATAATAAGGAGATATATCAAGCAATATATCTGAGTGTTTTCGTTTACTTGGCTTGGTGGCCGGTGAGATTTGCTCAGAGCTGGGACTTTAGGGGCCCTTTACTCTTCTGCTCTGCCTTATGTATGACAAAGATTCAACAACAGCAGAGCAGAGGAGGTATTTTGACGCCCTAAGTCATGATGATTCTGGGAGTTTTGGGGTTCGCCCTTTAGCTCCTTCTGCCATCTTTTTCGTTTCGGGGTACGCTTTGGTTCTTAGGAACTCTCGCGTCCCCATTAGCCTTAGGTGTCTATGACTTATCCTTGCTGGTTTTTGGGCCTTCGGCCCCGCAGGTTTTGAGGTAGAGGTCTATGACATCGGTAAGTCGAGTCGGCATCCGATCACTCTGCGGGCCTCAGGGGGCTCTTGGACAGAGTTAACCTTTTGGCCGACTCCCTTTCTTCATTATATAGTTTACTTTTGTGTCTGAAGAGCCTCTTCAGCCTTCAGTCTGACTCAAACCCTGTTTTCTTTTGCCAGACTGTGGTATTTTTTCTCAGTCTGCTAAGGGTCTATCTGATTTCAACATTTTATTTTTCATAAAGAATTGATAAGGGGATGGGGGTTTAATGCGAAATGGAGAGCATGATCCTCTCTGTGAAGCGAGGATCTGCTATAATAGTGAGCATGATCCTCTATCTGAGGTGAGGATCTGCTGAAATAATAATGGGCAGGATCCTCCATCTGGGGTGAGGATCTGCTAATGATGATGGCAGAGCTCTCTGAGATGGTGCTCTGCAATAATAAAAGGAGCAGGATCCTCTGTCTGAAGCGAGGATCTGCCGTAAAAATGACGGCAGAGCCCTCTGAGATGGTGCTCTGCGATAATAATAAGGAGCGGGATCCTCTATCCGTGGTGAGGATCTGCTAATAATGACGGTAAAGAACTTAGCTCTTCGCTTAAGTCTTTCACTCTGCTTCTTCAGCAAAGCACTCTACTTCTTCAGCAAAGCACTCTGCTTCTTCAGCAAAGCACTCTGCTTCTTCAGCAGAGCTCGATTTGTAACTATGACTTAGCTCTTCACTTAAGTCTTTCACTCTGCTTCTTCAGCAGAGCTCGATTTGTAACTATGACTTAGCTCTTCACTTAAGTCTTTCACTCTGCTTCTTCAGCAGAGCTCGATTTGTAACTATGACTTAGCTCTTCACTTAAGTCTTTCACTCTGCTTCTTCAACAGAGCTCGATTTGTAACTATGACTTAGCTCTTCACATAAGTCTTTCCAACGGCTTAATAGCTCGCTGAAGTCTTCAATAATATATGTCTTTCCAGCGGCTTAAGAGCTCGCTGGAATCTTCAATAAAATAAGGAGCATGATCCTCTGTCTGAAGCGAGGATCTGCTAATGATAATAATGGCAGAGCCCTCTGTCTGAGATGGGGTCTGCGATAATAATAACCGAATACCTCTCTAGCAGGTTTGATCCTGCCAAAGGGAAAAGATAAGATGTGTCTGCAATAATAATAACAGAATATATCTTTTCAGCGGCTTAATAGCCTGCTGAAGTCTTCAATAATATGTGCAGACTCACAAAATAGGTGCTTTCATAATTAAGCACTATAATGAGTATTACATTTCGAATCAAATTTCCCATCAAGTTGGGCCACATATACTCATTTGCCCCCCACTCTTAAGTTGAATTGGAGGTCAGTTTAAGAGTAGCATTTTGACAACCCAACTAGGCATACATAGAGGTCGGAAGACGTCTTACAAGTCAATATTAGCACTTCATTTAATCATGTCATGTAATCAAATACAGTGAATGTTGGCACTCTTTTGATAATCATTGACAAACTATAATAATCAATTTTTGAAGCTTGTAATATAAACTAAGTACAACAGCCATAATGACATCCGATCTAATCTTGCATCTAAAGTAAGCAAAGTTGATATCAATAGTGGTGGAAAACGGGATACTTAGCTTGAATTACTCTGCGGAAAGTTGACGAAATAATATTTAGAGACCACGGTTGTTGTCTGCTAAACTTAGCTATGCGGCAGAGTCACGTGGGTCTGCTCTCTGTCAAGAGTAATCAAGAGTTACCAGATACCAAGAGTAGCTCGAGTGCGCAGAGACTTAAGGTCTGCAAAACGAATCTGGAGTTTGCAGTCTGCAATCTGCAACTACTCACTTGGAGCCTGTTAATCGAGTCTGCAATGGACCCAAAGTTGTCTGCTTGCATCATTTCAGTCTGCCCGTATCCGTTCTCTGGATGTACATTATTCTGCTATGTGTGCCTGATGTAGACAGTAATTGCTATCACAAATCAGAAGTGCAAAGCAGAAGCGAGGATTATGACGCTCTGCTAATCTGGCACAGAAGCGTGTGCCTGCAATCTGCTTCCGCTGGTTGCACCCGGTCTGCTTGGTGTGCAGATTGGTCTCGTAGGCCAAACCAAGTTGCTTAATGTGTAGACAGGAGTCTTTGTCCTGACAATTGTGCTTTGCTCAGTTGGTCTGTTCAGCCCGAAGTGGTCTACAATTTTTTTTTATTAACGTTGCAGACCCATTTGCTACGTCATCTCGCTGGAGACAGTGATCAAATCTGCAGGCTGAGTTTGTAAGCTACCCCGTGAGGGTCTGTCCAGAACGCACCTCTGCTGGTTGTATCACATTTGCTCACACAGAGCTGATATTGTGCTCTGCTATTCTCGCGCGGATCAACATGTGGGTCTGCTCTGTTATAAAGTGCGGATCGGCATTGCCCGGGATCTTTCAAATGTCTTCTGTTTTTTAATCTGAAGATTACAGGCCAATGTAGATCAAGTCTCTTCTCATGGTCTGCTTCTTCTTTTGCTGATTGCATCAGTTTGCTTAGCCTACGGGTGTGTTTTGTCAGCCAAGTCGAGCTGGTTCTAGTCTGGGCCCTTTGGCATGGTTCTGTTCTGCAAAGATCTGATGCGAGTCATTGTAGTTCTGCTTTGTTGCAGACTGAACTCTCATATTTATTTAGTGGACTCTACTGTGATGTGCTCGAACCAGTCATTTGTTCTGCTAATCTGACACACATTCTGATGAGTATTCGTTTATGAAGTCCGCTGAACAGGATTACTCTCTGCCAATTTGGTTGTGGTGAAACATGCCTTCTAAAGGTCTGCAAGTTGCTTCCGTGGTTCTGCCAATATTGGTAGGCCATTAGTCCAGTGTTGCTGAGCATATCTTGCAGGCAGATTTCACTTGGGAATTTTCTCGAGCACCTTGTGTGCAGCAATATATGTTTTAGAGAATGAGAACATAGCAAGTTCATCCATTTCTCCAAGTTCAGAACATGAAGATTAGTGCTTTATTTTACGAGAGCACCATTGACTGACTACTTATGCCGAGTAGCGTGTACTAGCTTGAGTGTGTAGATAAGTAATATCTTGGTGTTGTAGTATGATGAACATGTGCGTACATGACAACTATACCAGCATATTATAGAAACTATATGATAGTTATAATACAGACTAGTGCTTTATTTAAGGCACCACTCATCAAATCTCAACAATATACCAATGCTTAGATCACAAAAAATAGCGTAAAGGAAAAGAGTAGTCTTAGCTGGGTGTCAAATTTAATCCACATGCTGTATCTCATTGTTTGTTCGTTGCTGTTGTTGTTGGACTTCCAACTTGGACATCTTAGTGGGACTTCATTGATTTTTATTTGTGATGAATCATGTTCCCTTGGCTTGATGTGTTAGTGGGATAGCATAAGACCCTCGTTTGGATTTGTTTGGAACGATGGGTCTGATGTCAACCCTTTCCCAGTTTACCTCTTTGTGGCTTTTCATACTTTTTGCTTACAACCCTCCTCGTGTGCATATCTCCTTTAAGAAAATTTGTAGTTTGTAGATCTTGTAGATTTTGGTCTGAATTGGAGCCTTTCAGACCATAGGATAGCTATTTGAGCAATGTAGCCATGGAAATGGTGGATCTCCATGGGCGCTTTTCTCTCCTCCTCCTTCTAGCGCCAAATTGTTTCTGTCCAAAAGTGTCGTACCTCTTTCCGACGGATATGAGCGGTCCCAGTCCGAGCTCCGGCCAAGAACCTGCACATGAAACCCAAACCCCCGGGGGTGTCCCGAGGACGGGCTCTCCGACGCTCAAGTCAGTACTCATTTTAGATAGAGAGAGTGTGGGTGTAGGGAGAAAGAATGGATTCTGGATCTCTTTACCTTAGCCCTATGAGGGGCTTATATAGACAAGTGAGCGTGGGCCTTGTGTCGTTTGGGCCTTGGGCCGTATATTCGGGAGAGGGTATTTATCCCATACAGAATAGATGGGAAATCTTTAAGCTATCAAAGAATAATTTACTACTACTATATAAACATAATTAGGCCATCTAAATATTGTACCATTCATTTCGTTTTTTTTCCTCCTCAACGCCACCGTGCAAGGCATAATAGAGCTAATACACCAGGGTGGCGCAGAGAGAAGCAATAACTACAATAACCCAACTGCAGTAGCAGCACAATGGAAGCGAACCACGGTCGGAAGCGAAGAGAGAAAATCCATAAGCAACAGTACTATCAAATTAATTAGCCAATTGATATGTTCTTTTAATAATTATAATAATTTCTATCAATGATGAAATTTTGAGCTGTGAGGTTTCTTAAACTTACACAATCGACATTAGTGAACAAGCAATAGGCCACATAATCAATACTTGATCTAAAATTTATAACCTTACTAAAAATCTTTGACATTAAAATTTGTACTAATCATTGTGCAATTACTAAACTATAGATATTTGTTTTAACAAATTTTACGAGTATGAAAATTGATTGTTATTGATTTTTGAAGAAAAATTCAATTCCCTCTGTAGATCCAGTATTTGACAAGATGAAAATGAATAAGATAATCGTTAGATCTAGCAACCTAGAAAATTAGAACAACAAATAGTCATAGGAGCGAAAAAGTAAAACAACAAACCCGCCTACTAAACCAGCAACTATGTTGACAAGCATGCAATATCAGATCATCACTTGACAGAGTTGATGCGAAAATTGACGAAGGTTCAAGACTAATTAAAGTGTTAGAAGAGAAAACTTGCGTTGAGAGTTATGGAGGAACGAGGGAGATGGACCATGGACAAGGGAGATCAGTGAGGGAGATGAATGGGTGAGGGAGGTGAGTGAAGGAAATAAATGAAAGCAATATCTAGATTCATGAATATGAATATGGGGGATGAGTGAGGGAGTTGAAAATTGAACCCAACAATTAGTCTAAAAACTCCAACAATATGTGATAAAATTACATTAAGCTATTTAAGCTTGACTATTAGTCCCCTATTTCTATCTAATAGAGATATTCTTACTTTTTACGTTTGCCGATATGTATTTGACCTCGAATATCTATAAATGAACATGAGTAAGAATTATAAAGGTTGATATTAGAAAAACTACATATTTAGATGAATCATACAAGAAGCTACATAACTATATTTTCCTTACATATAAATAACAGAAAATGACCAACGAGTAAAATGTGAATATAGCAAAAGTCAAAGCGTCCCTACTAAATAAGTACTTAGGGAGTAATATACTATACTAAGGGTTAGGTAGTCCCTCTCTCTAGGGTTAGGTAGTCCCTCTCGTAGGGTGTGGTTTTCTTCGCCGTTTCGTCTCTTGCGTCTCCTCTCTTGCTTCCGGTCGCCGGGGACTCGCAGTACAGGGCTGGGTTGCGGCCCTTCCTTGTCGCCGGTGAGTCCCCTTCCCTCTTTCCCTCTCTCCTTGTTTTGAGTCGAGTCGCTAGGGCTAGCAGGTTCCTTTAGGGCTTCTCTTCCTTTCTACCCTTTTTGTGGGTTTGGCCGTGCTTGGGGTTGCGTAGGAGTGTTGGGGCCGGTGTCTTGCTACTTGCCTTTTCCGTTCGCTTCTCCCTTGGAGGGTCGTGGTAGGGTTGCTTTCTGGCAAGGTTTTATTTTCGTTTAGGGTTCAATAATGTCGTCCTCTAGGTTTTGGGTATCATCTGATCGCATTACTGTGGCTTTTGAACCGCTTTCTTTCGCTCTTTCTGTTTGTTGGAGGAGACCTTGGCTGAGACTATGCCTTTTGTTTGGCGGTTGTCAGACGCCGGTTGGTACACAGGTTGTCTCTGTGGTTGTGATCTTAGTCCGGATTTGGAGTGCGGTTCGTATGACTGGTGGTTCGCTGATCGCTATGCCCTACTTCTCCATAGGATCTTGGTTTGCAGGTGTGTTTATAAATAATCGTCGATTGGCCTGCCTGTTCGTTTTCATGGTTATTGGCAATGCGAATTTACAATTTGCAATAGAAGCTTGGATGCAATCTTGGGTAGAGAGTATGTTTCCTTCCCCGGGCTATGGTTTGATAGATGCTCTCATTGTTGGCTGTATTTTCCAGCGTTGTTACGAGAGCTGCGCTACTTTGGTCGATCTATTTCATCAGCATAGCATTAATGAAGATGTCGTTTATGAATTTCTACTAGATTGTTTTTCTTTGTTCCTATTAACTGATTGTAGATGCCGTATGACCTTTAATTAATGAAATTGTTTCCCTTTCAAAAAAAAAAGGGAGTAATGTACTAGACTTTTATGCACGCGATGCACGCTATTTATATGAGTGAAATTTTTTAACAATGTGAGTAACATATTTTATCTTCCATTTTATCAGTTTAACTAATTATATTAAGAATATTAATATAACATCGTTAATATTTTATTATATCTATAAAATAACTTCCATTCGCCAAATGACTCTAGCTCATTCAATTTGCTAACTGTGCATTGCCAAATGTCGTAACCTAATGCGTTTAAGCTCACTAGATGACAAATATTAATAACATATTAACTTAAGTTAAATTAGGGAAAAAATGCCATGTGTTCATTAGAAATTGATCCTAAAATATAAAATTTCCTATTTTAAGTAATTACTTGCCAAAATCTGTTTTCAAAATAATCAATTATATAATTAGAAACTATGTTATACTGATATCATAAACTATGTTAATAAGTATTCGATCCATTGATCCCATTCAAACTAAAGTCAAATAAAAAATATATTTTTTATTATACACACGGCTATTTTTTGTTCAAATAGATTTGGGTGTACCATGAGCATGATGCATACTCTCAATAATTATCACCTTCCACTTATGACTTAACCAGCTCTCTTCTTTTCTTAGTTCCTAACTTTTTATAACAGAGTAGATATAGATGAAACGAATATGGTAGATTATAATAGTAATTTAGGGAAGCGTTAGTTGTTTGACTAGCCTGATGAAAGGTTTTTTAGTTGTTTGGTATTATGGTAGAGTATTTAGCCCGCTCATGTTTAAGTTTTAGTCTAAAAACAATAGGAAAAGAATAATATCAAATTACAAAGTATTTATTTTAGATTTAAATTTTGTAAGGTTACTAAATATAATTAGAATTATTCTTTTTTCAAAAAAAAAAATATAATTTGAAATATAAGATTCCGGTTTAAAATAATATAAGTAGTTAGAAATTAATACTTGGGCTTAAAGAAAATAAAATGTATAAGGCTATCAAAAAAAGAGAGAATAAAGCGTATAAGCTTCCACTTTATATAACTAACTTTTTTACATAGGATTATATGTTTATTTGGCTATTAGTCTATCAAATATTTAATTATGATCATGTCGTGTAGTAGTTTATGAGTCATTTTACCAATTTAATATATAAAAAGGGCCTCTAATAATGAAACATATATATATATATATAATAACAGTGGCACATACCGGGCAATGGTTAAAATTCTAATCTATATTCTATATAATTTTATACAAGTAACATGTTATACCATACAAGATAAAAAAATTACTATGATACTCCCTCCATTTCTTTTTGTTTGTCCCATTTATTGTAGCTTCAAATGTCAAGAAAGATGATATCATAGACATGTGGGCGAGGACAATAATTGAGAAGTCCACTTATTGTACAGTAAATGTGGTGATTAAATTAGGTGCGGTAACACAACTTTTCCATATAGGAAAAGATGAAAAAGTAGGACAAACAAAAAAAAAGGAAAAAACGGAAAGCACGACAAACAAAGAAGCGGAAGGAGTATGTATTAAGGTTATACTCTTTTCAACTTATTTCATCGTATTTCGAAGGAGAAAATAAATTCAAATAAGTTAAAATAAGTTCAGATAAGTTTCAATAAGTTCGAATCAGTTCATATATGTTTTAAAAGTATAAATACCTTATGAAATAAACTCATATAAGTTACGATAAGTTCTGATAAGTTTTGATAGACTAAATTAAGTTCATAAGTTGAGATATGTTCAAATAAATTAAGATAAGTTCTTATAAGTTAATATAAGTTGAAGAGAACATTACCTTTTTTTAAAGAATGACATAAAACAGTTTAAAATGATAAAAGGAAAATGATATAAAGTTGTACTAAAATAATAGAAAGAAAATATAGTAAATGACACAAACAAAAATGATATGCAAATGTACTTAAGTAATATAACAAGCATTAAAGTGATTTAATTTGTAAATTGATATATTATGGTCGTTGTCACACTATAACTTCTGGTGCAACAGTTACTAGAGGTGTTAAAAACTGACACGACCCGCCAACTCGACACGAAATCGACCCGTTATTAGCGGGTTTGGATCGAAGGTGTTGACTCGTTTAAGTACACGGGTTGACACGACACGATACGCTTAATAAACAGGTCGGGTCAGGGTTGGAGGGGTTCAACCCGTTTAACTAAGTGGGTTGACACGATATAACACAAATTACTCATTTTTCAATTTTTGTATGTAAAAACAATATGACACGCCAACCCGATCCGAACTCGACACGGAATGAATGGGTTTGGGTCAAAGCTCTTTGACACGTTTAAGTAAACGGGTTGACACGACACGACACGATTATTAAACGGGTCGGGTTAGGGTTGAGGGGGTTTAACCTATTTATGTAAGCGGGTGACACGAATATGACACGACACGACACGTTTACCAGGTCTAACAGTTACACCCCCAAGAATTTTTGAACATTTAATTATTAAGAGAAATTCTTGAAAATTATTGGGAAGTTTTCTTCATAAACAAAAAATTTACCTAATAACCAAAGCAAGAAATTTTTGCAACGTTTCAAGCATAACAACAAGGTGACATTTGGCGTACCATTAGAGCACGGGGAAAATCTTTATAAAATAAATTATGAAATCGTTTTAAATTAACTATAAATTATAAAGAATATCATATAATAAAATATTACTGAAATCTAAAAACCGCTGATATTTACAAAAAAAAAGTATATTTTGCATCTAACCCTAGAGAACTTATTGAGAAATTATACTATTACTTAATTGCTAGGAATTTTTAACTAGATATCAAACAAGTACTACCAGGTACCTATAATTGGCGAGTTACAACATCGAATATAATAGGGATTTTTGTAATTTATGCTAAAATATTATACCTTACTATATCAATTGCATTAATAGTAATGGACTAAAATTTTCAAATATAGGACAACTTGAATCTAAAAAACTTTAGGTAATTATAATTATTTTTTTATGTAAGTCGAGTAATGTTATAGGTTAGATTTTTCAATAATAAAGCTTTATTTACATAAACAGTGCGTCTCACACGGGCACGAATAAGTATATGATTTTTTTTTTCTAACTAGATATTTTTTTTTTGAGCCAAAAATCCCCGTGTGTTACACGGGCCACTACTCTAGTATATGAATAAAGATAATAGAGATTTGGTTTCTTGTTGATATCCCAGCATATATTTTTTGAGATATTCCTAGCGGGTGTATACAATTGAATGAGATTTGGTTTCTTGGTGATAATAGAATAAGAGACAGCTAAAGAATGGACTAAAATCATTTTTCAGAGTTTTGATACCTATTATGGAATTTTTTTTGATAGAGTTGTAGTGAAGGGAAGAGAAGAGAAAAAGCGTCTTTTTTATTTAAGCTAACTGGTGGCTAAAATATACTTTGTTGATTGTTATTATGAGATGGTAATGGATCCAAGACTCTACTTGACATTGTTGGTTCTAAGAATATCCACCACAAAATCATATGTGTCATGCTATATCTTTTAAGGTTCCCTTAAACGAGTAATAAATAACCTTGTTTATACCATATAATTGGATATATTAGATTTTCAATTGGGCTTCACCCAAAAGGTATGAGCCTCTGATTTTTTAGCCTATATGGGCTTGGATAGGGTGTGGACCTAAGTGTTATCAAGTAGGGTATAGGTCAATTAGAAATATTTCAAACTCAAACACTACCATGGACCCTTTTAAATTTAATTTCTATGAAATTTTCAAGAAGTTAAGATTTCCAATTAATAAAAAAACTATATGCACTACTCATTTACACAAAAACATCAAACCATGACCTTATTACCCAAATCAAACATTGATATCTAATGATAGAGTATAAAACATAGTATAAAATTATGCTTGAAACTCCAACTATCAGTTTAAACTGTTTGTTTGGTTGATTTTTGACATGATATCGGAGTTAAAGTGACAAGAAGGTAATAGGTTCAAATCTCATCCATCCACCCTCTAGAATAATCAGTCTTAGATTTAAAAATGGTCTGCCATAATATTGGTGCCAGCGTGACAAGAAGGTGGCTGATTCAAATATCATCCAGCCATCCACCCCACCCCTCCCCCTTTCTTGCATCTATTTTCAATCATCTATGAACAAGTAAATAACTATTCACACTAAGATGCCCATTTGATTGTTATCATGTCGTTGATGCCTTTCACTAGAGCAAGCAAGAAACTGTAGAGTTTAGTTTGTAACAAATTTTATATTAATAAGTGAAGAAATTATTACGTACGATTATACTTTGGACCTTACCCATATCCTATTAAACCCCAGATTTGATAAAGATTTTAATTTTTAGACCCTATAAGTTTGGATAAAGTATGAGTATATATACAAAAAAATAGGGTATGGTTACGAGTTTTGCCGAACCATAGTCATTGTACTAATTCTATTCACCTATCTTAAGACTACCGGGTTTCTAACTCAACGATAGAGTAGTCGGCTCTTAAGTGCGGCTTGAGTTAGTTTATTTAAATGCTCATTGCTTGCCAAAGATCCTACTTCTACTACTAGTAGGTCACCAGATTGGGGAAGTGAAGTGACTTAGACAAATCTTAATTTGTCGATAGCCTCAGGACAATGAATTGACAATTGAACGGGACAACTCCAACCTTCGGTATGTCATAAGAACCTGTCCATGCATAAGCAACTCAAGTCTCAAACTTGGCTTGTGATTTTCAAGAAGGTATCACATATATCCATTATTATCTTTACATATTTAATACTTTATTATGAAGGAATATAACATTCAACCTTGTAATCAAGCAGTGTTTGTACAATATCAATTTTAGGATTTCAAAGATAACCTCGATCTATTTCACAAAGCAGTTACTTACAAAAAGAATGATATGATATTTTTCTATAGTCTATACACCGTAGATATAGTTTCTTTTAGCAATAATTGTTTTTGCCTAACAAAAGTATGAAGTATTAGACTACTTGGATTTTGATTTGATTCGAAGGAGGGATCTAAAAACGTCATCTCTCACCTCATGCTTCATCACTATTTTCCCTTCCATGAATTCGCAGCATTCACATTCGATCTTCACAAAACATTTGAAACTCTTTGGTTCCTTTCCGCTCAACACACATCACATTTGACCTTCGTTAACCTCATATTGATCACCATCTACACCCGAAAGATCAAATCTTATATAGAGAACTCACAGTTGAAAATATTCCTCACCAATCAGCATGACATTGTTGTATTGCAGTTTTTTTCACAAAATTCTCCCAACCCATGAATCTTGAACAAATTTTCATCGGCCACATAATCTAGAATGTGGGCTGCTTAACAATGAGATTACATTAATCACAATGGCAAATATCAATTTCAAAGGAATATAAAGAAAGAAAAACAGACGATTAACAAAAAAAAAATATAGAGAGAATTGTATACCTGCTTCTAAAATGATTTTCTCATCATTGCAAAAAGAGCACTCTGGTTGATGAAGAGTAAATCCATCCATTGTAACTAGGTTTAGACATGAATAATGTTATTATGGATGAGGGTGAAAACATCCAATTATTGATGTACTTAAGTAAATATACCTAGAGAGACATGAAGCGGAGGAGCCAACTTTGATCCCTTTCGGCGTTTTGATTTACCATAAATTGTTCTTTGAACCTTGAAAACTGAAGGGGCAGAATATGAAACTAAGAAAAATGGAATCTCGGGGCTGATTAAGAGTCTGGTTGTTTAGTTTGCCTTGCCTTGCCTTGGAAACTAGAGGAGCAAACAGAAAAATCAACCTCATCTCTTTTAAGTCTTGCATATTGCAAATAAAAGTCAATTTCATTCTTTCACCACCTTGATGTCCTACTTCCTAAAGTTTAGACATTTTTCAATACTTGATTAAGCTAGCCCAAAACTAATAAAGAAACATGTCCTCTAACTGCAACCTTAATAAAACGGAGTACTTATTAGCCAAGTTTTACCAGCTTAAATATTTGGCCATAGTAGGAGGAGTGCATTTAGGAGTAAGTATTCGTGCAATAAGCAATTAAGCAATAAGCAGAAACCAGGTGCATGTAATCAATTACACCCAAACAGCCACAAAGGCAAAGGGTATTAGACTAAAGCCATAGCAACGTAACACCTAATAGAAGAAAAACACGACCAAATTCACATGGGCATATGTACTTATTACTACCAAGAAAATAAACATATAGAAGCACTTATTCTACCACATGAACTAGGAAAGATTCAATAAACTTAACTCGTTCTTTTAGTCAATTCAAAAAATGGCTGTGAGTAGAAGGTCATATACTCGATTCGCTAGTAGTATTATAAATCCCAAGCAAAATGAAGGTGGTTCAACATGAGAAATAAGCATGGTCATGATAGCCTAAGCTGCACGCTTTTCAGTGATTGCAAGAAATACACCAACAATAGAACGCACCTGTCAATATTACATTATAAGAAGCAATCAAGATAAATGTGCTCATGTTATGTTGATAGCAGTGCCGTTCCTGACATTTTTGGTGCCCTAGGCGCAAAATAAAAAATGGGCCCCAAAAATATAGAATTTTTTTTCTCGATATATCTGATTCTAGATTTTAATTTTTAAAGTTGTGTCTCGAAACTATGTAAAGACAAATATATATAACATTTGTCTTTTAGAAATATAGTAGTATCAAGACGCTTTAGTTAATTTCTTCAATAACTTCTTTTTCTTAAGAGAATTGCATAAGTATTGAACCCCATCATCATTACCGATAATCTAAAAGTTTTTCCCATGGTAAGGTCATCATTTATCACCAAAAAGATAAAACTATATATATCCATGAAAAATAACCAAACACCCATATGAAAATAAGAATTTGGAAAGGAAAAAAAAATTGTCCAAAAAAATAAAAAAATTGGAAAAAAAATTAATAGAATGCGTAAAGATGTTATGAAACAAAGACATTTAAAAACAAATTCAAGAAGAAGTCAAATATCAAATTATACAGAGACTTATGTTTGCCAGTCTATCCATGAGTAAATGGTTAGACAGTATGATGATTAAGTTAAAATGGTAAGGTTTAAACTCAAAGGTTCAAAGTTTTAAAAAAAAATTTAACACTTATGCTAAGTAAAAACCTCAACGATTATAAGATTATGAGCTAAAACCTTTTTAATTTAGATTAAAACCTTTTGGTCTTAATGGTCTATCCCAAGACTTACTCAGTATAGATAATAGTTTTTCAATTGATTTTCAAAGCTCCTTGATGAGAATATTTTTTTAGTAAAATTGTTTTAGATGATTGAAACTCATATGACTTGGAATGTGGTACCGTACAAATTATAGATGATAATTCTATATCGCTATTCAATGGGAATATTAGACAAAAATTTGCTACAATTGTCGAACCTTTTGAGGAAAATAATGTTTTCCATCTGAATTAAAGGAGGGATTATTGGGAATCTACGAAAAAGTTCATGAGATTGGCAAAATATTAGAATTAGGAACTGAAAGTTTAGGAAAAAGAAAGTAATAAAGATCCCTAAATATTCTCTTTCTTCTTATCTTCTTCTGTATTCTCAAGAGTCATGAGTATCCCCGAGCATATATAAGCAATTTTCTTTTCCTATATGACATATTTTCTAATTTGGGCCCTTTAAAGAGTTGTGCCCTAGGCGGTCGCACTCGATGCCTACCCTCAGAATCGGCCCTGGTTGATAGGAAGGCTTTGATGAGTTGAATATTCTTCCATTAAGCAGTGGGCCAAAATTCTCTATGGCCTCAATTGTTTGCTACTCTTTAGTATACAGATCATGGCTAAGAATGACAAATAGAATGTAGAAGGTGGCCTGGGAGGCAGTGGCGGATCCAGGATTTCCACCTTACGGGTTCGAAGTCATCCAAAAAATAAGATCAAAATAAAGCGATTATAAAATTTAATATATTAATTCAAATTCCAAATTATGGCCGATAACTGGAGAGATTATCCTTTAAATTACAATAAAAAACTAAAAAACTAATATACTTAGCCTCATATATGAATACATCTAATTAACTAATTAGATAATTATAAACAAGGAATTTAAAGTATTCAATAAAAAAACTTTGTTCTTATACTATAATTTTAACGCAAACATCAATCAAAATACCCAATATACTAAATTGGACCTTAATGATAGAGACCTACTTACTAATTGAAAATTATTTTTTTAACATAAACAAAAGGAAAGAAACAAAAAGTAAGGAAAGAACAAAATTTATGTTTAAGAGGTAGGAAGTTATGACCAAAAAGGAAAAAAGAACTTCAAAAGGGGAAAAAAAATGTCAACAAAAATGGGCAGTAAGGGGGAATCGATCCCGCACCGGCACACCATTTCCTATGAGATGTTATGCGCGGGCCAAACCAACTGTGCTTCCTTGCACCTTGGGCAATATTTTTGCAGGCAGCAAACTATAACATTTTCTTCCTTTTTTTTTGAAGTATAAACATCCGTTTTTTTTTTATAAAAAAAACACTGGGTTCAGCTGAACCCAGTGAACCCGTACTGAATTCGCCCATGTTGGGAGGTAATGAATATAGCTCAACAGCAAATTGCTAGCTATATTTTAATGGTCACAAAATTAGTGAAAGACTATAATAGGAAATTATTGTCTCCTGGGCTTATGATCAAAGCCGATTTAAAGAAGGCTTATAACTCCATAGAATGGGGAATTTCGTTTTTCGACAGGAAATGAGTTTCTTTAGATTGTGTTCCAACAACGTTCTAGTCTATTTTGGATAATGGCAAGCCTTTTCCAATAATTTCGGGCCGCAAACAACAAGATCCAATCTCATAGTATCGGTTTGGTAGATTTGAAAACCTTCACATAACACATATCCAAATGAAATTCGTGACCGCGTTGAAGCTTAGCCGAAGATATACCTTCATTGTCGATGAGAAGTTCAAGACAAATTGAGTAGGAAACATCACCGTCGTCAATTATATTGATTTCATCTAATCCCATGGCCTAAGGATTTAGCTCTTTACCAATCCAGTTGCTAAAAACCCAATTCAATTTAGATCTTAGCCTCATGTTTTGCTGCGGCTGTGTTCATTTTTTTTCATTCATCACCATCCTCTACCATTGTGAATTAGTTAGCCACCTCCTGGTTAGATCTAACTCTCCAAAGACTAATCTTCACCAAAACTTTAGTTTCCTACTAGTGTAAGACACTAACAACTTACCCCAAACCTGTCACATGTTTGTTTTTTCATTCATCACTATCCTCTGCACATAAAATTGTTAGCTTATTGTTTGACACATCTACAAGCATACCAAATTCAGATATGACTTTCACTTACCACCTAAAAATTTAATGAAAAAAACAAGACATTTGATTCAATTCAATAAGCTAGGTCAAAAAGGCAACATAAGATAGACTATCAAATTCAACATTGACAAATAAGAAAATATTAGATAACAATTTTTGAGTCAGAGATTAAAACAACAATAAAAAGGCGATAATTGCAGTAATTAAAATCTCAGATAAGAATATCAGAGGAGAGAAGAAAAAAAAAAGGAAAAGTTTCCTGTTAGGAGTTGTAATCTCTGATGGGAAACGTGTAGGATTATAGATACTATAAGCGGAATTTCATGGATCTGATTCATAAGCACCTAAAACAGGATCTCATGCACATATAATTAAGGATCATATAATAATCAATGACCAACCTCTTGATGCGCGACTTCAACTGGTTTGGCGGGATTGAATACTTCAAAGTATAGCCAACAATCTTGGAGAAAGAATCTCAAACGTGATTCCTCTACTTAGTCCACCAATTCAGATCAACACTCCACCAATGCTAGTTGGAAGGAAGAAAGAAAGCGTTCTTCTTTTATGGAGTAATGTCAGTTGAGAGAGAGAGGAAGAGCATGAGAAAATAATGAGAGATACTGTATCTTATTTTCTGACTGTCTGACTTTTATATAGGAAATAATCTCCTCTTATCTCTTACTTCAGCAGACTACCCTATAGCCTTTATGGGCCATGGGTTTCTCTTTTGTTGATCCAAATATTATATGTGACCTTGTAGGATCCATTTAAGCGGGCTTCGGGTTTATTATTTACTAACCCAAAGGTCTATAGCGTTCTCTAGCAAGACGTAAAGACGACCAAATTAAATGAATTATTATCACCATAATATGATCCATATTATATTTAGTAATTGCATTAGAGTCGAGGACACAATTCCTTCAATCTCCCACTTGTCCGAGACGAGTGTGCAATATTCAGATTTCTAAAGTCTCTTAGTGTCTAATTTGATAGTATGATCACATCTCGTATTTTATCCATACTAATCCAAATTATTTCTTGAAATCCGAGTTCGAATTGCTAAACAAAAGATTATCTTATAATCCATTTGAGCACGGCCATGCATTTTCAATCCTCACTCTTCAAGAGGCCAAGACACCCATCCTATCTTATATAGGAGGACCTTTTCAATCTTGTGGCAACCAAAACTCCCACTCAATTTTTAGCACAACCCGAATGCTGCCTTTATAGTCCCCTTTTACGGCATGACGTTTGACAGCATCAAAGTTATACCAATCATTAAGCTAAGTAGTGTTCCACTCATGTCTTAGGAATCCACTAATATAATTACGAAGTTATTTAAACTTATAAGTAGGTCAATTCGATCAGGTATCAAATATACATATCCATATGATTGACTAAACATCTTTATGTTCCCATAGCCTATGAAACAGCGCTATCAATCAATCTTATATGCCAATCCTTTAATAAGTCATTTATGTCCAATTTAATGACTTAATTAGGAACATGAATATTCTATGAATTCAGTTCACTTATGGTGTTTCATTCATCAAATCATATATTTGACAAAACCATTGAATTTAAGAATATTTTTGGACATTTTATTCAATACTAAACCAAAATTAAATAAGATAAACTTTATTTCTCATAAACATATAGAAAAACCATGTCTTTACATTGTAACAAGTTTCTTCAAACATAATACAATCTAAAGCCATTCTAACATTTGCTTCAAGCCCATAGCCCTAGCGTGACTTTCATGCTTGGGTTGAGGTAGAGGTTTAGTAAGCGGATCAGCCACATTCTCATCCGTGTGAACTTTGCAGATTTTGACATTCTTTCTGTCAACTATCTCGCGAAAAAGGTGATACTTCCTCATTACATGTTTGGATTTTCTATGTGATCTTGGTTCTTTTTCTTGTGCAATAACACCATTATTATCACATAATAGCTCAATCCCTTCCAGAGCACTAGATACGACACCGAGCTCTGTCAAGAACTTCTTTATCCAAACTGCTTCCTTAGCTGCTTCAACCGCTGCTAAGTATTCTGATTCTGTCGTAGAGTCTGCTATAGTGATTTGCTTTGAACTCTTCCAACTCACTACTCCTCCATTTAGACAAAAATGTACCCTGACTGAGAGCGGTAATCACCTCTGTCGGTTTGGAAGCTCGCATCAGTATAACCTTTAACAACCAACTCATTTTCTCCTCCATAGACTAAGAACATGCCTTTAGTTCTTCTCCAGTACTTAAGGATGCTCTTAGCTGCAGTCCAGTGTGCTTCACATGGATTTGCTTGGAATCTACTACACATGCTCAAGGCATATGCAACATCTGGTCGAGTACTTATCATGGCATACATGATAGATCCTATAGCCGAGGCATAAGGTATGTTATTCATTCGCTTCAACTCATCAGGCTCAGTCGGACACTGACTCTTGCTAAGCGATATGCCATGTGACATGGGGACGAATCCTCTCTTCGAATTTTCCATGTTGAACCTTGCAAGAATTTTATCAATATAAGTTTCTTGACTTAGTCCAATCATCCATCAAGACCTATCTCTATGGATTTTTATTCCCAATATGTACTCAGCCTCTCCAAGGTCCTTCATGGAGAAACAACTTTTCAACCATTCCTTGACTGACTCAAGCATTGGTATGTCATTTTCCATGAGTAGTATGTCATCTACATACGGAACCAAGAAGACTAAGCTACTCCCACTAAATTTCTTGTAGACACAACATTCTTCTTCGCTTTTGAGAAAACCAAACTGTTTGATTGCCTCATCAAATCGAAGATTCCAGCTCCGAGATGCTTGCTTCAATCCATAAATGGATCTCTGAAACTTGCAAACCTTTTTAGGATTTTCTGGATCCTCAAAACCCTCAGGTTCTATCATATACACATCCTCATTCAAGAACCCATTCAAGAATGCGGTTTTGACATCCATCTGCCAAATTTCGTAATCGTAATATACAACAATTGCTAAAAAGTATCCGAATCGATTTAGGCATTACTACTGGAAAAAAGGTCACGTCATAGTCTATAGCAGGAACTTGTCGGAATCCTTTTGCAACCAATCTTGCTTTATAGACATAGACGTTTCCATCTTTGTCTGTTTTCAATTTAAACACCCACTTGCATCCAATAGGTGTAACCCCAGCAGGTAAGTCGACTAGGGTCCAAAGTTATTCTCAGACATGGAGTCTAATTCGGATTTCATGGCCTCAAGCCATTTCTCAGATGGGCTCGTCAAAGCTTGTTTGTAGGTAGTAGACTCTGAATTCTGTAAAATCATTATTTTAGAGTTTTCAGTTAACAGGAAATCAACCAACCTTTTGTTTTGAATCCTGGGTCTACTTGACCTACACGGGCCTAAGCATCAATAGAAATGTTCTCTTCAACATCTTGAAGATTTTCGCTTGAATTAGATTCAAGTGGGACGGTAGGAGGTTCACGTGTTGAATACGTCATCTCCTGAACTTGACTTTCGTCTTGTCGGGCCGTCTCTGACATGGTGTGAACCACGTCCAGTTGTTGCTCATCTCGAATTTCTTCGAGAACTATTTTACTCCCACTTGTCTTTCTGGAAATAAATTTCTTTTCAAGAAAGACACCATCACGAGCAACAAATACCTTGTTCTCGTGATGGTGAGTAATAACCCCTTGTCTCTTTTGGGTATCCCACAGGCAGTAAATGCTTTACGTAGGCCTCACAATCCAAGATTTTAAGAAAAGATAAGTTTAGAACCTTTCCATTCCACATCTCATATGGAGTCTTTTCTACAGCCTTTGATGGGCTCCTATTTAGTGTGTGTGAAGCTGTTTCGAGAGCATATCCCCAAAAAGAAATCGAAAGATCAACAAGACTCATCATTGATCAAACCATATCTCATAGAGTTCGATTTCTCCTTTCAGAGACACCATTTAATTGTGGAGTTCCTGGTGGAGTCAATTGTGAAAGTATTCCACAATCTTTCAAATGATCATCGAATTCTTGGATCAATATTCGCCACCACGATCGGATCGCAATGCCTTTATGATCTTACGAAGTTGATTTTGTACTTCATTTTGGATTCTTTGAACTTTTCAAATGATTCCGACTTATGTTTCATTAAATAGACATACCCATATCTACTTAAATCGTTAGTAAAGGTGATGAAGTACTCAAACCCTCCCCTACCTTTTGTGCTCATAGGCCCACAAACATCTGTATGTATGAGGCCCAAGAGATCACTAGCCTTTTCACCCTTTCCAGGAAAAGGTGATTTAGTCATTTTCCCCAACAAGCATGACTCACATACATCAAAAGATTCGAAATGGAAGGATTCCATCCTGTTGTGACTTTTGGATGCGCTTTTTGTTTATATGACCCATTCGGCAATGCCAAATGTAAGTAAGGTTTGAATCATTTGATTTTTATTTCTTGCTATCTATCTTATAGACCTGTACTGACCTTCTAATACATATAAGCCATTAATTAATTTTGCACTAGCATAGACCATATTATTGTAGGAAATGGCCGGAACAACACTTGTTCTTTATTTCAAAACAAAAACCTTCATCATTCAAAACGGAAACAGAAATAATGTTCTTAGTAATTGACGGAACAAAATAACAATTATTTAGTTCTATAATCAATCCATACGGTAAATGTAGACTATAACTTCCAATGGCAAGGGCAACAACTGTTGCTCCATTTCCAACGCGAAGCTCTACCTTGCCCTTTGCTAGCCATCTACTTCTTCTTAGTCCCTGCACATTGTTAACAATGTGAGAACCACATCAAGTATCTAATACCCATAAAGAAGTAGAAGTCAAATTGATTTCTATAACATAAATACTTGAGGTGGAAGCCCCCCAACTTCTTTTCCTCCAAGTATTTGGGGCAGTTTCTCTTCTACTGACCTATCTTTTTATAATGGAAGCATTTACTTTCCGCGGCTGCTTTTGGCTTAGCGATCGGCTTAGGTTTCTCAGGAGCAACGACAACTTTCTTGCCTTTGTCCTTCTTGCCTGCCCATTTCTTCTTAAAACCCGTCCCCTTTTGAACCATCAAAAGTTCTTTCTTTGGTTCTTTAGGAAGATTCCTCTCAGCATTGACTAGCAACCTGTGCAACTCTTGCAAGGTCTTTTCAGACTCATTCATGTTGAAAGCCATCCTGAATTGATTGAAGCTGTCAGGCAATGAGTGGAGAATGATGTCAGTAGCCAAATGTTCTCTATAAGGGAAACCAAGTCGTTCCATGTTTTCAAGAAGGCCCAAAATTTTGAAAACATGTGGGCCAACAACTTGACCCGGTTTTAAGTGACATTCTAAGATCTCCTTATTAGTCTCATACCTCTTAGTTCGGGCCCGTTTCTGAAACATGGCCTTCAGCTCTTGCATAATGGTGTAGGCATCCTTGGTTTCGAACCTCATTTGGAGGTCCGGCTCCATGGATGCCACCATTAGACAAGTGATTGGTATAGACCTTTCATTGGCCTGTTTAGCACGACGTTTTTCGGCTTCAGTAGATTCATCAGTTATTACTGGAAATGGGTTTTGTAAGACATCCTCTCTACCCTCCCACCTTAGAACGAGTCTTAGGGTCCTTTCCAATTAAGGGAATTTTCTCCATTCAACCTATCCTTCTCAAGGAAAGGGCGAATGTTGAAAATAGAGTTGTTATTGTTGTTATTCATAGTACCTCTAGACAGAAAAATAAAAGGCAAAGTTCAATTTATGTTTATGAAACAACCTTAAAACATGCAATGGTTTCTAGGTTTGTCACTTTATTCAATTTCAATGTCCCAATCAGAATAAGTGAGTACAAGATCCTATCAACATGCAACGCTAAGCAGACGGAGGCCGTATCTTAAAGTTACATTCTCAAGGTAAGTAAACTCTTTACTAATTATAACACTTTATAATTCTTGTTTAGATAGGAAAACATCACATGCTTAACTATCTCTTGCTTCAAAATCCACAACGCTTTTGATGATTTTGTTGTAGACAACCAAACTAAGTCTGCAAAATTCACAATTTCACCTTATTTCCCAAAATAAATGACAATACCCTGCGGAGGCATGACCTATTATCTTTAATTAAGGGTTAATGAGTACTTTATGTTTGGAAAAGCTAACCTCAATATTTAAGGGACGTAAGTTTATTATATTGTTATTGATCAGTGAACTCTTTCAATATTAATAACCAACATACTATAAACTTATAAGCATTGTAAAATAATATTGCCAAGTTGATTATATATCCCAAGTAAGAAAGTTACCCACGACGTTGGGGAGAACATTCCTAATCTTAGACAGAGTTTATCATCTTAAAATTTTAAGTTAACCTCCTATTTTGAAAATTTTTATATGGTGGAAACAAAAAAAAATTCATTCCACAAAATGACCTTATGGTATCATTTAAAATATTTAGTGCCCTTATTAAGATATACTAAAGCTAACCTATCATTACTTGATTAATTTTAGGAAATTTTGTCAAAAAAGACCTCATAAGTTATAAGTTTTGCGAGAAAACACCTTATAAAATCTTTTTTGTGAAAAAACACCTTATATGTAATTATTTATCAAATCATACACCTTATTATCATATTCTAGCCAAAAAGTCAACCTTTGAGTCCATTTTTTCATCTATTTTTGTGTATGGAAGCCACAGATATAAACCCAAATTTTTGGACAAATTTCTAATGCACAAAAAGGGAGAGAAAATATGAGAGTCAATGACCTGAAAGTTAACCTTTTTGACCAAAATAAGATAAAAAGGTGTGTAATTTGATAGATAATGTGATATAAGGTGTTTTCTCGCAAAAAAAATTATATAAGGTGTTTTTTCACAAAATTTGTAATTTATAAGGTATTTTTTGACAAAATTTCCTTAATTTTATAATATAAATGTAATTAATTTAACCCTCTCATTCTCCCCTCTTCTTCTTCGTCATATTCCAGCTAAAACAGTAAGCTTCTTGCACAACTTCATTGCCCAAATCACAGGCCTTAAATGGCATCCTCAAAGTGTCTCTCCTATACGGCTGATTTTCCATCTCTGTTTGCATTTTTATCGACACGAAACACTAACAAAGGGGCTGCTAGCACCACTAGTGCTGAGCTGCTGACACCCTCATATATTCACTGAAGTTGGCCATTTCTATCTTGTTGTTTAGAGAATCATTTGGATTTATCTACTCCATTTCTATCTTGATATTTTGAGTATAATTTCACCAACTTTAATTGATTCAAGGAGGAGTTAATTAATAGCATAGGATACTTAGGTTTAGTATCTATTTTAATTTTCGTTCTAAATTTTATTCCATTGTTTTTCAAGCTACGGTTTTCGGCGACGAATTTGATTTCACTTTCAAAGCTCTCTCGGTTTAATTGTGGGAATATGGCATTTCATTCCTTCTCATCATATTTTTCAATGTTTTGATGTGCCAATTGAGTCTAGTACCCATTGTACCAATGAAATGCCTAAAATGGTTGAAAACGGCCATTAATGATTGAGCTTAGCTTTTCTGGAGCTTTCAAATTCTTGGCTGAGAAGAAGGGGGTTAGTAATTATTGATTTAGATTAAGAAAAATTTTCAATTAATGATAGGTTAGGTCTAATATAACTTATTAATGACACTAGATGATCCAAACAATACCCTAAGATCACTTTATAGAATGAATTTTTTTTCCAACCACCATATAGAACATTTCAAAATAGGAGGTCATTATGTAGAATTTCCCAAAAAAGATCTTCGGCAATGGCCCAATATATTTTCCTCATTAATTTTTCCATTAAGTTTTTGATGCTTGCACAAAAATAAATAGAGAAACGAAAATGAAAGAGTGTTATATAAGAAAGGTGGAAATGGAGAAGGGTCAAAAGCAAAAGACAACTCTTAGCTAGAATTTCTGACATTCAGAAAGTGTTAGACTTTGATCCTACTAATCAGTTTCTATGGGACCTTGACTCCTCCTTACAAGGGGAACTAGAGAGAATTTTAGATAACGGGGAGGAGTTTTGGAAAGTTAGCTCTAGAGAACAATTGTTGACCTCAAGTAGACCTGTCAAAATTTGACACAACTCGAAACTCGACCCAAAACGACCCGGAAATAGTGAGGGTTTTGAACTCAACTTTTTGCCCCGAATCCGATTGTATCCGAACTTGAGAAAATCGTTTTTTACCCGATCCACCAAAAAATCATTATATTTGTAGCAATAATATGAAATTATGAGAATTTTATTGCTAAAAATAGCTTCAACTAGAGTATTTGGTTCCAAAAATAAATTTTGTTAAATGTGGAAGTAATTTTTGGTTGAATTAAGCTATAAATGACTATATTTTATATACTATTTTCAACGTATATTTTGTTACATATATGACCAAAAAACTAAATGAAAGAAAGAGCAAATTCAAATTAACCTGTTGGGTCGACCCGAAACTGAACACATTGGGTCTTGAACAAGGTTTATTCGTCCCAAATCCGAAAATATTTTATCTTTACCGATCCGACCGACCCGTTTGACAGGTCTAACCTCAAGGGATAGAAACACTACCTTCTTTCACACCTCAATCTTTAAAAGAAGAAAAAGAAATAGGATTGTTATGTTAAAGAATGATGTAGGTAATGAGCTAAAGATATTAAACATCATGTTTGGGAGTTTTGTACTGATCCGTTTACTACTGGGAAAATTGCTTCCAAATAGCCTCAACATCCATCTGGGCACACCAATATTGCCTATCCACCCTCTATGAGAGAAATTAGGAATTAGTTCTAGTCCTTGGAAAGCCCTGGGAAGGATGGGTTTCATAACTTCTTTCAAAAGCATTGGCATTCTGTAAAACATGATTTATACCAATTCTTCCAAATGGTGTTCAATTCCAAAAATGTGGATCTATCCTTGAATGAAGTTGTGGTCACCCTCTTACCTAAAATAGATCATCCTGAGAATATCAAACAACTCATACCAATTAGTTTGTGCCCCACTATCTTCAAGTATTTGACCAAAGTTCTTGTAAAAAAAATGAGACATTTGCTGAGCAAGCTAATATCTCCAAATCAAAATAACTTCACCCCTAAAAAAGGATATATAGTTGCTTTTGAGGCTTTATACTCCATGAAGAAAGCAAAAGGAAAAAAGGATACTTAGCCATTAAAATTGATCTTTGAAAAAGCATATGATAGACTAGAACGAGACTTTATATCCTAGACTACCCTAAAAGTCATGGTTGACTCATCCACATGTCAACTCATAATGTCTTGTATCAATTTTGCATCCTTTACTGTAAGTATCAATGGGGAAACTATCTATGCTGAAGATTTATGTTGAGAGGATCCTATATGAAACTATCTCATCTACTTTTTGCTGATGATCTTATTCTATTAAAAAAGCAAGCTCTCAAGCAGTCTTGAGCATTATTTTGAGTATTTTAGAGCAGTTTCTTGAGGCATTTGGCCAAAGAATTGTTCATGCTAAGAGTAGATGTTATTTCTCTAAGAACACCTCTGTCTAGGATGTCCAACTCATCTCTGAAATATTGCAAATTAAAGCAAGTAAAGACCTAGGTGACTATTTAGCAAACCCCTCACCGATAAAAGACCGACCTATGCCCAGCTTGATACCATCGTGAAGAAAATGCAAGGCAAGTTGGCTATCTGGAAAGCCAAATATCTAAATAAATCAGGTAGACCTGTCCTCATCAATGCCACCCTGAACTCTATAGCTATGTATCCTATGAGTTTTATTGCTCTGTCAAATAAATGCCTTGATGAAATGGATAGGATTTTGAGGAACTTCTTTTGAGGATCAACTTGTAACAAAATAAAAGTCCATTTAGTGGGATATGAGGGAAAACTGTGTGGACCAAAGGAAACGGGAGGAATAGGGTGAAGGTCAGACCATTTTTTTAAATATATCTCCATGGCTATGTTGTGTTGGAAAATCCACTCTAGCCAAAACCTAGTCTCTGATGTCGTTAGAGCTAAGTACACTAACAATAGATATGATCTAACTCCCTTTCAAAGACGCATTCATATTTGGCAAGACATAGGAAAAGGTGAGAAGTGTTTTCAGAACTCTGCCTCTTGGTCTATTGGTAAAGGCCCTCACATTTCCTTTTGGTTTGATAATTGGACTAGGAAAGGCCCCCTTAGAACACTGATTAGTGGCCCCTAACTAGGGAGGATTTTGTTCTAATTGTTTTCGAAACAAGCTTGTTGATGGAAGTTGGTATTTTTCTCACATATCTTGTGTCTTACCAACTGCCCTCCTCAATTATATTCTAGCTATGTATATTCATGATTCTGGTAGTGATGAATTTCTCTGCTCCCTTGCCCAAGGAAGATTCTTCAACTCCAAGACGGCCTATGCTGAGCTTTGGCACCAAACCTTGCCCACTATTTCGTCCCCCAATCACTCATAACCCATTTCTATACACATCATGGAATAGAAACATCAGGGAATCTAGTAGCTGCCTAGAAAAGACTGTGGGAAACCAATCTACCACCTAAGCTCAAATTCTTCTTGGGATGGTCTACCTGCGAAAGCCACCCTACAAGTTAGAGGCCTTGACATAACACCAAACTATCCTTTATGCATTAAAACCTAAAAACACGGGCTCACTTACTAGGACATTGTCCAATAGCTCAGAGTGTCTGGAGTTGCTTTACTCCAGTGCCACTAAGTTTCCACACAAGTACTGATGAGATGTGGATGAACTGACAATCTTTTCAGTGAGAGCAATGAAACCCCTTAGAACATACAGTTTGGGTTTGTTTATTGGGAGATATGGAATAAGAGAAATAATTGGATCTTTGAGAGTAAGAATAAGACTTGTCAAGCAGCTCATCAATAAGTCTATACCTCACAAAAGAACTATCAACGGCAAACACAAAGGACGGGAATGCGAATCTCTCTAATGAATGTCTTGAGATGCACCATAACAGTTGTATGATCAAGACTGTTATATGGTGGGATTGGGAGGAGTTTATAGCAACAGTACCAACAAATGTGAAAAAATCTTTTTTCAAAAAATGAAAGCTACAAATGCCACGGTAGTTAAAATCCAAACAATCACCAAAGCTTTAGATTGGGTTGTGGCTCAAAACTTAAATAATGTGTGCATCTTCTCCGACTCAAAGATAGCAGTTAAGCATAACACAACCACCTATTATTAAGGATTAGCACAACGTTGACTTCTGACTTGTTGAATCCAAAACTTATTAATAAAACCTAGATGTACACGTAACAGCTGCACTCCTTGTCTCTCTTGCAGCATCCACGTCAAGTTGAATGATTCATATACTCATATTTTTATTTTAAAAATTATTACAAAGAGGTGGTCTAACTTTATATTATAATTAAACTAATTTAATTCCATCATTTGATTAAAAAAATTCAGAACTTTATTAAAAAATGTGCTTCATTCTCTTCTTTTTATTAGGCTTTGGCTGGTCTCTAATTTTAAATTAAAATTAGTTAGTCTCTGAACTCTTGTTATTTTAGTGTAAAACAACAATATGAACCGTTGAACTAGAGATAGAAAAAGATGACTGAATCCACCAACCCAACTCGAATCGAACTCATTTATAGCATGTTGGGTTGAGATTTTCAACCCGTTTAATTAATTGGGTCAACCAGTTTGTCCCACTTAATTAAATAGGTCGGGTCAGGGTTGAAGTTGTCAACCCAAAAATAACCCTTTTATATAAATAGGTTGGTCAACTCGCTTAACCATTTAAAAACATATCTATTCATTAAAAGTTTTGTGTTAAACCCACCACCTATTAAGCAGAGTAGCAAACCCTAACACCACTTTCTAATTCATTTTTCATTCTCTAAACTAAGTTCATAAGTTCATTTTTTGTTTTCTCTATCCGTCAAAGAGAAAAAAACCAAACAATAAAAGTGTTAAACCCTACTCCGTAGTTCATTCTCTAAGCTTGTTGGGCATTATAGTAAGAAATGAAATGAGAATGTAGTACTTAATAATTAACATGCAGTCTATACCCTGCTAGTTGGCAATACATATGCAGATGAATAGACAGAAAACTTTAATGGGTTGACCCTTTAATTAAGAGGTTGGGTTGGCAAAAACATAATTGAGTCAAACCTGAAGGCTGACATGTTTAAGTACTAATTAGTTGGGTTGAGATTTTCAACCCAATTATCTATACAAGCCAGGTTGGGTCACAAGTATTTCAACCCCTTTATAGCAACCCGTTTAAGAACCTGACCCATTGCCAACCCTAATTTTACTCTAATGTTTACATATATCTCCAATTCTATTTTGAACAGAATTCACATTGTTATTGTTTTGGACGAGTTATTCCTAGTCGGCAATTCGTTGGATTGATGAGACCAACGATTCAATAACTCAAACGTTTAACGAAAACAATGAAATTGCAATGCGACAATCACTTATTAATCTATACTCTTTTAAAAGTGACGAGTTGACTGTAGCTTATTACTCCCTCAGTCCCATATTACTTGATAAAGTTTGACAGACACAAAGTTTTAGGAGTGTTATTTGACTTGTTTATTTTATTGTGAGTACTTAGTTGTTGGTATTGCAAAAGTAAAATAAAAAGCAAAAAGAGAGAGAATGCAAAAGTGGGACCATGATATTTTTAGAAGTGTATCAAGTAATATGGGACGGACGAATATGGAAAGTGTAGCAAGTAATATGGGACGAAGGGAGTAATAGTGTATTGACCATTTTTCCCTTTTGTATTCACATAGTTACTTGACTGCCCTTTATTGTTGTGTTGTTATGGGCTCTTCTTGTCTTGCTCCACACTTCTTCCACCTCTCTCCTGAAGTCCTATCCCTAAATTAAACCCTCAGATTGCTGATATTTGATCGCCAAATCAAATGGAAAATTACATAGAAGCTTGGATGAATAAAATGTCGATGAACAAGAGAGAAGAGCCAAGTATTGCAGCAACTCCCAACCGATGGTACAAACTAGCCCATTCATTGTGAAAGCAAGGGTGTGATAGTTGATAACCAACTCCAGATCGATGCACCATTGGCCGGATAGTTGGTTGTTCGACAAATCAAGATAATTAAGCGTTCATAACATCCCTATTTCCACCGTCGTTGGATCCTAAATTCAAATCATTAAGCAACTTTAAGGACTTAATCCCAAATGGAATCCCACCTGATAAGTCCTCATTATCTAAATTTAATCTCCCTAATTGCCTCAATTTTAACATTGAATCCGGCATTGACACAAAAAACTAATTATCATTTGCCACAAGCTCAATAAATTGTTAACAAGAAATCAATCAATTCTTGAATTTCTAAAACCCCAGAAATTTGAGCTTTAATAGCATCGTGCTCAACGAAAAGGACGATGCTACTATCAAAAAGAAGGAAAAGATCTTGTGCTGGAAGTTTGATTCCTATACTTATGGTAATTATTTGGTTTATGTTTATGCTAAATTCTGCACAGGACAAAACTAAGCTGGGAGCTACAGCTAGAAGGTGGCAAAGTAGTCGGACATGAGCGAGTATAGCTAAGATGAATAAAGAAAGCAAGAAAAGAGAAAGACAAGGACACATGGGATGGTGACGCGAAAACCCGTGGAATAAGGGAAAAATCGCGGGTGGCTTTGAGTCCACCAATCCACTATAATCTCAGTTACAGCCCTAGGTTCTATGTATCAAAGCAGTTTGTCAGCTAAGAACAATGTATGCTATTCAAATGTAAATGCTGAATGTGTAATACTTGTGTGTCTGAATCATACAATCATTGAGCTATATATACTAAGATAAATATCCGTTTGAATCAGCCTTCACAACGGCTTGTAACCGCTCCTAGATCCTCGCCCATATCTGTAGTTAATGGCCTTGAATGAGTCTTCATCTGTTTCTCTCTTACTGCACTTTGGACTTGGTCTTTGCGTGATTTTAGGCCTTGGCAATAACTGATCCACGATGTGTTTAGTAAAGCTGAGTCTCTTTAGCTGAGACGTCTAAGCTGGCTCTTCATAGCTGGTAGAACCAAGCTGGAATTCCTTAGCTGGAGAACCTAAGCTGGAGGATCTTAGCTGCAATAATCATTTAACCTGCATATGTAGCTGCGTAAATTTTCAGGACATAACAATTGCCCCTAACTTGTAGCTTGTACTCCTTGTTTTGCGTAGTAAAGCTGCAAGTTATTTTCATGAGTTTAAGATATAATTTCAGTATAACGTTTAGCATAAAAGATAGAAACTCAAGAGGCTAAAAAGATATAAATGAAGTACGCTTATCTTTAAAGATTGAGCTTAATCATTACTTCGGCATATTTAAGCAAAGTAATAAATACCAGCCGTTTTCGTCAGAACGGCTTTAAATCAAAAGATTTTTTGAAAGATCCTTTCTGTTTACTCTCATTTCTTCTTTAGTAAGTTTTTCCTCTCTCTTCTCTCCTTCGTTTCTCTGCATGCCTATCAAGCACTCAGCTAGGAAAAAAGTATTTTCTCCAAAAACCACATCCATGGGAAAGGCAAAAGACGATATTGCTTCAAGCATTACATAGGAGGATATTGAAAATATTAGAATTAGAGGAGGGTTTCCCTAGAATGAGTTTATAGTCCCAGATGAGTTAGATAGGCCGAAGAAAACTGCGGATAATCATATCTACTTCTACGAGTACCCTTTCCTGTTAGGGTATACTTTTGAGTTTACACCCCTAATTCGTTCTTTCATAGAGGTTCTGAACTTTTCCCTTGGCCAGCTTATGCCAGGATTCTGGAAGATCTATTACACTATTGAGTCAGCCACTAGGGATTGGAGTCCTGCCTTTGCCCTAGAAGACCTTCTTACCACCTATAGCCTCAAAATCATTAACCCTAAGAAGGTGACCCTGAAGCAAAAGCCTAATTACCAAAGTTCTGTAGAAGGGGCTAGTGCTTCTGAGTCTTACTGGAAGTCTCGCTTTTCTTCGTCGGCAAGGACTCCCTTGGCGAAGCTGGGGCCTATCTTCCCTCTGGCTGGCCTGCTGGAGGTATTTTTTACTATATTCTTCCTATATTCTTGAATATTTTATTAACTGTAATTCTTAACCTTGTCTTTTTTATAGGTGCTGCTGAGACCGTCGAGAGTCTCGAGGATAGGGACAAAAGGGCGAAGGTTTTCCTTAGCATCTCTCTAACCAAGAGAACCTACACTCCTCCTTTCAGGGCTATTCCTGTTACTTCCCTAACTCCTGCTACTTCAGGGAATAACTCCATAACTTCAGGTTAGATAACCCACTTGCTAGCTGTTTAACGAATTCTTTAGGAAAATTGCATTAGTTCTTACACTTTGTCGTTTGTATAGCTAAAGGTAGCACCCTGTCCCAAGCTAATGCTATGGCTCAGCTGAAGAAAAAGAAGATGGAGGCACCTACTTCTTCCACCCAATATAAACCTGCTACGCATGCCAAGGCTGCTGCTGCAGTTCCTAGCATGCCCCCTCCTCTAATCAAGCTGGAGTTAGACCCACCTGCCCGTGGTTCGTCAACGATAAACCTGATTATGCCTGCAGACTTTTGTCTAAGGATGGGGTAAATAACGGCATCTGGCCTCATGCAAATAGGTTGGTTTTTCCTGCTGTAGCCAAGCGCCTAAGGTTGCAGGATCCTGAGTTGACGGTTAACCATGCACTCCAGTACTCTCTTCAGGTAAACTTTTACTATGTTTCAGCTTTAAATACCTTTCAGTTGCTCTTCGTTTTTCTTATATCTTATTGTCCTGTGCTAGGCCCTACAAAACTGCCTAGCGGCACGTTCCAACTTGAGAGCAGCTGCCTCAGAGTCTGCCCAGCTCAAAGTTTCTCAAGCTGAGGTTGCTAGCTTGAAAGAGGAGCTGAGTAGGGCGAAGAAGGAGAAAGCCCATGCTGAGGAGCAGCGGAAAGCTGAGACACTGCTCTTAGAAAAGGAGACAGAGGCATAAAAGCTTTTCCCAGCTTTAGCAAAAGCCGAGATTGCTGCTGCTAGGGAGGAGTCTAAGGTAGCTGCCATGAAGCTGGCAGAAGTGATTGGGGAGAAGTACGTTCTAAGTGCTCAGCTGGCGCATCAAAAGGAGCTTCACCTGGACAAGATGGCGGAAGTTCAGATTGTTGAGCCTGCCAAGCTGGCCTACTTGATGCTGTTCAAAACTGTGGAGAAGAAAGAGCTGCATAAGTACACTGATGCCTTCTTAGCTACCATGGGGAGCATTGCGGATCTTAAGGCTTTGGCTTTGGACCTTCACCCTCCTAGACAGGAGACTTCTACAGCTGATTCGTCAGCTAAGGTCCAGACTACTGACCCTGCCACACCTGAGCCATCTAGTGGTTCCGACCCAGTCCTTCCAGCATCTGAGGTGCCAGAACAAATGCCAACAGCTGATCAGGTTGCTAGCTAGGAGTGTAGCTAGTTAATTCTTTACACGTTTTAGTTTTTTGTTTTTGTCAAATAATTTAAATTTCTCAAAAATGCTTTTTATCGCCAGTCAAGGGGCTGGTGTGTTTTTGGATGTTTAGAACATGCTGACTTTTGGTACATATATGCATTATGCGTTTAGAACTTTAGTATAATGAGCTAGCTGCTTTGTGTGTTTTCCCTGACGTTTTTGAAGCCAATGTCTTGTGTTATGGGCCCAGTTACCTTGGTGTATAACTCTTAGCTGGTGCAACCTTGGTAGCCCAGTTATCAAGTACTGCTGATAGCTACATTCCAAGGCGTCTAGGTGTGCTTGCGTCTTTAGATAGCTCTGGGAGTCTAAGAGGTGCTCCAATCTGTAGCTATTCTTGCGGTACCTGCGTGTGTTGACTATGCCAAGACATCTGATGCCTAAGTCAGTAAGGGTTCTGAGAATACCTTATAGATAGACAAGGCAAAGTAGGAGAGAGCCTAACCTGGCGTTTTTGACTTTGCTTAGCAATTTTTCCTACCTGGTGTAATTTCTTTGGTAATCGTTTGAGCTACTGCAGTTGAGAATTTGATTTCTAGCTTGTATCTGGTTTCTTAAAAATGATAAAGTTTCAGATGTGATGCATTCCAGCTTTTGGGAACAGCTTTCCCTTCTGCTGTAGCTAGGCGATATGCCCCTTTACCTACTACCTGCTTAATCAGGTAGGGCCCTTCCCAGCTAACTCCCAGCTTGCCTGCATTTAGTTCCTGAGTGTTATGGAAGACCTTCCTTAACATCGAGTCTCCTTTCTTAAATACCTTGGCTTTCACGTTTTTGTTAAAGCTGCGGGCTACAATCTGTTGCTGGGCGGCCATTCTAACTAGCGCATTCTCTCGTAGTTCTTCGATGGTATCTAAATCATAAGACAACTCAGAATCATTTAATTCAGGGGTTAAGAGCCCATACCTGGAAGTTGGCACAGCTACCTCAGCTGGCAGCACAGCTTCGCAGCCATAGACTAATGGAAAGGGGGTTTGTCCTGTCGCTCCTCTAGGTGTTGTTCTGTTGGCCCAAAGGACTCTAGGTAGCTCTTCTACCCATTTACCTTTTTTAGCCTTCAACCTCCTTTTGATGCCATTAATGTTTACCTTATTCCTGGATTCAGCTTGTCCGTTAGCTTGTGGATACCTGGGTGTTGAGGTAACCAAGTTGATGTTCCATTCATGACAAAACTGCAGCGTTTTATCACTTATGAATTGTGATCCATTATCACACACAATTTCACTCGGTACCCAAAACCTACAAATAATGTTAGTATGTATAAAAGTAATCACCTCCTTATCTCTTACCTGTTGGAATGCGCCTGCTTCAATCCACTTAGTAAAGTAGTCAGTTAAGGCCAGCATGAACACTTTTTGACCTGGTGCAACTGGTAGCTACCCTACTATGTCCATGCCCCACCTCATGAATGGCCAGGGGGTCAAGGTGGGGTGTAATGGCTCAGAGGGCTTATGTACCATACCTGCATGCTTTTGGCAACTATCACATTTAGCTACATACCTGTTGGCATCCTTACGCAACGTTGGCCAATAGTATCCGTAGGATAAGATTTTGTTAGATAAGCTCCTTCATGTTGTATGTGAGCCACATTCTCCCTCATGGAACTCCTTGAGGGTAGCTTCCCATTGCTCCTTTTCGAAGCACCTTTACAACATGTCTTGCTTAGCTGCATGCTTGAATAAGACTCCAGATATTACCTGGTACCTGCTGGCTTTCATACGCAGCTTCCTAGCTTCCAGCTTATCGTTTGGTAATATGTCCCTTTCCAAGTAATTTAGCAGTGGTTTCGTCCAGCTATCGGTACCTGTTGCGTTGTCAATACTAAGTACCCTGTTTACCTCTTTGATGATAGCTGGCTCAGCTAGGTGAGCGATGGGAATGTTGCTGAAGTTGCATTTTCTTAATGCTGAACCTAGGTTAGCTAGTGCATCAGCTTTGGTGTTCTGATCTCTTGGTTTCAGTTGTATGGTGAATTCTTGAAATAGCAATGTCTAGGATTTGGCCAGCTCTAGGTAGAGGGACATCTTCGAGTCTTTAGCTGCGTCTCGCCTCTCACTTGGCTCACGATCAGTTTGGAGTCACTGTACCCCTATAACTTGGCTGCTCCTAGGTCAAGAGCCACAGTCATTCCTGCAATCAAAGCCTCATACTCGGCTTCATTGTTAGTAGCTTTAAAATCACAGCAAATAGAACGTACTATCATGTCCCCTAGTCTAGCTCCTCTAAAATTGGAGGATCCATCCACAAACAACTTCCAGCTATCATTAGGTGTTACCTGGTTGATGTGTCTTACCTCTTCGTCTGCTGCAGCAGCTAGGTTAGGACTGAAGTCAGCCACAAAATCAGCTAGGGCTTGTGAATTTATAGTTGTCCGGGGTTGGTACCTGATGTCATAGGCACTTAGGGATACGACCCATTTACTCATCCTGCTAGTATATTCTGGTTTGCGTAGCATAACTTTTATGGGATAGTTAGTCATAACACATATGGGGTAAGCTTCGAGATAATGTCTAAGCTTCCTAGAAGCTGTATATAATGCTAGTATTAGCTTCTCTAAAGATGTGTACCTGGTTTTTGCATCAAGCAAAGACTTACTAATGTAGTATACTGGCAGCTGCTAGCTGTCAACTTCCCTAGCTAATACTGCACTAACAGCCGTGTTGCTCACAGCTAGGTAAAGCTGCAAGGTCTCTCCTTGTTTTGGTTTGGAGAGTATGGGTGGAGTAGCTAGGTAGGCTTTTAGCTGCTGTAAGGCAGCTTCATGTTCTGCAGTCCAATCAAAACCTTTATTCTTCTTAAGAACATGATAGAAAAGGTGACACTTTTCTGATGACCTGGAGATGAAACGGTTGAGTGCAGCAACTCTTCCTGTCAGATTTTGAACTTCTTTTAGGTTTTTTGGGGACTGGATGTCGATCAGTGCTCTGATCTGATCTGGGCTAGCTTCAGTTCCTCTCTGCGTGACTATGTAACCTAGGAACTTACCAGCTAGGACTCCAAATGAGCATTTTGTTGGGTTGAGCTTCATATTGTACTTCTTCAGCACGTCAAAGGTGTCCTGCAGGTGTGACACATGGTCGCCAGCTTGCTTGGACTTTACCAGCATATCATCGATGTAGACCTCCATCGTGTCCCCTAGCTGCTTTTCAAACATCTTGTTGACTAGGCGTTGGTAGGTGGCACCTGCATTTTTGAGACCAAAGGGCATAACCTTATAGCAATAGATACCTCTTTCAGTCATGAAAGCTGTTTTTTCTTGATTTTCTGGATCCATCAGAATCTGGTTGTACCCGGAGTAAGCATCCAGGAATGTGAGTCTTTCGTGCCCTGCTGTAGCATTCACCATGGCGTCTATGAGGGGGAATGGATCCTTGGGGCAAGCCTTGTTTAGGTCCGTGAAGTCTATGCAGACTCGTCATTTGACGTTCTTCTCTCCTACCACAACCACGTTAGCTAGCCAGTCAGGATATTTGACTTCTCTAATCTGACCTGCTTGTAGCAGCTTTTCTACTTCCTCATTGATGATCAGGTTGCGTTCAAGTGCAAATTTTCTTCTCTTCTGTTTGATGGGTTTATGGTTTGTATCTACATTCAGCTTGTGAGTGCAAATGGTAGGATCAATCCCAACCATGTCTTCATGTGTCCACGTAAAGCAGGTGATGTTGTTCTTAAGAAATTCAATAATCCTAGCTTTTCCTTCTGGTGGTAGAGATGCACCAACCTGCACTGTCTTCTCTAGCTTAGCTGGGTCCAGCACTACTTCTTCAATATCCTGTTCGTCAGGGTTGATGGGTGATGGACGTTGTTGTAATTTCTAGATCTCCTCCTTTTCAGGTTTGAGGGATATGCTGTAACATTCCCTACCTATCTTTCGGTCTCCTTTGATCTCTTGAACTCCCCATTTGGTGGGGAACTTGATAGTTAAGTGATAGGTAGATGGCACAGCTTTCATCCTGTGAATCCAAGGCGTACCCATAATAACATTGTAAGCTAAAGGACAATCCACAACACTAAACTTGGTTTGTAGGTTGACTTATTTGGCGTAGGTGGGGAGAGTGATCTCGCCAATGGTAAGGGCATTCTCTCCACTAAATCCGTACAAAATCGTTGATTTTTTGATGATATCTTCATCACACAAACCCATACTTTGGATAGCGTTCTTGAATATGATGTTGGCAGAGCTGCCGTTGTCCACCAACACTCTTTTGATCAAGCAGTTACTGATGGTGAGGGATATGACTAGCCCATCATGGTGATCAGCCTCCTCAGCTTCTTCAGCTTCTTCGAAGCTGATGGTCATGCTTCGTAGCTCTCGTTCCTCCTTGCTTATGTGCTATATAGGTGCTGCTTTGGAACCTTCTCTAGCGAACCGCTTAGCTGCAGAATAGGTTAGTCCGCAAATTTCTGAACCTCCATAGATAAAATTCACTACCTTGTCACACTACAAAAAAACTTAATTTTGCTACGGAAATTTTCCGTAGCAAAAGTTCAAATTCCGTTTCTAATTTCATTTTGAGACGGAAGTTGCTATGGATATTAGGCTTCGCAAAACTGGGCGTAGCAAACTCTAGATTGCTACGGAATGCATGCATCCGTTGCAAATTTTGAAACGGTTTCAAATCCGTAGCAAAAATTGAAACGGAGTAAACTATTCCGTAGCAAAAGTTTGCTACGGATCCGTATTAAAAGTTTGCTACGGATCCGTTTTCCGTAGCATTGGTTTGAAGGCAAAACAAACATTTACGCGACTGATTTTGGTAGGGAATTTGGTTAGATCCGTAGCAAATTTTTGCTACGGATATGTTTCCGTAGCAAAATTTTGGAGGCAACAAGGCAAACTTTGCTATGGAATCTGATATAAATCCGTCGCATTATTTTGCTGCATAATTTACGATTTCAATTGCAATATCTGTTACTATTATCTTCTGTAGCAACCTTCAACATCATATTAATCTCCGTAGCTATTCACCCTGCACGCTAATTTTCTTTTCTGTATTAGGAGATATACAAGCATTTAATTAATTGATAATAAGATTAAAATGATGCTACAAAAGCTTGACTTTCTCGTCCCAGAAACACCCTTGACCATTTACATTACTCCTAAGAACTAACTTCCTTTAAAAGTACCAAAAACAGCGTTAACCATCAAACAACATACATCAAAAGCACCGCTCATCGGAGTATGTCATGCTCCGTAAGTTGCAAAAAAAAATCTAGCAAATTCCTAAAGAACTTGACGTCTCTAAGAGACCAAAGCACTTGGAGCAGAAGGAGGAGGAGGTTGAGGAGGTTGTGATGCATTGGTATTAGAAGAGCACCCCGTTACTAGTTGAGTAAGTAACTCGACTTGTCTTTGAAGAAGTTTCATTTGGTTTACGTTATCATTAAGGGTTTGTTGTTGCTGCAGATTTTCCGAAGTAAGTTGAACAACACGATTGTCCAGATTAATTACATGTTGTGAAGGAGCCCTTTGACCTCTCTTACTTGCACTAGGCTTCTCGTAATATGATGCCGCAGCGGAACCGATCCCATACACCCTTCCTTTCTCATCGAACCCACCGACAACTTCATAATACACCTCCTCTTCAGTTTTGGGTTCATCACTCAAAATGTTAGTCGCTTGTTTGTGTTGTAAAGCATCCTAAAAATACAAAAAACAATAGAAATTAGTAAAAACACCAAAAGACGCATCAAAAGAGGAAAACAGAGGATTAAAGAAACATGTTGCAACGAAATTATAGGGTCTTGGAAAGGAAAATAGGAACTGAGAATTTGGTAGATATTAATTCATGCTTCTAAGGTATTGTTTATGGTGCAGCCACTATAGGATTAGCTATGAAAAAAAACAGAAGTGTTATTTTGTCATCAGTGATAACGAAAGGGGCAAAAGAGGGAAGCTAGGGAAGACGTGGATCCGATGAAATATTGCCTGATATGGGTGCATTGTATCTGAGTTAGAGGTATTATTAATTGAGTTATTTTGATAGGTTGAACATTTGCTTTTGCTTATCTTCTAGTTGTTGGAAATAAGCCTCAATGTTTGTGTACCACATGGGTGGGTTTAGAGCTATTTCATTAGTATTTCAATGCCAACATTTTTCCTTTGTTTGTAAGGTACTTGCATCCCACATAGGAAGATAGTGGGTTTGTTGCTTAGTTTATTTATCCCCATACCATTGTAACTCTTGTTTGGATACTAGAGACTATACTCTAGGAACCACCACACGTACGCGCGCGCGCGCGGGCCGGGCCGGGCCGGGCATGGGCCGTGGGCGTGTGGCGTTGGCGCGACGCGTTCGCGAGTGTGGGTGTGTATCTTTTTATGGCCCGTCTGTTTTGAAAGATTCTCAAAATATCTTTGTAACGGAAATTATTTGTTTCCGAGTTTGGTGCGTTTGACTTGCCGTTATTGCCTCCTTGATTTCCGCCGGTTATTCTCTTCCCAGAATAACTGATCGCCTTTCTCTCCCACTACTGCTATATATATCCCTTCTCTGGTTAGCACAAAATACACAGAAAAATTACTTCTATCTTTTTACTCTCTCTAAAATCTGTTCTCTCAATTCGGGTTGTCTCTGTCACTCCAACCGTCTGCTTGTGAGTGCACACGAACGGGCGGTGCTGTGCTAATCCTGGAGGGTGGTCGCCGGGAGGAAGTTTGCACCCGTGCTGCGGCGAAATCACCTTTAAGGACAGTGGAGGTTTCCACGACACAGTGCTCATCTCTTTTACGTTTTCCATACTTCAAGTAAGATCGTTCTCATTTATTGTTTTAGTCTCCTTGCGCAATTAGTTTCAACAACAATCTTAAAGGTGATTTTCGAGTTTCTGTTATCATGGCTTTGCGTAACTCCATTCCTGACATGTCTAAGATTGATTCCTTGGATGGGAAAAATTATAAACGTTGGGCTGTCAGGGTTAGATTCTACTTAGAACAAATTGATGTCGCTTATGTTCTTGACGATCCTGTTGTCCCTACTAATGAGACCGAAAAACTGACCTATGAAACCAAATTTGCTAAGGATGACAGAACTTGCAAGGGGATGTTACTTCACTATATGTCCAATGCTTTACTTGACATATATATGACTTTTAACCATGCTAAGGACATTTGGGATACCTTAGAAAAGAAGTATGGTGTTGATGATGCTGGGACCAAACGCTACTGTATTAGTAAGTGGATGGCTTTTAAGGTAGACGATGACAAACCTATTCTAGACCAAGTTCATGAGTTTGAGACCCTCTGTACCAATATTGCTGCTGAAGGCCTTATTATTTGTGAGTATACCCAGGCTATTGTCCTTATTGAGAAACTGCCCTCCTCTTGGAAGGACTATAGGAACCAACTTATGCATAAGAGGAGAGACCTTACCCTTGAAGAGCTTGTTGGACATCTGAAAATCGAGGAAAAAAACCGCCTTAAGGACAAACCTTCTAACAATTCTGTTTTTCCTAAAGCTAATCTTGTGGAGTCCAAAAACTCCAACTATTACAGGAACAGGAAGAAGGGAAAAGGCCCTTACAAAGGGGGCAGCAGTCTTAAGGCTCAAGGAGGAGTGCAGAAATACAAGTTCAAAGGAACCTGCCACGAATGTGGAAAGCCTGGACACAAAGCTGCTGACTGCTGGAATAAAAAGAAAGTCAAAAACCAAGCAAGCTTGGTAGAAGAATCTGACACCATCGTTGCTGTTGTATCTGAAGTCAACCTTGCTGGAGACACCGCTGAATGGATCGTTGACACAGGAGCAACTAGGCACATTTGCACCAACCGGTCCATGTTTGACTTATATGAGAAGATGGAAGGTGAAAATGTGTTCATGGGAAACTCTGCATCAGCAAAGGTCAATGGCAAAGGGAAGATTACTCTCAAACTCACTTCAGGAAAATTCTTATCTCTTACTAATGTACTTCATGTTCCTGAAATGCGTAGGAATTTAATTTCTGGTAGTTTGTTGATGAAAGCTGGTTTAAAGTTGTCTTTTGATTCTGATAGACTTGTCATTACTCGTAATGGGGAATTTGTGGGAAAGGGTTTTTGTAATGGGGGGCTTTTTACTTTGGATGCAACTGCTGAAATCATGAATAAATATGGTTCTACTTCTGCTTATATTGCTGAGTCTATTGATTTGTGGCACTCTAGATTAGGTTATGTTAACGTAGCTTCCATTAAAAGGTTGAAAAGTCTGAACCTTATTCCCAGAATCTCAGGTTCTAACTTACCCAAATGTGAAATTTGTGTTGAAGCCAAGTATGCTAGGAAACCATTCAAAACAGTTGAAAGGCAATCTGAACTTCTAGAATTAGTTCACTCAGACCTAGGTGACTTTAAAACTATGAAAGTCGAGGAGGGAAGAAGTATTACATTACCTTTGTAGACGACTATTCCCGCTACACAGTAGTATACCTATTGAAATCCAAGGATGAGGCAGAAGAGATGTTTTTAAGGTACAAGGCTGAGGTTGAAAACCAATTGGATAGGAAAATCAAGAGACTTAGGAGTGATAGGGGAGGAGAATATGATCCTACTTCTCTAAAGACCTTTTGTGAACAAAATGGGATTATTCATGAGTTGACTGCCCCTTATACCCCTGAACAAAATGGTATAGCTGAAAGGAAAAATAGAACACTAAAGAACATGATGAATGCTATGTTGATTAGTTCTGGACTTCCTGATAACATGTGGGGGGAAGCCATTTTATCTGCCTGTCATGTATTGAACCGTGTACCCCATAAGAAACTAGATAAGACTCCATATGAGATGTGGAAGGGTCATATCCCAAATCTCAAATACTTGAAAGTGTGGGGGTGTCTTGCTAAGGTTGCCATACCTTCCTTTAAAAGGGATAAGATAGGACCAAAGACTTGTGACTCTATTTTCATTGGGTATGCTTATCATAGTGCTGCTTATCGTTTCCTTATTAAGGATGCTAGAGGTTCCTATGCTTGTGGTTCAATTGTCGAGTCTAGAGATGCTGAATTCTTTGAACATGTTTTTCCTTTGAAATGTTCTTCTGTTGCTTCTTGTTCCTCTACTGCTGATCCTGCACTGCCTATTAGTATTCCTTTAGTGACTAAACCTGCTGAGGAAGAACCTAGGAGGAGTAAGAGACCTAGGAAGGAAAGTAGCTTTGGGCCTGATTTTGTCACTTCCTTTCTTACTGAATCTTGTGTCTTGAATGAGAATCTAGTGTCTGTCTTTATTTTGGAAGAGGACCCTAGAACCTATAGTGAGGCTATGAAATCTGTTGATGCTGTATTTTGGAAAGAGGCCATAGATAGTGAGCTAGAGTCCATTATGAGTAACAACACTTGGGAATTAGCAGACCTTCCTAGGGGTTGTAAGCCTATCTCTAGCAAATGGATCTTTAAGAAGAAGCTAAAGCCTGATGGTTCCATTGATAAGTATAAAGCGAGACTAGTTGTGAGAGGTTTCACTCAAAGAGAGGGAATAGATTATTTTGACACCTATTCACCAGTCACTAAGATTGCCACCATTAGAACGTTGATTGCTTTAGCTGCTATTCACGGCCTAATAGTACATCAAATGGATGTTAAGACTGCTTTTCTAAATGGTGACCTTGAGGAAGAGATCTATATGGACCAACCTAAAGGTTGTGTAGTTCCTGGACAAGAGCAAAAGGTGTGTAAGCTAGTAAAGTCTCTTTATGGTTTAAAATAAGCCCCTAAACAATGGTACCAAAAGTTTGATAGCACCATAACCAGTTTTGGGTTTCTTGTAAACGAGAGTGACACATGTGTATATGCTAAGAATGACTCCCGAGGTTGTGTAATAATTTGCCTATATGTTGATGATATGTTGATCCTTGGGACTAGCTTAGATCTTGTGATTGAAGTAAAGGATTTCTTAAGTACTAGGTTTGAAATGAAAGACAGGGAGGCTGACCTTATCTTGGGAGTAAAGATCACTCGGTCTTCTCATGGATTTAGCTTGAGTCAGGCCCACTATGTAGAAAAGGTACTTAGAAAGTTCAATTCATTTGAAGTTGACCAAGTTAAGACTCCTTATGATCCTAGTGTTCATCTAGTAAAGAATAAGGGAGATCCTGTGAGTCAATCTGAGTATGCCAAGGTAATTGGTAGTATTATGTATCTGATGAATTGCACTAGACCTGATGTTGCTTACGCTATTAGTAGACTCAGTAGGTACACTCATAACCCTAGCAAAGACCATTGGGGTGCTTTGCGCAGGTTACTCAGATATCTTAGAGGAACCATGGATTGGGGCATTCACTTTTCTTCTTCTCCTGCGGTCTTAGAAGGGTATTGTGATGCTAACTGGGTATCTGGAAATGATGAGATTAACTCTATTAGTGGTTTTGTTTTTACCTTGGGTGGTGGTGCAATTTCTTGGAAATCTTGTACTGCTATGTCGACTATGGAATCTGAATTTGTTGCACTTGAGTTGGCAGGAAATGAGGCAGAATGGCTAAGGAATTTGCTGAATGATGTTCCATTGTGGGGGAAACCAGCTCCTTCAGTTGCATTGCATTGTGACTCTCAGGCAGCTATTGTAGTGGCAAAGAACAACGTGTACAATGGAAAGAAAAGGCACATTCGCCTCAGACACAAGGTTGTCAAAGATTTGATAAGCAATAAAGTGATATCACTGGACTATGTAAAGTCGGAAAAGAACCTTGCGGATCCGTTTACTAAAGGCCTTTCTAGAAATGTAATTGAGGATGCATCCAGAGGGATGGGACTGAGACCCATTTGAATGTAATAATGAAACCCTACTCCACGCAAGTGGAGTTCAAAGGGCAACATTAAGTAATAAAAGCACTTATATTTTGTCTACCCATCTTGTGTAAAGTTATATTGAAAAGTGCATATCACCTGTGTTTGAGGTTGAGCAAAAGGCTCTTAATGAACCCATATCCACAGTTGTGTGGTGGTGTGTGGTGATACACACTTGATGGGATTCACCTACTTAGATGTGGAAGTGGGGCCGCTTCCTATGAGAAACTGGGGTCGTTTCTCTAGAGCATCTATGAGCATCCAGGTAAGGCGTATGGCCAGTATAGGCGCCACATTGATCGCGGAGTGACTGATTCTAAAGGGATGGATGTGTGGTTTAGATGAAGGTTTCAAGTTCTCTCAAGTTCAAGATGAAAATCACTTGTTTGAACGAGACTCCAGAGTCTATCTCACTAAGTGTTGATTCAAGTCGCAAGACATCAACACCTATGCAGTCTTCTTTTGCCAAATACCCCAATTGTTCTTCTCTTCTTTTTCTCATTCCGAAACTTTGATTCTTGTGGGGGATTGTTGGAAATAAGCCTCAAAGTTTGTGTCCCACATGGGTGGGTTTAGAGCTATTTCTTTAGTATTTCAATGCCAACATTTTTCCTTTGTTTGTAAGGTACTTGCATCCCACATAGGAAGATAGTGGGTTTGTTGCTTAGTTTATTTATCCCCATACCATTGTAACTCTTGTTTGGATACTAGAGACTATACTCTAGGAACCACCACACGCACGCGCGCGCGCGGGCCGGGCCGTGGGCGTGTGGCGTTGGCGCGACGCGTTCGCGGGTGTGGGTGTGTATCTTTTTATGGCCCGTCTGTTTTGAAAGATTCTCAAAATATCTTTGTACCGGAAATTATTTGTTTCCGAGTTTGGTGCGTTTGACTTGCCGTTATTGCCTCCTTGATTTCCGCCAGTTATTCTCTTCCCAGAATAACTGATCGCCTTTCTCTCCCACTACTGCTATATATACCCCTTCTCTGGTTAGCACAAAATACACAGAAAAATTACTTCTATCTTTTTACTCTCTCGAAAATCTGTTCTCTCAATTCGGGTTGTCTCCGTCACTCCAACCGTTTGCTTGTGAGTGCACACGAACGGGCGGTGCTATGCTAATCCTGGAGGGTGGTCGCCGGGAGGAAGTTTGCACCCGTGCTGCGGCGAAATCACCTTTAAGGACAGTGGAGGTTTCCACGACACAGTGCTCATCTCTTTTACGTTTTCCATACTTCAAGTAAGATCGTTCTCATTTATTGTTTTAGTCTCCTTGCGCAATTAGTTTCAACAACACTAGTTTTATCTGTGAGATGGGTATAACGTATGCATACCCTGCAGAATGCAGATGGTAAACACCATCTACTAGTGAAAATTAGTATTCTCTATAATCACAGATGACATTTAACGACGTGCATGAATTTATTCTGCTTATAGTCAAGATGTAATAGGATTTTATTTAATCATTAGACCTAACGATTTATTCAGTTGGGCAGATATACTATTAACTACGGAACTCAGAATCTCATTGTATGCAGCCTGGTAAATGATCTAATCAATTGGAATGAATGCTTTGTGTAATTCTTGAAATATTTTGTATGCCAATCAATGAAATACGTGCACGGGCTACACTGAAGAAGAATGAAAGGGGATGTGAGGCGTGTGTGAGGGATCAGGTCATGTGCCCATAAACCCTTCTCTCTAAATCAGGTGTTTGTATTTGCTTATAGGCCGTTTAAGACCATGCGATAGTATCTTAATTATACTGCATCAATGTGTATGATACGACCTAAGAGTGAAAAAGTTGTAGAGCCCGTTTTACTTTGTTTAATTAATTAGTTTAGCAAGTATCCATAATGTAATTTATTATGTGTGCAAATCAAATCTGGTATGAATGTAATATTACTGGCAACTACTGATGTTCATTAGTAGCAGATGGGGTTGTGTCATGTGTGGTGATGGTGTTGGCAAAGGAGCCCTTTGATCCTTTGATTTGAAGAGCCTTCATTATAAGATGTGCCTTTTGTTTTTTACCCTAGCTCACATTTCAATTTCCATTTTCATCCATTTTTCCCTTGTGAAATGTGAACAGATAACAAAACCTGGTGTACCTTTATGTCAGTTAGAGTAAGACAATAATATACAAGGCCATGATATGAGTCTCGGAGCTGTAACCCACTTGCTGTCTGTACTCCTTCAGGTTTTTACAGTACTATCTTACTCTATTACTCCTCTTACTTTCTCTTATCATCTCAAGTTTCAGATTTTGTTCCTACTATCAAACAATCCAGCAAAAATGGTACTAATGTACTAGTAATTAAGTTTATGTGCACAGGGTTTAGATTTCCCGCATAGTGTGTGCTTGTTATACATGATGCTAAAAATACTCTAAACTACTTCCCACGAATGTTTTTCTTCGGTGAAAGTGAGAGATAACTAATGTAATTCCATGAGGTAATAAATCATCTACTGTCGCCAGAACCTTGATCGCCTTTGAGCACTGTAGTCCCACAAACACAAATACAGAAAGAGGGCAGTATATGGTGTCATACATGGTCCTAATGGATCGTCTAATAAACAGCAAAGAAGATGTGAAGTTACTGGAAAAGGAAGGTATCATCACAGTTGATTTGGGGGGAAGTGAAGATGTCACCAATTTTTTCAAGGATATTTGTGAACAAGTTATTGTCAAGGAGTTTTACTTTCAGGATCTGTGAAAAGGTTCAGGAGTTTCACAAGGCCAGGCGACGCTATATGCGTAAAAACTTGCAATACCTTAAACAGGTGTTGATATCACGTATTTATATAGAGTTTTCTCCCTTTTTTACAAGCTAATTTGTGCGTCATTGGAGCTCATGGGAGCTATTTTTGTGCTAACTATCGTATATAGTTGTGGTTTTGTGTTTTAGTGTTGAATTGCAGGTTTTATGGAGTTTTCTCCTTATTCCCGAGCCTTTTGGAAACAACCACGGCTTTACGAGATGTTACGAGGCACGTAGGATGGCTCACGAGTTTTATGGGTAGTTTAGGAGGTCCCAAGACCCCTAAACGTGATGTTTAGAGAGCCAAAGAGTCAAAATGGAGTTTTCCGTACTCTGATCGAGCAAAAATGGCCCGATCGGGTGAAGATATTATGTTTGGGTAGAGAAGTTGCGGACCCGATCGGGCAAGCCATGCCCGATCCGATCGGGCGAACACGCATGTGCCCAGACCCGATCGGGTGGCATTTGGCCCGATCGGGCAGGCCCACAAACCAAATGCCAAGATATGCTGCTGTGTTATGCGCGCATGAGAAAACCAAGCTGGGCTCCTTTGTCTCCAGGCCCGATCGGGTGAAGTACTCGGGCCCGATCGGGTGGATTGTAATTTCGCCCCAATTTGCTGCCAGCTATTGTGCAATCCGCGTGAAATGAATTGAAAAGAGTACTGGGCCATAATTAAAGGGGCCCAAAATTTGCACGCAGCACGCAGCAAGCAGCCTTCATATAAATAGTTGGTTAGTGGGATTTTTTGGGGGTCATTCATTAAATAAGTGTAGTTTACTTAGTTAGCATTAGTGGATTTTGACTTAATTTATTCCCATCCAATTGGTTTAGCATTGTTAATTTGCTTTCTTAGTTAAACACTATAGATTAGTTTAAGAGGTGATTTAACCTTGGATTCGATTTTAATAAAAGTTCCTGCTTTCTGTCAATTGGTATTCTTTCTTACCCTAATCTCTTTTATTATTCTCAATTGTTTAGTTTTTTTATTCAATTATTTATGATGCAATTGTTAGGGTTTCATATTAGTTTTGTTGTTGTTAATTCGATTATGAGTGAGTAGTTTTCTTTCTAGGGTGTTAGATAGGAAAACCATGTTTATACCATGATTGTGATTTAGATTTCTATTAATTTCTAGGGCTTGATTAATTGTGATGTGGTTTGTTCTTATTGAGTAATTAATGTCAGTGTACAATTTCATTGATTGCTTGTGGTTAATAGTTGTTTGCACAGATCCGTCTTACGACTAGAGGCCTAGGACATGTCAGTGATTCTGATTACGTTAGTGAACATGCGGCGTATGTTGAATTATGAGCGTTGAGTCTTAACCATAGCTCAACATAGGCTCTAATCCCCCGACTCTTGACTTAGGTTTTGATAGTAGTTGACCCTATTTGATTGGTATAAACATGGTGGACCGACCTAATACCCTAGGCTTTTAGTCCATAGTTAAATCGTTAATTTATTCCGTCTTCTGTAGTTTAATCTTTAGTTCAGTTAATTCTTCCCTGATTTCATCTGGAGTAGCTGAATTGGTTGAATATTAATTTAGAAACTCTGTCTCCCTGTGGATTCGACCCTGCTTCCCTTGACTACCATAGTTAGAGGACTGTAGGTTTATCTTTGATTAGGTGATACGACTAAAACCTATCAGGTGTACCTGAAGAATTTTTGGACACTTCTGTCTGTGATTGCTGCTGCAATACTACTCGTTTGTATACTAATACAGACAGTAAAAAGAACATTTATAGGATTGATAGATTTGTTTCCATACATATATTAAAAACATCATTTTATCATTATCTTTCTGGAGGATTAGGTTGTGAAGATTGCATCGGGAACAGTGATTCGTGAAGCGAGGGATGATGGTATACATATATTAAAAACATCATTTTATCATTATCTTTCTGGAGGATTAGGTTGTGAAGATTGCACCGGGAACAGTGATTCGTGAAGCGAGGGATAATGGTAGTGAAGGCCAAATATTGTTGGAGTTGTTGCATCAGGGCAAAGGGCTCTGCTTCTGCCTGGGGAGGTGGCAGAGGAAATGCTGCGTTTAAGTTGGGGTTGAAATAGGTGCCAAGGATTGCAGAAAATGGGGAGGAAGGCCCTGAAATGTGAGTTTAGTCTTTGTTATTGATCTTAAATAAAGAAAGTCTAATTCCTTGGTTTGTTTATGATATTTATGGTGGTTGTTACTCTTGCGTTATTGCTATGTTCTGTTTTGATTTCTGTGGCTCTTATATTGCATAGTTATGAATTTATGATTTTTTGATTTTATTGATGCTGATAAAGATAATGGTACTCATTCCTGAAGGTTGAGGTGGAATGTCTTTGGGAGGTATATCCCCTTGCATTTTGTTTGTTTAAAATGGGAACTGAGCTAAGGTCGGGTCTTCGTTGCACTAGCTTAGACACTGGGAGAATCAATATTTGACAACTGCTTTTTTTGGACTGTCATATGCTATTATTATATTCAGGTATTATGCTTCCTAGTACTATAAAAGGGTTAATATGGTGCAATACTTTCTTCTATACTGATTACTCGATAAAAAGTTTTCAAAAACCTGCTGGCATATATATTTCCTACAACATTGATAGTACCAGCTGCTTTTATGCTATCATTGAAGGCGCTAAGGGAGCAGAAAATAATAGCTCTTAAGCAGGCCATGCGGGATCGGAGAACTTCCTTCAAAATGTTAACGTCATACTTTTAAAATTACTCACCATTGTCCTTTCTGGTCAGCCTCAAGTATGTAATGTGTGTTATAAGCCTAGAACTGTGTAAGTTTTCTAATTCGGTAAAAATATTTGAAACAGAGTCAGAATGTTTCTTATCACCACATGTAACATTGAGTTGTATGAATCCTTCAAGGGAAGAGAAGTAACTCAAGAAAAACCAGAAAACCAAAACACAGACCATTAATAGAGGAAGCACAAGTCTCACATCCAAGTTTTACACATAAAGGGTTGTGTGTCTCCTAAGTAGGTATATGGCTAAACCTCCTGTGGCTCATATGCAGGCAACAAAGAGGGTTCTGAGGTATTTAAAGGGAAATTTGGAGTTTGGGATCTGGAATCTGGTACAGAAGAAATGTGCAGAATCAGTCCTTGCTTGCTTATGATAGTCATTACACAGTTCAACTGGAGTATTGTGGGAGCAGCATTTATGGCAGCACTTTCCAAAAACAAGAAAACAAGAGCAGAGGGTACAGAGGGCAGTGGCCTCTCCCCCCGCTAGCCCAAGTATAGATGTTCAGAATCCATAACAATACAATGTCCCGTCATTTAAAAAAAGAATGTTTCTAAAGCACGAATTGGCTTCTATTTCAACATAAAATCCACCAAGCCAATGGTCTTTGCGCATACAAGGACTAAAACTATAGGACTAGAACTATACCCCCTTCACTGGATTTTTATTTTGGTTCTTTTTCTATCGATCTCTCTTAAAGTTAGTATACACTATGGAAAAACAAAAGTTTTTTTTTAAGAAATTCCTCAAGTTCTACCATTGAGAAAAACTCAAGATCAAACAGGCAGATTTATCATGATAGAAGCCAAAGTATTAATGTTGATAATTATGACAGAGGGGCAACATTCACTGAATAACCAGGATTATGCCTCTAAACGTACCGTTCCTAACCCTTCTGTGCAAGGACCACCCACCAAAGCAGTAACTTGAGCACTAGTTCCTGGTAAACAAGCTCCAATCAATCCTGCAGCAACACATACTAAAAAGATGTTAATCGATGCTTCAATTTTCATTATGGATCTACTCGAAATCATATAAGCATATGGACCTGGGAGACAGTTCATACAATATGTTCAACATATACTAAAAAAGTTCAAGGACTTGTTAAAGAGCAATTTCTGATTCTAGGCCTGTGTTATTTAGTTCATACATATGATGTAGCTTGGTCTTGGGGGTATGGCCTAACTAGCTGAGGATAAATATTTATCTTAATCCAAGATATGCCTGAAATGAGGATATGGCTGGTAGAAACTTTGTTGTGCCTTTTGTGCTACCAGCGAACAAGACAATTAGGAAGTCCTAATGAGAAAAGGTACTTTCAAGTAAATATGTTGAACATATTGAACATGTTGCTTTTGCCATAAGTATATTGTCATGAGACTTCGACTTCATAGTGATCCTACATGGTAGAGAATTGGGAATAATGATCAAAATTAACAAGTTGTGCACCAAAACGCTCTACTACCGATGCAACAAGCCACTGGTCTGTTGAAAAGGGTATGAAATAAAGACAAAAAACATTCACAACATGACACAAAAGTCCCAAGTCTATAAGAATGAAAAAGACAAATGTCCAACACATTAATGAGATCAACTGACTCTACTACCACTTTCCTAACTAACCAAGGTGCAAGGGCCTCTTGGGTCTGAAGTCTCAAATATAACCAAGGGCTTCTTGAGTCATGAATTACCCTTAAGAAAGAGGTATACGCATTACCCATGGCAAGTTCACGACAACATAAGTTTAGTTAATGCAACAGTAACAAGCAGAAACATATACCTCCGTCATGATTGCAACAGCAGTAGGATCATTCCCACACCAGATATAGTCATGAATTACAGTTCAAATGCATCAACGTAATGAACTAAAACCAATAAAAATTCCTCCAAAACATGAATGATTTCAAGAACAGTAACACAATAGCACATCCACTTCTAGAAAATCCTTCAAATTTATTCTCCTATGCCAAACGTGACATCAAATCCCCCTCTAGAGTGATAGACAGATTGAATTACTCACCTCATCCCCAACTGATAGAATTGCAATCAACTAAACAATATTTCAAATTAAATCAAACAAAATCCAACCAAAATATCAATGAACAAAGTACAGACTATAAATTAAGCATTAGTTATGATTTTTTTTCATAAACCTAACTGGTAGTGTTGAATTAGCTCTTGACTGTTCTTCAATGGAAAAAAATTGACATACAAAACGTAATTGGAATGAAAGAGGAATGGAGTAAAAACATGTGGCGAAAACGCGATAGGACGATGGAGTAAAATTGACCGAATTTCTCTCCGGCGAGTTCGAGCACCTGTATCCGGAAAGAACTTCGCTGGCCACAAGAACAGGTGAGAAGTTCTCCGGCGAGAAGAGCAGCGGGGGTTTTCGAATTTTGAAGAAAGAGAAGAGAAAAGCAACGTGGGTCGTTATTTTGAGAGAAGACAAACTTAATTTTGGGTTTTTTTTTAAAATTTTTTATGGCTGAAAAGGATAGGTGCGCCAATTCTTCCGATATGCGCCAAGTCGAAATTTTGTTTGGGGGGTTATTGCTAGGGGTTGACTAATTTCTGTAGCAAAATTAGAAACGGATTACATTTCCGTAGCAAATTTTGCTACGGCCAAGAATCCGTCGCAAAATTTTGAAACAGTTTTCTATTCTGTTTCTAAATTTTCTACGGATTTTAATACCCTGTAAAAGTTCCGTAGCTGAAAGGCGTTTTTTTGTAGTGACCATGGTTTGGATCAGGTGGGGGCCCAGCTGGCTTGTTGTCATTGTCTTTGCTGGACTCGTCTTTTTGGCCCTTCTTTCCCATGAGATGCTCTAGGTAGCCCTTCTTCAGCAGCCAAGCAACTTCCTTCCTGAGGGCCTTGTAATCCTCAGTTCGATGACCAGGGTCACTATGGTAGCTGCACCATTGGGTCGTATCTTTTTGGCCGTCAGGTTTGTCAGTCTTCTTGGGCCATCTAGCAGCTGTGCCTAGCTTTTCGAAGGCGTTCACCACACCTCCTGTATCAACGTTAAAGCAATAGGAGGATAAAGGAGGAAAGTCTACATTATTGGACCTGTGAGGAGCTTCCCTAGCTACACTACTAGCTTGATCGCGTTTCTGGTATGGCTGGTGGCGCCAAACATTTCTCCTGTTGTTATTATTGTTGTTGTTGTTCGGAGTCTTCCTATCGTAGCTAGGTTCTCCTCCATACCTGGACGCGTCATCTTCTTCAACGCGGATTTCAGCCATAGCTCTAGCCCTGACCTCTTCAAAGGTGTCGCATGGGTACCTGGTTAGCTCATAATATAAGCGGGACTTAGGGGTCAAACCTCTTCGAAATGCCTCGATGGCTGTTGGGATATCCAGGTTCTTGACAGAAATCATTTCCCTGATGAATCTGTCCAGGTATTGGCACACAACTTCTCCTGACTTTTGGATAATGTGATACAGGTCGCCGGTATGTTTCTCCAGCACCCTGCTGCTAGCAAATTGCTGATAAAATTTGTTAAAAATTAGGGATAGTACCAGTCCTGAGGTTGATGATCCATTGTAAGGCAGGGCCACCTAGGGTAGCTCCAAAGGATTTTCACATTGTAGGAAGACCCTTTGGGATAGGTAGGGTCCACATCTTCTGCTTGTCCTGGTTCACGTGGTCATATGGATCTGTGGTCCCATCATACAACTTGCCAAATGGGGCCAGGTGCATCTTCTTTGGAATCATGGCTCTAGCTATCTCTTCGACAAATGAAGACTTGGTGTAGCCATCAGGGGTCTCCTCAGCTACAGGTGTAGGTGCTCCTGGCATCTTAGCTAGCATCCGCATCATCTTCCTATTATGGGATTCAAGGAGAGCTAGCTTCGAAGCTGTGGGATCTGTCTCTTCAAGGTCGAGGTTATGTGGTGCTTCCTCAGCTTCCTCATCACCACTGGACTCAGAAACAGTCAGCTGCAAGATACGAGGCGACATGTTGGGGGGTCGTCGTGAAGACCTTTTGGTGTTACTCTTAACAGATTCTAGCTCCTTTTTCAGGCTTTCGATGACTCTATTGGATTCAGATTGAGCCTCTTGGAGAGACTCGAGTGCGTCTTTCATCTATTCAGGAGTGAATTCTTCCATTTGAATTAAGTGCTTGGAAAGGAAATGGATTATGGAAAATTAGATATGATATCTAGCTGTACGCCCCACGGTGGACGCCAAACTGTTTATGCTAAATTCTGCACAGGACAAAACTAAGCTGGGAGATACAGCTAGAAAGTGGCAAAGTAGCCGGACGTCAGCGAGTATAGCTAAGATGAATAAAGAAAGCAAGAAAAGAGAAAGACAAGGACACCAGGGATGGTGACGCGGAAACCCGTGGAATAAGGGAAAAATCGCGGGTGGCTTTGAGTCCACCAATCCACTATAATCTCAAATACAGCCCTAGGGTTCTATGTATCAAAGCAGTTTGTAAGCTAAGAACAATGTATGCTATTCGAATGTAAATGCTGAATGTGTAATACTTGTGTGTCTGAATCATACAATCATTGAGCTATATATACTAAGATAAATATCCGTTTGAATCAGCCTTCACAACGGCTTGTAACTGCTCCTAGATCCTCGCCCATATTCGTAGTTAATGGCCTTGAATGAGTCTTCATCCGTTTCTCTCTTACTGCACTTTGGACTTGGTCTTTGCGTGATTTTAGGCCTTAGCAATAACTGATCCACGATGTGTTTAGTAAAGCTAAGTCTCTTTAGCTGAGAGGTCTAAGCTGGTTCTTCATAGCTGGTAGACCCAAGCTGGAATTCCTTAGCTGGAGAACCTAAGCTGGAGGATCTTAGCTGCAATAATCATTTAACCTGCATATGTAGCTACGTAAATTTTCAGGATATAACAGTTTATAACTTTCCTCAAGGACATATTGAACAAGCCCCTTCTACTGGTTCTCTTTCTCCATTGTTGACTTCAAGAAATTTGAGCGTTAATGTGTTAAAATGATTCATACACTAGCTGTATTGTTGTAGTTTCTAAAGTGTAAGCTAAGGTTAGTATGTGTGGTAGTTATGGCTAATTAGTGGGTTCGTGTCTTAGTGGCAAGTATTAGAAAAGTTTATCATCTAACGTTACTTTGTCTCGTGTTTTTAGTGGGTCAATTAAAATGTTTGGCTTTGGAGATGTGGGGGTTGTGGTGAATTGGTGATGGTGGTGAGGTAAAATGGAGAAAAAATCTGGCTAAAAGAGGGGGTGTAGGAGGTGTAAAAGAAAATTAAAGTTACAATTATGGAAAAGATTACCTGTAAAATCAGTGGCGAGTTATTTGACTTGTTAAAAGTAGATGTGTATATAAGTTAGACTTATTCAGGAATAATCAAGATTTTAAATTATGTTCGGTGGACATACTAAAGGTTGGCTAATTTACGAAATTTTTCCTATTTTTTTCTGGAATTCTAGCCTTGCGCTATGATCTTTTGGGGATAGAGCTGAACTGAACTGAAATTAATGAAACTGAATTGAAATGAAATGAACTTAACTTAAATGATTATTATTATTATATTATTTTTATTATTAATATATTTCTGATAATAATTTGTGATCAAGGTTGTTAGAATCGATTCTGCTTTGGATCAGATGGGCCTCTTAGAATTGGATCGTAGAATTGAACATAGAATCTTATGATCCAACAAACACGCATAATCAAAATATTACACTCATATTATAAGTTTAAAGGCCAAAATTAAAATATGAAAGTTGTCTAATATAAATTTGTAAAGTTTGCGTTAGTTAAAAGAAAGTTGTAGGATCATATAGAATAGTATGACCATATTTAAATCGTAAAATCGTACGATTCTACAGGATCACGATTCGAACAACCATGCATGATTGTGATAATTATAAAATTTATAGATAGTATTTATCCTAGGAATAATTGCTTTTAATAATCCTATCTTTTGGCCATTTTTAATAAATAATCCAACCTTTTGATTATTCCCTAATAATCCAACCTTTATACCTCAATTTCCTGTAGTAGACCAAAACCGGAATTAACCTATTAAACCGGTCACCTATGCCACGTGTCACGTTTTGATTGACTCTATAAACCATTTTAAAACGAGGCACGCAAAATGAGGCACTTCGAGCCATTTTTTGGCGTTTTCGACATCAGATTCGACCCTTAAAGAGTTAAGTTGACCTCGAAAACCTACCGGAGACATATTTTTTATATGGCACGCAAACCGAGGAGCAGGACGCATGTAAACGAGGCACTTCGAGCCGTTTGTTAGCGTTTTCGACAACAGATTCAAACCTTAAGGAGTTAAGTTGACCCCGAAAACCTATTCGGAGACATATTTTTTATACGGCATGCATATCGAGGAGCAGCACAGACGCAAAACCAGGCACTTCGAGCCGTTTTTTGGCATTTTCGACATCAGATTCGGTCCTTAAGTGGCTAAGTTGACCCACGGCACGCAAATCGAGGAGTAGGACGGACGCAAAACGAGGCACTTTGAGCTGTTTTTTGGCATTTCCAACATCAGATTCGATTCTTAAGGGATTAAGTTGACCTCGAAAACCTATCCGGAGACATATTTCACACGACACGCAAACCGAGGCACAAGGTGCATGCAAATCGAGGCGTATGATGCACGCAGAACGAGGCTATTCGAGCCGTGGTGGCTGGAGGATTATTACGAGAGAATGGGCCAAAGGTGTGATTATTAAAAACAATTATTCCAAAAAAATTTACAACTTCAACAGGTTACAGGTCACCTTGGTTTAGCGTAGGAAATTGAGGTATAAAGGTTGGATTATTTATTTAAAATGGTCAAAAGGTAGGATTATTAAAAACAATTATTCCTTTATTCTATATAAAAAAAGGAAAAATTCACGAACTGAAATTAATAGGACTGAACTGAACTGAAATGAACTTAACTTAATTTTTATGATTATTATTATATTATAATTATTAATTATTATTATTATTATTGTTATATTTTGCTAATAATTTCATATTTTTTATCACTATAATATTAATAGATAATAGAAAATTTGTGAAAAACTAACAACAACTTTACACTTTTTGAAAATAACCACCATATACTCTTTTTTTTGAATTTAACCACTATAAGTTTTCTAAAATTTGTGATGCACCACTATTTAACGCCTTCTGTTAATAATTCCGTTTGGGGAGGGCCCATCCCTATTTTCCCACACAATTATTGTCTAAAATGCCCCTCAGTAACTATCTTCACTTTTGATCAAACAACACATCATCTTCCCAAAACCTCTCTTTCTCTCTCTTCTACTCTCTGTTTGTCTCACAGTAAAACACCCAAATTCTCTTGCTGAGCTTAGTGACATTAGGGTTTTTTCGTCAAAGGAGAAACAATGAAGGCAGAGATAAGAGGTATGGATGAGAAAGCTAAACGTGTCTGGAAAATCAAGCAAGAAAAGGGGGAAAACAGGTAAATTTGTGTTGTTGTTTTACAGTGTTTAATTCATTCTTTATTCCTTAATCTATTCTTTATTATTGAATTCATTGATAATTGGTTGATGATTTGTTTACTCCATAAAATATTTTAAAAATTTCGGTATGTTTTTTACTCCAAAACTGGAAAGTGTGAGTTGGGGCTGGAAAGAGCTGTGTAAGATTAAAGAAATGTTCAAGCCCGCATTCACAAATAATACTTGGTCTCCTGATCCAACAAGAGGATATACAGTGTCATTTGGATACATATGGATAAGAGGAGAACAACCTAAGGTGTGGTGGCATAAATGGATCTGGGATAACTATGCCATACCTAAGCAAGCATTTATAGCTTGGCTAGCAATACTAGAAATACTCAGAACCAAAGATAAATTACTCAGATTTGGTATTAGTCCTGATGATACTTGCTTACTGTGTGGACAGGCAAAAGAAACAATGGGACACCTATTCTTCAAATGCTCCTATAGTAGAAAATGCATAGAACACTGGCAAAGAACTCAGCAAAAGATTTGTACTGCAAAATTGAAGAGTTTTTGTGGTCAGTGGTGTATGAAAAAGATAAAGGATCATTACAAGAGGAAGGTCGCAATGGCATGCTCTATAGGACTGATTTATGTGATTTGGAGACAAAGGAATAAAAGCCTGTGGGAAGGATGCATTATGGAACCTAAGAAAGTTGTTGACTCCATGCTAGATGATGTCAAACTTAGGATCACTTAGGTTCTGAAGAGTCGGAAAAGTAATGCACTGAGATCTTGGCTTGATCAGATGTAACACTGAGTACTTTTATGAGCCCCGAGTAGTTGTCGTGTTGATGGCAAGTGCGTATAGCAGATGATTGTGCCTAATTGAGCAACCCTTCCTAGAAGGTGGATTCAATGAAGGCTGATGAGGCTATGGCATTCGTCCTGGCTTAGGAGTGATGTATAGTTTTTTATTTTTTTTGAGTTGTACAGTTGACACTATGTATATGATGTTTTGCTTATGAATATAATTTACATTTTAGAAAAAAAAAAAAAAACTCAAAATTAGGGTTTTGTCTTAGCACATATTTTAGTAACGATTCCTTGCCCTAATTATGGTTTATTGTAGGAAAATCCCTAAATTTGTGAGCATAAATGTTTTACTGTGGGCCCCCCAAACTGAATTTTTTAACAGATTCCGTCAAATCTTGGTGCATCACAAATTTTAGGAAACTTATAGTGGTTAAATTCAGAATAAAAAGTATTTGGTGGTTATTTTCAAATAGTCCAAAGTTGTTAGTGGTTTTTCACAAATTAGCCTATACTTCCTCCGTTTCGCAATACTCACAACGCTTCTTGTTTGCACACTATCCAATGCAATACTTTGAACCTTAATTTCTCTAATTATTAATAAGTAAAAATTATAAAAAGTTGATATTAAGATAGTATGTATTAAGACGAATCAAATAAGACCCCACTTGACTATGTTTTTTCTTATACACTTGTGAAAAAATATAACATAAGATTGGTTCATGAATAATGGCTACTATTCTAATGTTGCGAGTATTGCGAAACGGAGGAAGTATAATATTTACTAAATACAAAAGGGAATTAACTAGAATAATCCTAACTATTGTCCATCTTCTACAATTAATGTCACAGTTAGTAATATCTAAAATAATCTCAATTATTGCCCACTCTTCCCAATACAGTCCCACTTGATTTGCAACCTACTGAACTGTTCCAAATGGCCTGGTCACATGTCATTATTCTACGCCACCCCACCTACCCCCTCCCCCCGCCTCCCATGTCTTCACCTCACAACCACCACGACTCCCCTTTCTCACAGCCACCACCACAACCAATCTGGCACAAACATCAACGTCGGGAACAAATTTTTGCCGCCATTTCCCTCACAAACTCCACCACCAACCTTACCCGATCTCCTTCATCCACCACAATTTTCTCTCTCCTTGATTGCCCCTTATCTAATGGCGTGCTGAGAAACTTGTAAATCTATGTATGTAAACATATTGGTTCATATTTCTGACTTTAAGGATGACCCATAACTTTACCCTCATCGTAAATATGTCGTCATTGAGTTGTGGCAGGTCTAGCTGAGTTTTCAAAAGTGGCAGAAGTCATGTAATGACTACCCGGAGAGGTTTACACACCTCAATAACTGCATTGATTACTTTTTTCAAATCCCTGCTCCTTCAAAAAATGAAAATTGCAAACTACGGGAACTTTTTAGTTATTACTTTCGCAACCAAATATCTTTGACATGAATTTTGATAGCATACTTCTTAGAAATAGATTAGACTCTAATTTTAGCACAATAGGTACAGTAAATCTTGAGTATATTTTATGTCGATAAGCCCTTCATGGAAAAATGATTTATCCTTTAACATCTTGCGTTTACAGGCCACCAAATAAAATTGTGATGGTCCATACTTGATGCAATGTAGAGTGTGATAAGAATTTAATTTTTACATCAAAAGTGAGTGATTGAATGATCATCCTCAGCCTTGGTAATTATAATTTTTTTTCTACGTGTAGCAATTGTGAGACGTTGTCTTTCTTTTCTCTTTTGTTACTAGAGAATATGATTTGGGCTTGGAGAGTTTAAAAGATAATACTTTGGGAGCTTGTGCTCAACAGGGTAAAGTTTGGGACACGATTCTAAGCTTAATTGAGGCGTGTAGGTAGTTGTTTTTCTTCTTTGATGGGATTTAGATTGTAGGTAGTTGCAAAACGGTTTTTTGTTGACGTCTTCGACGCCTCATTCATTAAATATTTGTGGGGTTGTGTAATGTTTTTTCTCGTTACGCTTTCATAACTATCTTTCAACTGCGTATGAGTTGTCTTATGAACTTTTCAATTGCAAATCACTGGAATTTCTTAAACTCAAGATTTTTTTATATGTTCTTCCCTTGGTTGATTGTTTTCCAAATCGAAAGGTCCTACATGTCCGTTTTACCGTTGCTGATTTTTCTGAAATTTTTTTTGATGGGTGCCCAAAGCTTATAGTTTTGATCATTGATGCAAGACCAAAGGAGGAATCCCAATGTATAATTGCAATAGAATCATGATGCATTCAAGATATTGGACATTATACATGCTTCCATTAAGGAGTTTTTATATTAGACAACTAATTAATATGAATTTCAGGGGGGAACGCACGTGTAGCGCACGGGCCAACAACTAGTTAATAGAGAAACGAGAAACATCACTATATATTTAATAGTAAGCCTAATACATGAATATAGCATGAAATGCCGTAGAGAAATAAAAACATTTTTTCGTTACAACATTTATAATACTAAGTTTTTCAATAAAGTATTTGCGCCTCCTTTTAACAGCCTTCTCGATCAGTTGAGATTCCCCTCCATCTTCTCTTACTTTCTTGTCAGACTAAGTCAAGCCTCTAACCACCTCTCTTTAGGAATCCGCCTTCCTTCGAGGGTTGGAGATAATCCACGTCATCTATCCTAAGCACAAAGGACGGCCCACTCACCATTTTTCATATCGAATGGTTTTCCCCTCCATAACAATAACCCTTTATTTCCTTCTCGGAGGCTTCGTTTGTTGGGTGTAATTTTTTTTGAATGTAAACGATTTTCATGGAAAACAATTTCAATGGAAAATACAATTATAAAATTAGTTTTCCATTGTTTGGTACTATGTAAGAAAGATGATGGAAAGTAGGAAAATGAAAGGCAAAGTAAGGAGAAGTGGTGAGAAGAGTGTAAAAGGGGGTAAGGAAAAGAAGGAAAAGAGTTTTCCCTTCATTTTGAAGGGAAAATAGTTTTTCATAATTGAGAGAGTTTCCTAAGGAAAAATGATTTTACATTATTTTGCCAACCAAACAATGTAAAACTGAAAATAAACGAAAATAATTTTCCGGTAAAATGTTTTACACCCTACCAAATGAACCCTTAATGAAAAGCATATATGAGAATGGGAGGAAAATATTTAAACTTAAAGCCGCTCTCATAAATCCTATTGTTCCTAACTTTCGCCAGCAGTTATTCACATTATGAAAGGTTACAAAAACAAGTCCTATAACTTACGTTTCATACGTTAACTTTAGTCAGTAACTTCTCTCTCCACTTTCCAATTTTTCCTATCCAATTCCTTCTTCTTGAAGCTTCCCCTCTTTCCCTTCTTCCTTTCTAACTTCAATCTGGCTCCTCGACGAGTCCGCTACAAGATTAGTTGTCATGAGCCCGAAACAGGTCATATCTTTCCCTTTCGATGATGTAGAGTCGATATTCGAACCCAGAGGGATCCTGCATGTCAAGGTTGCGATATGGTATTCAAAGCATTGACCAAGAATCATGGCTTCCAAGGGACGTCAATATGAGCCTCCCCAGTGGTCTTCAGAGGCTTGACAATTTTCATAAGGGTTGGGTATGTTTTTACGACTACCCTTTTCAAATCGGATTCAATTTTTCCCCTCTAGTTCAATGATTCCTTGAGGTTGTCCTCGTTGCCCCTTGTCAGATGATGCCCCAAGTCTCGAGGATATTGAGGTCCTTGTATCTATTGTCTCTAAAAATTGGAATGGAATTTACTGAGGCTAACTTCTCATATACCTATATTATATATGAAGACGCTGGGAAAGGGCCGGATAAATATGAAGCTGAGGCAGGGTCACGAAAACATAGCTAACAAGATCGATGCAAATGATAAGGGGGTGGATTGGAGAATTCTTCTATGTGGAAAGGAAAAGTTTGGGGGAAGAAGGAAACATTTTCAAGTCCGAGTGGATAGTTTAAGGTAATTGTCTTTAGTTTTCTTGATGTTTCCGCAATTTAGTTAATCTTCTCACCTATTTATCTCTACATATTTTGAATATGAATTGTTCACTCCCCACGAAAAGCCTGCTAGCATGACCAATATTTTCTTGCAGTTGCCAGAAGAGCACTTGTAACACCCTGACAATTCTCTCTTTTATAAAAATACATTTCCAACTAAACTTAGAGAAATATTGATGCATTATCGCCTGTATGAAAACGCATCGGCTTAGTCAGAATTTTACAACAGAAAACATTTAAAATAAACACTTCAAGATTACTTAAAAGATAGTTCAACTTAAAACATCATCCAAAACAAAAACATAGTTTAAACCAACTGTAGACAACATCAATATCCCATAAAGTAACTTCAAACTAGTAACATAAATAAATAGTTAAATATAGCTACGGGAAAGAGAATCTCTCCACGTCATCTCCCAAATCCTCAATGAGTATGGATGCATCATTACTTCAAACTTGTAGGTAATTACTCTATTGAAGTATTGCTCGCCAATTAAGGGTGACAACAAGATCAATGAGGCACAACCATGATCGACACACCGAAAAGCACATAATGAGCAAAACTGAGTACATACATAACAAAATAAATTACGTAAACCTATGATACTAATAAGCATTAAATCTCGATCAAATAATAACATAACAGACACACTACACTGGACTTGACTTCACAAAGCCAATAGATAATTTATTAATAGATTTGGATAGTCAACTAATCGAGTTATCCATCCAAACCTTGTCTTCAATTTAGAAGACAAAGTGCAGGCGCGGCTCCGTACTCCCCATAACCAACGAGATCGAGGTACTAACTTAAATAAGATAGTGCACGGTGATCAATCCGACCTCAAGAAAAGCCATGGACTACCACCATGAACTCCAACTCATAATAGTCCAATACTTCAGACGTGCACAAGTCTAAAGCTTATTGTTATTCACATTCACTTTAAGTATTAATATTTTATTCAATGTTGGACTCGTAACAAAAGTCAATCTATAAATAATCATAGATACAACAAGACACCAATTTTATCTTAGGATTAAATATTGTGATAATACAATTCAACTGACCCAGAATTAATCCCCAATTTATTTGCTGACTTAAATCAACAATCGAATTGTCCAAAGATAAAGGTTCAACTTACCCTACGTAACAAAAATAATAATCCCAATACCAACTTATCCACAAAACCCTCGGTCTTTACGAAGTAATAAAAATAATAATAAGGTAAAAAACATGAAACAATTCAGGATCCAATAACCAAACATATTCATTAATCCCTCATGTGAATTAATAAATAAATGTTCCCTTCCTAAACATGCTTGTATCAAACATCTATACAATCTGTAGTAAATAAATCATATGCAATTAGCATGCTTACACAAACACTTAATTTCATGTTTCAATACCACGTATGAACCATAAAAAGGATCATTATACATGATATTACAATAAATCCAAATTTTCGAACATGATACTAGTCTAACACATAAGGACATGATACTAGTCTCACACATAAGGACATGTATGTACCTTGTGTAGACAAAATGAGTGAACACTTCAAAAGGTCTAGATATATATCTCAAAGTTTGGCTAGACAATTGGTGTATTGGCAAGAGCCTACTTGAATATCTTAATTTGTGTTTTACGGATGTTACCAACGTCAATATGAAAGTTAGTGAGGTAATTCATGGACCTACTAGCTTCACTAGTGCCTCCCAATATCTGCTATCTCATTGAAGGTATCTCTCTCCCTTGCAAGCCATGAGAAGATACCCCATGTTGGGACCTGATATCTTATGGTCAATTCTCTATCAAATCCACCACCTAGCTTGCGCATAATTTTGATCCTTAAACAATCCGAGATAGCCTTTCACGTGGATTTAGAAACTTGACATTCAACCTAAAATTAAAGTCTTAACCTGGCAAATGTTACAAAATGGTCTACCTACCAAGGTAACCTAACTATCAGGAACATCTCAGTGCCTACGGATCCCCTCTTTTATCCCAAAAATATTCATCACCTCTTTTTATCTTGCCATGAAGGACAAAGCTTCTGGATAAGCCATAAAGTATCCACGTTTCTTGGAACTACATTAACCTCGAGCCAAATTTCTACTGCTATTCAACACCTACATGTAGGACCAATGAACACTCAATCAAAAAATTTCATCCTTTGATTACGCTTCTGGAAAGAAAGAAACAACATAATATTTAAAAATGAAAATTTCAACCTATTACAAATTTTTGAAGAGCAAAGCACATATACTCAGAATGGTAATAGCGTAACTCATTGTTATGTCCTATAAAATTAACATAGCTACGTATGTTGGTTAAAAGATTATTGCAGCTAGGATTCTCCAGCTAGGGGCCTCCAGCTATGGAAGACCAGCTCAGAATCACCAGCTATGGAAAGCCAGCTTGGATCTCTCAGCTAAAGAGATTCAGCTTCACTAAACACGTCATGAATCCGTTATGGCCAAAGCCTAAGATTACGCAAGACCAAGTTCAAGTGCAGTAAAGGAGAAACGGATGAAGACTCATTCAAAGCCATTAACTACGGATATAGGCAAGAATCTAGGAGCAGTTACAAGACGTTGTGAAAACTGATTCAAACATATACTTATCTTAGTATATATAGCACAAATGATTATGTAATTGAGACACAAGTACTACACATTCAGCACTTAACATTCAAAAAGCATACATTGTGCTTAGCTTACGAATTGCATTGATACATAGAACACTAGGGTTGTAACTGAGATTATAGTGGATTGGTGGACTCAAAGCCACCCGCGGTTTTTCCCTTATTCCACGGGTTTCGGTGTCACCATCTCTGGTGTCCTTGGCTCTCTCTTTTCTTGCTTTCTTTGTTCATCTTACTATAATTGTTTATGCGCAGCTACTTTGCCACCTTCTAGCTGTAGTTCCCAGCTTAGTTTTGTCCTGTGCAGAATTTAGCATAAACAGTTTGGCGCCCACCGTGGGGCCTACAGCTAGATATCATATCTAAATTTCTGTCATTCCATAGCACTTAATTCAAATGGCTGACTTCACTCCTGAACAAATGAAAGCCGCTCTCGAGTCTCTCTAAGAGGCTCAATCTGAATCCAATAGAGTCATTGAAAGCCTGAAAAAGGAGCTAGAATCTGTTAAGAGTAACACCAAAAAGTCCTCACGACGACGCCGCAACATGTCTCCTCGTATCTTGCAACTAACTGATTCTGAGGCTAGTGGCGACGAGGAAGCTGAGGAAGTGCCACATAACAACGAACTTGAAGAAACAGATCCCACAGCTAGAAAGCTGGCCCTCCTCGAAACCTAGGACAGGAAGATGATGCGGATGCTAGCTAAAATGCCAGGACCGCCTACACCTGTAGCTGGGGAGACCCCTGATGGCTACACCAAGTCTTCATTTGTCGAAGAGATAGCTAGGGCCATGATTCGAAAGAAGCTGCACCTCGCCCCGTTTGGCAAGCTGTATGATGGAACCACAGATCCATATTACCATGTGAACTAGTACAAGCACAAGATGTGGACCCTACCTATCCCAGAGGATCTCCTTGAAGCTACAATGCGCAAATCCTTTGGAGCTACCCTTGGTGGCACTGCCTTGCAATGGCTCATCACCCTCAGGGCTGGTACTATCCCTAATTTCTCTATTCTCATTAACAAATTTTATCAGCAGTTTGCTAGCAGCAGGGTGCTGGAAAAACATATTGGCGACCTGTTAGCAGTTCTTCTATCTGCAATCAATTATAGTACCATGGGAACAAACTGAAAAAATAAGACGTCTACGGGCTGGATTTGTCTGTTAAGCTTGGAAATCAGTTAAGTTTGGAAATCATTTGAGATTAGAGTCTGGATGTCTGTTAAGCTTGGAAATATTTTGAAATCAGTCTTGGATTTGTCTGTTAAGCTTGGACAGAGGAAGCGTAGAATTTAATCCAAACACGCTGCATCTCTTATTATTTAATGTTCGTGCAAGCAGACACACAAGCACAACACATACTCTGTTGTGATTGTGACACGACTTTTCTATGATTTAGATATAAACTGGTCTGCATGGGTCTCTGGTGAATTTCTCAGTCTGATTATGCATTAGCTACATGATTATGTCCTTTGGAACTTGATGCTTTTTCCTTTTTACTACCTTTTTTTGGGGGGGGGGGGGGGGGGGGGGGGGTTGTTGGGGTGCTTAATGAAGGGTTTCATTACATCAGTTATCTACTTTGAACATCCTCGGTCCAGTTTGGTAAGGAGGTTGTACTTCGAAAAGAAGCAGATAATAGTTATGAGAGTACTAACTTTCTCATGGATACATAAAATGTTGTATTTCCGTATTGCATACGTCTTCATAGGTAGTGGTCCCTTCAGAATCATACTAAATCTAGAGCTGCTTAACATCGACATGTCAAAGTTATTTATATATCAGAATGGTTATTCAAGTTCCGTTCGTTTATATCTTCATCAAAAGATCTTAAATTTGCATCCCCTCCAGTGCGAATAATCTCTAATTACTGATGTAAATAATACTGGATAACAGGAAGATGTTAATATGAGGCTTAATATTCAATTGCTTCTGAGGCCGAGTTGCTGCAAACAGGTATGTTCGCCATTCAATTTATTTAAATAGCTTAATGTTCGCATGAAAGCATAGAGTAGTAGACATGTAACAACTCTTTAAAGTCAGTTTTCTTTGAAGTGTGGGGAAGAGATGTATTTGTTATGACGTGATTATATGCTAAAGATATTGATATCTTTGTTGGGATAAATTAACCTGTGAATTACACGTTTATAGCAACAATGTCGGTTGCAAATGTTTAGGTTTAGTCGTATAAATTCGAAAGTGTTGCCAAAAATTTTCGAAATTTTGGGAATGGAGAAATGCATTATAATTGATTAATATTCTAAGACTCCCTAATCCATACGTGTTACGGGAGGAGTGAGGAGTACTTGAGTTATTCTGATTCTAACTTATGTTCCTTTTGTTTTGTTTTTTGTAGGTACTTGTGATATTGGGATCGCAAGCAAACTAGATAGTTTGGAATATTGCATTTTTTGTTCTATAATTTTTTGGATACATTTTTGAGATTTTAAGGGCTAGGACTCATGTAATTATTAGTAAGTACTAGTTTACTAGACTGAAAGTTGTTTAAGATTTTTCACATCGTTTTTATAAGTGATTATTAAGTTTCTATATTTTTGGTTTTGTTATTTAATGCTCCCTCCGTTTCTCAATAATTGTTACGCTTTCCTTTTTAATACGTTTCACAAAAATTGTTACACTTTACTTTACCATTTTGAGATATATGGCCCACCAATTTTTTATTCTTTATACTCTCCTAAAGTTAATTTTTTATTCTTTATTCTCTCTCCTAAAGTTACTTTTTCCTATCATTGTTATGCTTTTATACCCACTTCCTTGGTTCTTGTGTTTTTGCAAGTGTGATAGGTTTTAGTCGTGTCACCTAATCAAAAATAAACCTACGGACCTCTAACGAAGGTAGTCAGTGGAAGCAGGGTCGAATCCACAGGGAGACAGAGTTTCTAAATCAATATTCAACCAATTCAGCTACTCCAGATGAAATCAGGAAGGAATTAATTAAACTAAAGAATAGACTACAGAAGACGGAATAAATCGAGGATTAAACTATGGAATAAAAGTCTAGGGTATTAGGTCGGTCCACCATGCCTATACCAATCAAATAGGGTCAACTACTATCAAAACGTAGGTCAAGAGTCGGGGGATTAGAGCCTATGTTGAGCTATGGTTAAGACTCAACGCTCATAGTTCAACATACGCCGCATGTTCACTAACGTAATCAGAACTACTGACGTGTCCTAGGCCTCTAGTCGTAAGACGGATCTGTGCAAACAACTATTAACCACAAGCAACCAACGAAACTGCGCAATAACGTTAATTACTCAATAAAGAACAAACCACATCACAATCACCCTAATCAAGCCCTAGAAATCAATAGCAGTCTAAATCACAATCATGGTATAAACATGGCTTTCCTATCTAATTAACACCCTAGAAAGAGACTACTCAGACATGATCAAATTAACAACGACAAAACTAATATGAAACCCTAACAATTGCATCATGAACGATTAAATAAATAAATTAAGCAATTGAGAATAATAAAAGAGATTAGGGTAACAAAGAATACCAATTAACGGAAAGCAGGAACTTTATTGAAATCGAAATAGGTTTGATCACCTCTAAATTAATCTAAAGTGTTTGAATTGAACTAAGAACAATGAAGAATAAAACTAGTCTAAAGCTAATGAAAGATGAATAAAAGATGTATATTAAGATATCCCTAAAAAATGAGGAAAACGGTATTTATAATACCCCTCAAGTCTAAATAAAAATAGGAAGCAAAAGTTGAAAATCGCGACAAATGGTGCCAGACCCGATCGGGCCCGAGCACAGTACCCGATCGGGTCAAATGCAAATTCAGCCCAACTTTGTTTCTTGGTCAGCGAATCAACAGCAGCCATTAGATGCGATGTGTAGGCCCACCCGATCGGGCCTTGGGCAGCCACCCGATCGGGCCGAGGCAAAACAGCCAATACTCCTCTGGGCTTCTGGTAGCAGCAGCGTGGCAGATGTGAAGTGAAGTGAGCTGGCCCGATCCAGCACCCGATCGGGTCTGTGATCGGGTCAGCAGCGAACAAGGCCCAATATTCCTTTTAATATACGCACAACACAAATACAAGTATGGCGGCCCACCCGATCGGGCCCGAGGCATCCACCCGATCGGGCCTGGTGCAAGTCTTCTCGCCCGATCTGATCGGGCACAGCTTGCCCGATCGGGTCCGTGACTTTCATACCCGATCATAAATACTTCGTCCGATCGGGCCTTTTCTGCCCGATCAGTGTACAGGAACCTCCTTTTTGACTCTTTGGCTCTCTAATATTCACGTTTAGGGGACTTGGGACATCCTAAACTACCCATAAAACTCGTGAGCCATCCTACGTGCCTCGTAACATCTCGTAAAGCCGTGGTTGCTTCCAAATGGCTCGGAAATAAGGAGAAAACTCCATAAAACCTGCAATTCAACACTAAAACACGAAACCACAACTATATACAATAGTTAGCACAAAATAGCTCCCAAGAGCTCCAATGACGCACAAATTAGCTTGTAAATAAGGGAGAAAACTCTATATAAATACGTGATATCAAACTCCCCCAAGCTAAACCTTTGCTTGTCCTCAAGCAAACAACACATGAACATGGAATAGATTGCCTCACCCCATAGATAAAAACAAATCAAAGCTCAAAACATTTTCAAGACTAAGAATCGTTCAAGCAGGCATAATTCAAGTTTGGCTAATCAAATCCATCCAACCAACAATCATTTAAGCAATATATCAAACTCAAGCATCCACAAGGCATACAAATCCTGAAAAGGCTCTCACAAGGGTGTCACTCCTCTCTATTTTGTGGCAGGCAAAGAATATGCCCAAACACTCACCAACCCGACCATAAGTACCCTTCCCACTCACACTCTCATGTGTTTAAGAAGGTTCAATGACGCTCAACCTAGTCAAGTCGACTCAATTAGCAGAAATACTCCCTAACTTTGACAAACTGACTCGAAATCAATCAAATGAACAATGCAGACATAAACTCAAGAGGACTTTATAGGGTTGTAATGGGGCTTAGGCGAGAGGTAGGGGATACTTTTGGGTAATGTAGTGGAAAAACCAAGAAAGGGGGAGCATAAATCATTCAAACAAGGCCTAAGATGGCCTACACAACTCCCAACAATCACCATAAAACCATGTAAAGTAACCCAACTCTCATAAATCAATGAAAAGCTCATAACAAACCCAATTTTCTAGCAATGGAGCGAATATTCCTTTATGAACGTACGTGAATGAAAGAACTAGAATTCTTTTGAATTTTCATTTCATTTTTCTTTCATTTTTCTGAACTTCATTCACGCAACTCTAAACTTGCTTTTCTTTTCTCTTTCTCACTCTCAAACCACAGCAAATACACTTTCAAATTCCTCAAAAACCAAACTAAACCAACAAACCAATCTCAAACTCAACCCATACAAAAGCTCCCCCAAGCTAGGCTTGGAATAATATCAAGTGAAGGCTTTTGGCTCATAATAGGGGTTTAAGTCATTAGGCTCAGCGGGGCTAAGGAGGATAAAAGTATATCAAAAACTCACTCTGAAGCTCAAGAATAAGACAAAAGAACGCCTCTATCACAGCACATGCTACAAGTCATCTAAAATCAGACAACTACGAAGTCAAAGTCAAGATCAATCCACTAAAGAGGAACTAACACACAAGAATAGACTGGATAATAATATGAATCCAATAGGCTACAAAGAGGCCTCACAGTCTAACCAATTCAGGTATGCAGCACAAAGTGGTCTAATATAATCCAGAAATGCTCGAAATCATAGCAATCAAACATCAAATCATAGCCTCAAGATCACAAATGCCCAGCTATCCAGAAAACAAAGTCAAATCATTTTCAAATAGAGCACAACAAGGGGCACAGGGAGGCAACTAAACCATTCATGGGAACCATATTTTTTTTTTGATTTTTTCAGTATTTTTGAAAGCAGTAAATCTATCCTAGAAAGTAGTAAAAGAGATAGGGAATACAAACAGAACTCCTCCCCCAAGCTGAACTTGGCAGTGTCCTCAATGCCAAAAGGTGATAAGGACTATGCTAAGAGGAAAAACAATGTTAGTGCCCTCACTCTCGCTCACAAAAAAGAAAAAATAAAAAGAAAAGGAAAAGGGAAAGAAAAATACGAGTTGCCTCTCGCACAGCACTGGTTTATAAAGGTCCCGCACGACCATAATCCTCCCTCTCTCAAATAGGAGGGGCTTGGCAATGAGTGCCACCCTCATCAAACATCTTTCTCCTCCAAATGTTCTTGACAATGCCTCCAGACGGTGAGGCAACCTTAGGTGGAATTGGAACCTTCTCCACACCTACTTCATCTAGAATCTCATCTCTGCAACAAGATTGTTCAAGCATAGGTGCCTTAACAGCATTGGTTAGTTTAAAAATCACTTTATCATCACCAACACTCAGAGTTAAAGACCCAGACTTGACATCAATGACAGCACCAACAGTACACAAAAACGGCCTACCCAAGATAATAGGAATCTGGGCATCCTCATCCATATCTAACACCACAAAATCAACAGGAATATAGAATTTCCCTACCCTAATAGGAACGTCCTCTAAAACACCTAGAGGGTATTTTATAGAACGATCCGCCATCTGTAAAGTGATTTGTGTGCATTTAAGGGCTCCCATGTTCAGTTTCTTATAAACAGACAATGGCATAACAGAAACAGAAGCACCTAAATCACACAAAGCCTTATCAATAAAAATAGGTCCAAGATGGTATGGTATAGAAAAACTACCAGGATCTTTTAACTTTGGTGGGGTTTTATTTTGAATAAAAGCACTACACTCTTCAGTAAGAGCGACACGTTCTACCCCATCAAAGTCTCTTTTCTTAGTAATCATGTCTTTCAGAAATTTGGCATAAACAGGCACTTGGGTAATTAAGTCTGTGAATGGAATCGTTACCTCAAGGTTCTTGACCATAGCCAAGAACTTACCAAACTGCTGATCGACCGTGGACTGTTGCATCCTGTGAGGAAAAGGTAGCCTTGGTGTAAAAGGCGTTTCAGAAACCTTCTCCTTTTTCTTCCCTGTCTGTTCAGCTTCAGCAGACAAATCGACTTCAGACGTCGAATTCTTTCTTTTTCCTTCCTCTACCACCCTCTTCTTCCCTGCAGTTGGGGTAACCTCATCAATAGGCACTGGAGGGGCATCATATGCAATGCCACTACGAAGAGTAATGGCATTCACATGTTCTCTCTGAACGGGCTGCCCTGGCAATTGTCCCTGTTACCTCTGTGCATTAGATTCTGCCAACTGAGCAACTTGAGCTTCGAGAAGTTTGATATGCTTCTCTTGGTTCCTCCGTGCGTCCTCATGTGCCTTTTGCATAGACAATATCAGTTTCATCAGTTCAGAATTACTAGGCTCTTGTGGGTTGTTTTGTGGAGGTGGGGTGTGGAAATTTTGTGGAGTTTGGAAGTTATTGGGATGATGGAAGTTTTGTGGTGGTGGTCTTTGGAAATTTTGTGGGGTTTGATGGTATGAAGGTTTAGGGTAGTTTTGTGGGTTTTGGTAGTTATGTGAAGGGGGGAAGGTTTGTGGTCTTTGTTGGAAGGCGTTTGCTTGCTCCATCTGAAGTTGACTGAACTGACAGTCATGCCCAAAGTGACCCTGAACACCACATACCTCGCAGTAAGATGAGGTAATGGGTGCTATGGCAGACATAGCATTGATACTCAAAGGAGGTGTTGCTGAGGAAGAGGAGTTGAAGGTGTTAATCTGTTGACTCAGCTTCGCCATCTGCGAAGTCAATAATGCAATGGCATCTACCTCCAGTACCTTCCTCGTGAGGCTTCGGGAAGTGGAATGATCATTGGCTGCGAGGTTTGATAGAAACTCGTAGCCTACATCCACTTCCTTATCCAGAAAAACTCCTCCTGCAGACGAATCAACAATACTCTTCGTCTGAGGCTGCAGACCATTGTAGAATGTCTGCGTCAAGAACCATTTGTCCATGTTGTGGTGTGGACACTCTCTATGTAAATCTCTAAACCTAGCCCACGCTTCCCGTAATGTTTCATCAGGCTCTTGGGAAAACGTGGCTAGTTTATTTCTGATTTCTGCTGTTTTAGTAGGTGGATAATACTCTCTCAGAAACGCAGCAGAAATCTCACTCCATTCTGTTTCTTTCACGTCGTTCAACCATTTCTGGGCTCTATCTCTCAATGAAAACTCGAACAACATGACTTTTAGTTGATCTGGAGTGACCCCGACATGTTTGACGGTTCGACAAAGCTGTTGAAACCGCTGCAGATGATTTGCCGGATCTTCAGTAGGATGCCCACCAAACTGATTTTGCTAGACCATGCTGATGAGTCCAGGCTTAATCTCAAAATTTGCGGCGGCAATGGTGGGCATGGTAGGTCCAGTGGAGAGACCATCTGGGTTGGGCACCCCATATGACTTCAGTGATTTTGACATAACTGAACTCAAGGTGTCTGTTCCAGAGATGTTCAGCTGAACAGACTGCTTTTCTTTCTGCTTTATCTTTCGGATCCGCCTGATTGTCCTATCAAGATCGGGGTCCGCTGGAATGGGGGAACCGTTTCTTTGGGACCTGGGCATACAAAAGAAACAAAAAGCAGCAGTAAAGGGTACCTCGATTGAAACAATGAAGTTCCAATGAGGTACAGAGAAGTAGACCAAATAATTAAATAAAAACTTAGAGAACTAGCCGTCTCCCCGGCAACGGCGCCAAAGTTTGATAGGTTTTAGTCGTGTCACCTAATCAAAAATAAACCTACGGACCTCTAACTAAGGTAGTCAGTGGAAGCAGGGTCGAATCCACAGGGAGACAGAGTTTCTAAATCAATATTCAACCAATTCAGCTACTCCAGATGAAATCAGGAAGGAATTAATTAAACTAAAGAATAGACTACAGAAGACGGAATAAATCGAGGATTAAACTATGGAATAAAAGTCTAGGGTATTAGGTCGGTCCACCATGCCTATACCAATCAAATAGGGTCAACCACTATCAAAACGTAGGTCAAGAGTCGGGGGATTAGAGCCTATGTTGAGCTATGGTTAAGACTCAACGCTCATAGTTCAACATACGCCGCATGTTCACTAACGTAATCAGAACTACTGACGTGTCCTAGGCCTCTAGTCGTAAGACGGATCTGTGCAAACAACTATTAACCACAAGCAACCAACGAAACTGCGCAATAACGTTAATTACTCAATAAAGAACAAACCACATCACAATCACCCTAATCAAGCCCTAGAAATCAATAGCAATCTAAATCACAATCATGGTATAAACATGGCTTTCCTATCTAATTAACACCCTAGAAAGAGACTACTCAGACATGATCAAATTAACAACGACAAAACTAATATGAAACCCTAACAATTGCATCATGAACGATTAAATAAATAAATTAAGCAATTGAGAATAATAAAAGAGATTAGGGTAACAAAGAATACCAATTAACGAAAAGCAGGAACTTTATTGAAATCGAAATAGGTTTGATCACCTCTAAATTAATCTAAAGTGTTTGAATTGAACTAAGAACAATGAAGAATAAAACTAGTCTAAAGCTAATGAAAGATGAATAAAAGATGTATATTAAGATATCCCTAAAAAATGAGGAAAACGGTATTTATAATACCCCTCAAGTCTAAATAAAAATAGGAAGCAAAAGTTGAAAATCGCGACAAATGGTGCCAGACCCGATCGGGCCCGAGCACAGTACCCGATCGGGTCAAATGCAAATTCAGCCCAACTTTGTTTCTTGGTCAGCGAATCAACAGCAGCCATTAGATGCGATGTGTAGGCCCACCCGATCTGGCCTTGGGCAGCCACCCGATCGGGCCGAGGCAAAACAGCCAATACTCCTCTGGGCTTCTGGTAGCAGCAGCGTGGCAGATGTGAAGTGAAGTGAGCTGGCCCGATCCAGCACCCGATCGGGTCTGTGATCAGGTCAGCAGCGAACAAGGCCCAACATTCCTTTTAATATACGCACAGCACAAATACAAGTGTGGCGGCCCACCCGATCGGGCCTGAGGCATCCACCTGATCGGGCCTGGTGCAAGTCTTCTCGCCCGATCTGATCGGGCACAGCTTGCCCGATCGGGTCCGTGACTTTCATACCCGATCATAAATACTTCGCCCGATCGGGCCATTTCTGCCCGATTAGTGTACAGGAACCTCCTTTTTGACTCTTTGGCTCTCTAATCTTCACGTTTAGGGGACTTGGGACATCCTAAACTACCCATAAAACTCGTGAGCCATCCTACGTGCCTCGTAACATCTCGTAAAGCCGTGGTTGCTTCCAAATGGCTCAAAAATAAGGAGAAAACTCCATAAAACCTGCAATTCAACACTAAAACACGAAACCACAACTATATACGATAGTTAGCACAAAATAGCTCCCAAGAGCTCCAATGACGCACAAATTAGCTTGTAAATAAGGGAGAAAACTCTATATAAATACGTGATATCAAAGTGTAACGATTTTTAGGAAACAGAGGGAGTATAATGTAATGGTGGAGTTGTTTATAAGTATGATCTTCCAATTACGAGGTCATTAAGTAAATTTCTTTTTATCACCATATAGGCAAGCAACAACGCAAAAATTCTCACTATGAAGTTTAATGATAAAACCATGTCGTTTTTAGGAAAATTTAAAAGAGCGTGATTATAATTAATGGCAAAAAACTATAGTCGTTATTATTGTCTTCGTCATTCAAGATACATAATAACGACCATATGTTAGTTGTCGTAAACAATAACGACTACTTTATCTCCTTGTTGTCTTGTCGTTAATAAGTAACGATGAGTCACAATCTTATCGTTAATAAGTAACGACGGGACTTAACTCGTCGTTAATAATTAACGACGAGTCTTGTCTCGTCGTCATTCATTGACGACGAACATGGTCGTTAAAACCATTAACGATGGGACCTATTGCAACCAAATGACGACGAAGCTTTTTCGTCGTTAAAAGTTTTAACGACGAGTTTATGTACTTTTAACGACAAGTTATTCCGTCGTTAATTGTCCTTTTTCTAGTAGTGTACCATGGTGACCATGGTCATCGAACTGAAGATTGCAAGGCCCTTAGGAAGGAAGTTGCCTGGCTACTGAAGAAGGGCTACCTAGAGCATCTCATGGGAAAGAAGGGCCAAAAAGACGAGCTCAGCAAAGACAATAGCAGCAAGCCAGCTGGGCCCCCACCTTATCCAACCCATGATACGGTAGTTAATTTTATCTCTAGAGGTTCAGAAATTTGGGGACTAACCTATTCTGCAGCTAAGCGATTCGCTAGAGAAGGCTCCAAAGCAGCACCTATACAGCGTAGAAACAAGGAGGAACGAGAGCTACGAAGCATGAACATCAGCTTCGAAGAAGTTGAGGAAGCTGAGGAAGCTGATCACCATGATGGGCTAGTCATATCCATCACCATCAACAACTGCTTGATCAAAAGAGTGTTGGTGGACAACGGCAGCTCTGCCAACATCATATTCAAGAACGCTATCCAAAGTATGGGCCTGCGTTACGAAGATATCATCAAAAAGTCAACAGTCTTATACGGATACAGTGGGGAACCTGCCCTGACCGTCACTCTTCCCACCTATGCCAAAGGAGTCAACTTACAAACCAAGTTTAGTGTTGTAAATTGTCCTTCAGCTTACAATGTTATTATGGGTACGCCTTGGATTCACTGGATGAAAGTTGTGCCCACCTATCACCAAACTATCAAGTTCCCCACCAAATGGGGAGTTCAAGAGATCAAAGGAGACCGGAAGGTAGCTAGGGAATATTAGAGCATATCCCTCAAACCCAAGAAGGAGGAGATCTAGCAATTACAGCAACATCCAACACCTAGCAACCCTGACGAATAAGACATTGAAGAAGTGGTGCTGGATCCTGCCAAGCCAGAGCAAACAGTGCAGATTGGAGCATCACTACCACCAGAAGAAAAGCCAGGATCATTGAATTTCTCAAGAATAACATCACCTGCTTTGCCTGGACACATGAAGACATGGTTGGGATTGATCCTGAGATTTGCACTCACAAGCTGAATGTAGATCCAAACTCCAAACCTATCAAGCAAACAAGAATGAAGTTTGCACCTGGACGCAACCTGATCATCAACGAAGAAATAGAAAAGCTGCTGCAAGCAGGTAAGATTAGATAAGTCAAATATCCTGACTGGCTAGCTAACGTGGTTGTGGTAGGAAAGAAGAACGACAAATGGCGAGTCTGCATAGACTTCACATATCTGAACAAGGTTTGCCCCAAGGATCCATTCCCCCTACCTCACATAGACGCCTTGGTGGATGCTACGGCAGGACATGAGAGACTCACATTCCTAGATGCTTATTCTAGGTACAACCAGTTTCTGATGGATCCAGAAGACCAAGAAAAGATAGCATTCATGACTGAAAGAGGTATTTATTGCTATAAGGTTATACCCTTTGGTCTCAAAAATGCAGGTGCCACCTACCAGCGCCTGGTCAACAAGATGTTTGAGAAGCAGCTAGGGGACACGATGGAGGTCTACATTGATGATATGCTGGTAAAGTCCAAGCAACCTGGAGATCACGTGACACACCTGCAGGACACCTTTGATGTGTTGAAGAAGTATAACATGAAGCTTAACCCAACAAAATGCTCGTTTGGAGTCCCAGCTGGTAAGTTTTTAGGCTACATAGTCACACAGAGAGGAATTGAAGCTAGCCCAGATAAGATCAGAGCACTCATCAACATCTAGTCCCCAAAAAACCTCAAGAAAGTTCAAAAGCTGACAGGAAGAGTTGCTGCACTCAACCATTTCATCTCCAGATCATCAGATAAGTGCCACGTTTTCTATCATGTACTTAAGAAGAATAAGGGTTTTGATTGGACTGCAGAGCATGAAGCTGCCTTACAGCAGCTAAAGGCTTACCTAGCTACTCCGCCTATACTCTCCAAACCAAAGCAAGGAGAAACCTTGCAGCTTTACCTAGCTGTAAGCAACACGGCTGTCAGTGCAGTACTAGCTAGGGAAGCTGACAGCCAACAGCTGCCAGTATACTACATCAGTAAGTCCCTGCTTGATGCAGAAACTAGGTACACATCTTTAGAGAAATTGGTACTAGCTCCATATACAGCTTCCAGGAAGCTTAGACATTATTTCGAAGCCTATCCTATATATGTTATGACTAATTATCCAATAAAAGTTGTGCTGCGCAAACCAGAATATCCTGGCAGAATGAGCAAATGGGTTGTATCCTTAATTTCCTATGACATCAGGTACCAACCCCGGACAGCTATAAAATCACAAGCCTTAGCTGATTTTGTGGTTAAATTCAGTCATAACCTAGCTGCTGTAGCAGACGAAGAGGTAAGGCACATAAACCAGGTAACACCTACAGGTAGCTGGAAGTTGTTTGTGGATGGATCCTCCAATTTTAGAGAAGCTGGACTAGGTATAGTCCTAAAGTCGCCACAAGGGGACATGATAGTACGTTCTATTTGTTGTGATTTTAAAGCTACTAACAGTGAAGCCGAGTATGAGACCTTGATTGCAGGAATGACTGTGGCTCATGACCTAGGGGCAGCCAGGTTACAGGTATACAGTGACTCGTTACTAATCGTGAGCCAAATGAAAGGCGAGTACGTAGGTAAAGACTCGAAGATGTCCCTCTACCTGGAGCTGGCCAAATCCAAGACATTGTTGTTTCAAGAGTTTACCATACAACAGATACCAAGAGACCAGAATACTAAAGCTGATGCACTAGCTAACCTGGGCTCAGCATTAAGAAAATGCGACTTCAACAACATCCCCATCGCTCACCTAGCTAAGCCAGTTATCAGCAAAGAGGTAAACAACGTACTTAGTATCGATAACGTAGCAAGTACCGATAGCTGGACGAAACCACTGCTAGATTACTTGTAAAGAGATATATTACCAAACGACAAGCTGGAAGCTAGAAAGCTGTGTATGAAAGCCAGCAGAAACCAGGTAATATCTGGAGTCTTATTCAAACATGCAGCTAAGCAAGACATGTTGTAGAGGTGCCTAGAGAAGGAACAATGGGAAGCTACCTTGAAGGAGTTCCACGAAGGCGAATGTGGCTCACACGCAGCAGGAAGGAGCTTATCTAATCAAATTCTATCCTATGGATACTATTGGCCAACGTTGCGTAAGGATGCCAAAAGGTATGTAGCTAAATGTGATAGTTGCCAAAAGCATGCAGGTATGGTACATAAGCCTTCTGAGCCATTACACCCCACCTTGACCCCCTAGCCATTCATGAGGTGGGGCATGGACATAGTAGGGAAGCTACCAGTTGCACCAGGTCAAAAAGTGTTCATGCTAGCCTTAACTGACTACTTTTCTAAATGGATTGAAGCAGGCGCATTCCAACAGGTAAAAGATAAGGAGGTAATTACTTTTATACATACTAACATTATTTGCAGGTTTGGAGTACCTAGCAAAATTGTGTGTGACAACGGATCACAATTCATAAGTGATAAAACGCGGCAGTTTTGTCATGAATGGAACATCAACCTGGTTACCTCAACACCCAGGTATCCACAAGCTAACGGACAAGTTGAGTCTAGAAACAAGGTTATCATCAATGGCATCAAAAGGAGGTTGAAGGCTAAAAAGGGTAAGTGGGCAGAAGAGTTATCTAGAGTCCTCTGGGGCAACAGAACAACACCTAGGGGAGCAACAAGACAAACCCCCTTCTCACTAGTCTATGGCTGCGAAGCTGTGCTACCAGCTGAGGTAGTTGTACCAACCGCCAGGTATGGGCTCTTAACCCCTGAATTAAATGATTCTGAGTTATCTTATGATTTAGATACCATCGAAGAACTACGAGACAATGCGCTAGTTAGAATGGCTGCCCAGCAACAGATTGTAGCCCGCAGCTTCAACAAAAACGTGAAAGCCAAGGTGTTTAAGAAAGGAGACTGGGTGCTAAGGAAGGTCTTCCAGAACACCCAGGAGCTAAATGCAGGCAAGCTGGGAGTTAGCTGGGAATGGCCCTACCTGATTGAGCAGGTAGTAGGTAAAGGGGCATATCGCCTAGCTATAGTAGAAGAGAAAGTTGTTCCCAGAAGCTAGAATGCATCACATCTAAAACTCTATCATTTCTAGGAAACTAGATACATGTTGAAAATCAAATTCTCATCTACGATGGCTCAAACGTTACCTAATCTCTAAGTCCAAAGCAATTACACCAGGTAGGAAAAATTGCTAAGCAAGTCCAAAACGCCATGTTAGGCTCTTTCCTACCTTGCCTTGTCTATCTATAAGGTTTTCTCAAAACCCTTACTGACTTAGGCATCGGAGAGTCGTTGGCATACACAGCATTGTTAACATATGCAGGTACCGCAAGAATAACTACAGATTGGAGCACCTCCTAGCCTTCCAGAGCTATCTAAAGGCGCAAGCACACCTAGACGCCTTAAAGTGTAGCTATCAACAACACTTGATAGCTGGACTACCAAGGTTGCACCAGCTATGGGTTAAGCGGGCCCACAACAGAAGACATTGGCTTCAAAAACGCCAGGTAAACACACAAAGCAGCTAGCTCATTACACTAAAGTTCTAAACACATATGCATATTTGTACCAAAAGTCAACATGTTCTAAACATCCAAAAGACACACCAGCCCCTTGACTGGTGGTAAATAACATTTCTGAAAAATTAAAATTGTTTGACAAAAACAGAAAACTAAAACGTTCAAAGAGTTAGCTAGCTACATTCCTAGCTAGTAACCTGATCATCTGTTGGCATTTGTTCTGGCACCTCAGATGCTGGAAGGACTGGGAAGGAACCACTAGATGGCTCAGCTGTGGCAGGGGCATCAGCCTGAACCTTAGCTGAAGAATCAGCTGTAGAAGCCTCCTGTCTAGGAGGGTTGAGGTCCAAAGCCAAAGCCCTAAGATCTGCAATACTCCTCGTGGTAGCTAAGAAGGCATCGGTATACTTGTGCAGATCTTTCTTCTCCACAGTTTCAAACAGCATCAAGTAGGCCAGCTTGGCTGGCTCCACAATTTAAACTTCCGCCATCTTGTCCAAATGAAGCTCCTTTTGATGCGCCAGCTGAGCACTTAGAACGTCCTTCTCCCCAATCACTTTCGCCATCTTCATGGCAGCTACCCTAGCCTCTTCCTTGGCAGCAGCTATCTCATCTTCTGCTGAAGCTGCGAAAAGCTTCTTTGCTGCTCTCTCCTTCTCTAGAAGCAGGGTCTCAGCTTTCCGCTGCTCCTCAACATGGATTTTCTCCTTCTTCGCCCTACTTAGCTCTTCCTTCAAGCTAGCAACTTTAGCTTGAGAAACTTTGAGCTGGGCAGAAACTGAGGCAGCTGCCCTCAAGCTGGAACGTGACGCTAGGCAGTTTTGTAAGACCTGACACAGGGTACTAAGATATAAAGAAAACAAGCAAAAGAACTGAAAGGTATTTAGAGTTCGAACACAATAAAAGTTTACCTGGAGAGAATGCTGGACAGCATGGTTAACCGTCACCTCAGGATCCTACAACCTTAGGCGCTTGGCTGCAGCAGGGAAGAACAACCTAGCTGCATGCGGCCAGATGCCATTATTCACCCCATCCTCAGACAGAAAGTCTGCATGCATAGTCAGGTTTATCGTTGACGAACCAGGGGCAGGTGGGTCTGAGTCCAGCTTAATTAGAGGAGGGGGCATGCTAGGAACTGTAGCTGCAGTCTTGACAGGCGTAGCAGGCTTAGATTGGGTAGAAGTAGTAGGCGCCCCCATCTTCTTTCTCTTCAGTCGAGCCATAGCTTCAGCTTGGGACAGGGTACTACCTTTGGCTATACAAATGGCAGAGTATAAGAACTTGTACACCTTTCCTAGGAATTCATCGACAACTAACAAAGAGGGATATTTACCTGAAGACATAGAGTTGTTTCCTGAAGTAGCATGAGTGAGGGGGTTGACAGGAACGGCCCTGAAAGGGGGAGTGTAGGTCCTCTTGGTTGGAGAGATGCTAAGGAAAACCTTCGCTCTTTCGTCCCTATCCTCGAGACTTTCGACGGTCTCAGCAGCACCTGTAAAAAGACAATGGTAAGAGTTATAGTTAATAAAATGCTCAAGAAAATAGGAAGAATATAGCAAAGATACCTCCAGCAGGCCAGCCAGAGGGAAGGTAGGCGCCAACTTCGCCAAGGGAATCCTTGGCGACAAAGAAAAAGCGAGTCTTCCAATAAGACTCAGAAGCATCAGCCCCTTCTACAGGACTTGGGTACTTAGGCTTTTACTTCAGGGTCACCTTCTTAGGGTTAATGATTTTAAGGCTGTAGGTGGTTAGAAGGTCCTCTAGGGCGAAAGCAGGGCTCCAATCCCTAGTGGCTGACTCTATAGTGTAACAAATCTTCCAGAATCCTGGCATAAGCTGACCAGGGGAAAAGTTCAGAACCTCTATAAACGAACGGATTAGGGGTGTAAACTCAACAATATAGCCTAACAAGAAGGGGTATTCGTAGAAGCAGATATGATTATCCGCGGTTCTTTCTGGTCTATCTAGTTCATCTGGAACTATAAACTCAGTACTCTCAGGAAACCCTCCTCTAATCCTAATGTTTTCGATGTCCTCACATGTAATACTGGACGCAACATCATCTTTTGCTTTTCCCATAGGTGTGGTTTTTGGCGAAAACACTTTTTTCCTAGCTGATTGCTTGATAGGCATACAGGGGGGTGAAGAGGAGAAGAGGGAGAACAAACTTACCAAAGCAGAAAGGAGAGTAAAACAGAAAGGATCTTTCAAAAATCTTTTTTATTTAAGGCTGTTCTGACAGAAACGGTTGGGTATTTATTGCCTCGCTTAAATATGCCAAAGTGATAATTAAATTCAATCTTTAAAGATAAGCATACTTCATTTATATCATTTAAAGTGATTTATCTTTTGAGTTTCTATCTTTTATACTGACGTTATACTGAAATTATACATTTAAGTCATAAAAGATCTCGTCATGATAACTTGCAGCTTTACTATGTAAGGCAAGGAATACAAGCTACAAGTTAGGGGCAATTGTTATGTCCTATAAATTCACATAGCTACGTATGCAGGTTAAAAGATTATTGCAACTAGGATTCTCCATCTAGGGGCCTCTAGCTATGGAAGACCAGCTTAGAATCACAAGCTATGGAAAGCCAGCTTGGATCTCTCAGCTAAAGAGACTCAGCTTCACTAAACACGTCATGATTCCGTTATGGTCAAAGCCTAAGATTACGCAAGACCAAGTCCAGTGCAGTAAAGGAGAAACGGATGAAGACTCATTCAAAGCCATTAACTACGGATATAGGCGAGAATCTAGGAGCAGTTACAAGCCGTTGTGAAAGCTGATTCAAACGAATACTTATCTTAGTATATATATCACAAATGATTATGTAATTGAGACACAAGTACTACGCATTCAGCACTTTACATTCAAAAGGCATACATGGTTCTTAGCTTACGAATTGCATTGATATATAGAACACTATGGCTGTAACTGAGATTATAGTGGATTGGTGGACTCAAAGCCACCCGCGGTTTTTCCCTTATTCCACGGGTTTCCGCGTCACCATCTCTGGTGTCCTTGGCTCTCTCTTTTCTTGCTTTCTTTGTTCATCTTAGCTATACTTGTTTACACCCAGCTACTTTGCCACCTTCTAGTTGTAGTTCCCAGCTTAGTTTTGTCCTGTGCAGAATTTAGCATAAACACTCATTGACGCTCAAACAGCCACCTACACCCAAAAAACTTACAAACAACCTCACACCATACACGTCGGATGAAAACCCCATCACCACACCTCATCAAACTCAATTTTGACCGGTCATCTACAGCTTCGTCGGCAGCAGCCGACATAACACTACGGGATACTAAGGGTCACATCATAAAAGCTATGGCCTACAAATCGGGACAAGCCTCGCCACACATTGTTGAAGTAACAACAATTCTACGTAATGGACTCTTACAAGCCTTGCAGATGGGAATCTAAGAACTCATGATTGAAGGAGACAACCTGCTCATCATCAACATTCTTAAAGGCATATTAAGCACCCCGTGGTGCATCGATGATATTCGGGTTCTTCTCTCACAATATCACAGTTTTGTATTTTGACCTGAACTTAGGAGGCTCAGCACCTTCCACACAGAAAGACCAAATTGGCCCGTTCTGCCATAAGTACCTCCATATTCCGCTGAGTAGGATTCGAAAACGAACTTGCAAAATAGATATCATAAAGAAAAGAGATTCGTTGTTCCTGACCCTGCTTCACCGACTAACTCCGTTTGCCAACTACCTATTTAAGCAAGGACATCATCTTACAACAAAATTTCACTTGTATGAGGTCTTTGACAAACCGCAGTTCTATATGTTTTTTCTTTTACATAATTTAAGGTACACCCTTAAAATAAGTGTCACCTAAACTTTTTCTTGTATCTCATTAGAAGAAAAAAAATTGAACTTAGAATAGAGAATCAACATAACTATGAAAGAGTTTGACTGTTTGTCATTTGAACCATTAAATTACAGTGTTTATAGTTTTAACAAGATTACATCCAACAAGGAAAAATTTAACTAATATTAGTAATTTATTTTTGCATTTATTTATTAAATAGGCATAACTTCTACAATCATGCATTGATACATCTCCCGTTTGCAACCTGCATAAAGTTCTTCAGGCCTCTCCTTCATTGCTGATCTCAAGCTGTCAAAATGTAAACTCTTTAGGGGTAATTAATTCGGTCAACTAAGAGGGGGGAAAATGAAGAGTGCAAGAAACGCATTTCCAGAAACTTAATGTTCAATGCAAAGGCATATGCATGCTGTCACAAAAATAACAACTAAAATCTAAAAATGCAAAGGCATATTGTCAATTTAACTTCTCAAATATTCGATGAGGAGAAGTAGGTACACGATCCAACAGGCCACAACCTCTATCGTTGAATTTGGCCATGGCTCATGTCTGTGTATATCAACATATGTGTAAATATTTTTCACATAGCTACGTTTCGAATACAGTAGAGTTTTAAAAATGATATAGAAATTCAAAGAAATTATGAGCAGCTTCCTAAAGTTAAAAACAACTTGTGCTTTTCTTTTCCCATTCTACAATTGGTTTACTACTTTAAGGCTGCTTGGATCACAGTTCACATTAACGACAATGAGAAAACATAATTACAAAAATAAGGAGAGAGGAATGAAGAAAAAGAAACAAATCCAAGTTCTATATGTTGGCTTTCGGCCCAACCCCAAGTACGTTTGTCCTCCTACCTTTGACCAAAAAAGGTTGTAATCTACACTTTGGTCCGATAGCAAGGAAAGGAAGACAGGGGAGAGAAAGAGAGGGAAAGATAAGCTTTCATATTCCCTCCAAAGATATCTGTGCTTATAAGCTTATTAAAAGAGGGAGGAAAAATGTGTCCCTCAATCCTTCCTTCCCCCAATTCTTTATCCAACAAGGAAGATTACCCAACTTACTTTCTCTTCCCTCTCTTTCCTTCCATTTCCTTCTATGCAGACAATGTGTTAACCTTACTCCATGATACAACAACAAAGTCTTAGTGCCAGAGTTGGCAAAATATGAACTGTTATGAGGAATCGTAGTTGTTAACAACTAATTAAGTACATTTTAAACCTAAATTCTCAATTAAACTTTTAGTTCTATCTAAAAAAAACTATTAAGCAACTCAAAATATACTACCCCCATCCCCATCTCAGCCCCACCAACTCCCCTGCCACCCACCCCTCCTCCACCCCAGTCCCAGCCGTGCAGCCACTCCCTACCCAACCCAAAGAAACCACCCTATCCCCCTAGCCAGCCACCCCCAGCCCACAGAACCAAACTTATGGGCAGAATGAGGAGGGATAAGCACAGCATGACCAGGCCATCTCTGATTAACCTTATACAAACTACTATAATCCTCAGCAATAACCAAAACTTATCATAATGTTCCTACCTAATGACACTAATCAACCAATTATTCAACTAATCTAAGTAAGGTTCACTAACAATACAAACAATCATAGTCCGGTTATGCGCAACAAAGGAAACTGCTTCTCTAAGGGATGAATTTTGTGTGCAACTCATACCTTCGTCTTCCTATGGAATATCTCAAATCAAATGTTGTAGAGTACATTTGAGAAAAATTTCTTCTTTTCTAGCTCATCCCAATTAGCGAAAGACCTAATGACAGCAAGAACAACCACAGATTGTGTAATGCACCCTTTAGTGCAACTCAGACCGTCTACCTTTGGGAACTCTCGAAGCAGGCATTGTGGAGTACATTTAAGATGTTATACAATAGTGGAGTAAATTTGAATTTGAGTTTGACCGAGGAAAAAAATTAGGGGATGGAGAGGGAAAGCAGCACAGAATCAAGTGTGGTGGCTTTATTATTGATGGGATTCACCGAGAAGATGTTACTGGTGGTATTAGGGAGCTTATGGTTTTCGGAAGAAAGAGAAAGCAATTATAAAAAAAGGAAAGGAAAAGAATAATAAAAATATAAATCATTAAAAAGTGACATGTAGGGGAAAAAACCACCTTCAACCTCAAGCTTCTTGAAGGAGAAGGAAAATCTTCATGAAAAATTATGAACAATGCTCTCCCTACTAAAGAAAACCTTATGACAAGAGGAGTAATTGGTTGTCAGCTTAGGTACTTCTTGTGTCAAGATTGGGACTAGATAAAGAGCTTTATTCTACTCATAGTGAAAGACACACACAAAGGAAAGGATTAATTATCATGTTTGTGTCCATAATCTGGAGTTTATGGTTGTCAAGAAATGACCAAATTCTCATGGGAAAAAGATGAAAGAAGCGCACAAAATGGAGCAACTAAATCACTAGTACTAGAGTTGGAAGGATCCAAGACCGAATAAGTCAGAAATGGCTCACAATGACCTTGTATGGCAAAAAGGATATGATTGTCAACCACTCATATAGTCATATGTAAGGTGGAAGGGGAGTGGAAGAAAGTAGGACGATGCACTATGGCTACAAGCCTACAATGGGATGGACATTATAGAGAAATGAAGAAATGATAGAGGATGCATGGAAAGTGCATACTATTTCACGACTGCAACAGAAGCACAGGAGATTATGGAAGCACCAACCATGCATGGAGAAGCTATAACCAAGTGGAAACTAGATGTGGACCAATTCAGCATAAATTGTCACAGCTATACACACACCAAATTATTGTGATACTATAATAAAAAATGTAATTGTTAGAACTATGTTTATATGCAATACTCTTTCTTTAATTTCTTATGTTTGCATTAATGCAAAGTGAGTAGAGGGGCAATCCAGCAATGACCAATTTTATCAAATGCTACATAAAGTTGGGATGTTTCTGAATGCAGCTGATCAAATGCTATCTAAAGTTGGGGTGTTGCTAAATGCAGTTACTCTACAAGATGCAAACTGAAAACACCCCCCCCCCCCTCTTCCCAAAAAAATCTCCACACGAAAACTATTAGGAGTAGTTCTTTATAAACCCGACTTGTTACAACCTTACTATAACCAGCTCTATATTCTAGTCTGCTACAGAGTACACAATTAGATACCTCTTGTTGATTGGAGAAAAAGATCAGTTACGTGTATAAGCAATTAAGCATGTTTAACAAAATAGTTGATTTCTTTAAATTGAAGAAAATTATGTGTATAAAACTGCACAACAAAGGGCATGATGTCGACTTCAATAGAGACAAAGTTCAAGGAAACAGTATGATGAGGATTTATTTGATATAAATATAGAGGGTATTGTAGTCTTTTTAAGTTTTGCATATCGTAACTGTTATTGCATTTAGAAACTATGTAAAGTTGGAACCTACTAGAAATTAATAATACTTGGGATAGTTTATGGCAGATCGCCTATAGTTGGACGAATACTATCAAATAATCCATCAAAATTTGGCAATAACAAAATACTTTTTTTTATTACCACTCTAGGCTCTCTCTTCCCACTAAAATTCAAGGTCTCAGACTCATTGTATAAAAATTAAACTCCACAATGTATGATCATTCATTTTTATTTTTCCAATAATAAAACCACATATCAAACTATTTTTCTAAACCTATGTGCCATGGTAAGTGAGAACACTAACTTAGGGTAAAGAGGATAATAATTAAGGTTTTTTTGGCTACAAACAAAGAGAGAGAGGTGAGACTTCCTACTAATTGCATGTTTAACATGTTTGGTTGTCATAAAATCGATTTAATAAACAAGTGAGATTTCTTATGAATTGCGTATTAGACATGTTTAGTTGGCATAACATCAATGAAATAAACAAGTGAGACTTCCCTGAAACATTCCATAGCACCTCATTCCCTAACCCATTCCAATGGACCTCATTCATTTGAAAACTCACCCCACTATCTATCGTCACCCTTTTTAATCAAAATAACGTTCGATAACCATATGCCACATTATATTTCTAAACCTCCCATAATAAGTGAACACACTAATTTAGAGTAAAGGGGGTAACAATTAAGGATGTTTGGTTGCAAACAAAGAGAGAGGTGAGACTTCCCTATGAATTGCATATTTAACATGTTGGCTTGGCATATCGACGTGATAAGCAATTGATGCAAGAGCAATTCTCATGTTCGTTCCTAAGAAGAGCAATTGCCATAAAGTCAACCAAACTGATTCCTAAGAGTTCAAACGGAAGTAAATTCAAGCTTTATTTTTACTTAGAAAACAAGCATTTAGCATATCAATGGATGAGGTTAGAAGAAAACTAAAACACATGTCATTAATCAATTTAGCTCAAACTATTAATGATCTCACTGGGTATAGTATCTAGTGCCTACACTAATGTTTGTCTCCATTGTTTATCATTATTAAGTTCAAGATTATTCGAGTTCTTTGGAACTGGATTTTTGAATTTGATTTGAATTTCATAAATTCAAACTCACAAGATTATGAATTCAAGTCCCCTGATGCTCAAGTTTTTTCGAGTTCAAATTGAGTTTAGCCCAAGTAAGCTCTACATCATCCACATTTCATCCATCATCTACAATTTGCCCACATACAGGAGTTGAACTTAATGAGGATGGAATGAAGGGTCTTTAACATAAGCCCACCCTCCCGAAACAACTCAAACCACGCTAGACCAAGCCTTTATTACAACCACACCACGCTCGAAACCCAATCCACTAAGGGCGTGTTCTCCCCGACTTATTTCCAGTTCAGCTATGGACAATACTTTTACAGTCACATATCATTATTCATTTTATTTCATTTCGTTTTAATTCAATTTAATTCAGTTGCTTTATCCCGAAGGAAAACAAGCCCTAACATCTCCGAATCCCAATAGTTACCATCATCACCATAATAAAGGTCTAGTCGAAACTTCAAAAACAAATGAAGACAAAAGTTTGAAACAAACTACCTTAGTACTACACACTATGCGTTGAATATAAGGGGAACCATTTCACACACTCATTTACATCATCAATAGAAATTAATTTCAAAAGGATATAAGAATATACCTAGATAGCAATTTGGCCAACAATTTGGCAGCAGGAATCGAAAGCGGAGGAGTTGAAAGAGAGTGGAGTGAGAAACAGCTGGTCGGGATGTGTGCGGAGGACTTTGAATTGAAGAGCAATAACGACGGTGTGGTCTTTAGTCACTGAAGGATCAATATTGCGAAGATTAAAGGAGTAAATAGTGAAGCACAAGATACGATCGCCAAGATGGTGCAAGGCATCAAAGACATAGTTAGAGCAGTCCTCAAAGTGAGGGGACAATACAACATTCAACCACAGTTTGGAGTCTAAATCATAAGCCTGTAGCAATTGCTTGGATTTACGGGCGTAAAAGTAAATAATACCATCAAAGAAAAGAAGGGGGCCGAGCCAGTCTCCGTCAAAATGATCAACAACGCAAACCCAAGTAGCATCAGCAGGATAATAAGCGTAGATAGAAGAGGATATCAAAGGGAGGAATAGATCCAAGTGAATGAGAATGCGACTGTTGATGGGATCAGATATAAGAGGAGTTGATACTTGATATTTGATGGCAGCAGAAGAAAAGGGAGTGGTTTGGGTAAGGGATCCCATGTATTACGATTAGGATCAGGATCATAAACTTCACCGAAATTACTCCACGTAGAGCTTCTGAAAACATAGAGCTTACCACAGAGTGCAACGCAATTTGGAAAATAATTGTCCTCTTTGAGAGGAGGCCCTTTTTTCCACCCTGATTCTGAGTTGGTAATATCGAAATAAGACATACCCTCATGAACTTGAAGTTGAACCATCATGTTCTCGTTCTCGTTCTCGTTCTCGTTCTCGTTTTGACAACAATTGAAATAATCAGAGTAGTAATCTGGGATGAGAGTGGGCCTTCGAGGCTTGCCCAGGATGTAAATTACTGATCCTACAGATATAAAACTGCCGATTCCACCATCCCCTAAGAGGGTATAACGACTTTTTGATAATTCACCACTATCTACATCCAATATCTGGTATTCACTATAGGAAGAGCTACAAATAACTACTGATTTTTCCTTCTTCGCATTGTTTACCACCCGTAATAACACCTTCTTCTTCTTCTTCACCTTTGCTGACTCACCTCTTGAACACTTTTTCACATAACAACCATCCATTCTCAGGTGCAGAGATAAGCTTCCTATAAAAAAACAGAGTTTCACCTGCTTTATATACCAACGTCGCTAAGTCTGGGCCAAACGGCCAATTAATAAATTAGGAAGAGAGAAAAATTTAAAAACAAAATGATAAAAGAAAAACAAAAGCCCCATAAACCCTAAAAAAATTTCTTGAATAATGCTAAAAGTTTGTTAAGTTCTATGCTATATTTGCCTTATTTTGAAGTTTAATTACTTTGATAACCGTTCATGTAGGATTCAATCAAAGTGAACCTATTTTTTTTCTTTCAGCACAAAAAGTAGCGTTTTTGTGTTGCATATTTTTTTTTTTTTGAAACTTGTTATTTAGTCCAACGTCGTTAGTGTAATGCCCCGACGTCTAATTACCTGATTAAGGTACTAATAGCAGCGGAAGAATCCTATTAGGCCGAGGCATTACTGCCGTATTCTCCGTTAGGAAAATACAAGGCAACATTCATGTATTAAACTTTAACGTTAACTTGATTAAGTGATAAACAAAGTAACTTGAGAACCTTATTACATTAAGTAACAGTAACCTAATACTCTAGTAATTCTTATAGTTCACCAAAAAGAAACACAAGTGGTAATAACTACTAAAACTTATATGAGTGAATCCTCGCCACTATTCGTTATCGTCTTCCCCAGCTGTACCTAAAACATAAATACAAAAACGGATGAGTCGAGAGACTCAGTAACAGACTACTCTAGCAACGTAAATTCATTTCAATTCATTTTATTTATAAAACAGGGGAGAGAGAGAATAATTAAAACATTCATGATTACAGTATAACCCATTCATTCATCATTCCCTTTTAGCAAATTTATTCTGGTTGTTGGGCAGTATTTCAGCTGGTGGGACGTCTCCCACAATGGGCCAGTGCCCCAGTAAAAGAGCCAGTGCTCATCAGTAATAACAGTAGCGGGCCAGTGCCCTAGTAATAACGGTAAACAGCTCGGTACGTGCACGACCATCAGTCAGTCAGTATATATATATACAGCCAACAAACCAGTTCTTTCACTTGAATTTATCATGTTTCACCTCTTTTAATTTATACAGGCAGTATACAGTATTTTCAGTCATTCAGCTGTACCTCAGTAGGTATAATATCTCAAATTTCCATCATTCAATTATACTTTTCAATATTCCAGTATTCATGAAACATAAAATCATGCTTTAAATAATCCCGCAATTCAGGAAAATTCATAAATCATTTATTACGTCATTATACCCCTTTCTTATATTTTCAAGGGAATTGCGGGTACTAGCAGTAGTTGTTACCTTGATTTGCCCTTTTTCCTCCTCCAAAGTTATCATTCCGCGTCATTCCTCCTTTTAAACCTGGCATTTTCTGACTCTCGAAGCAACACAACTCGCTCTACGTTAACAGCAACGTCCACCATATCCTGGTATGACGTAAACTTCTGAGATGCCAACCTATCCTGGTATTTAAGGCTCAGACCTCGCTCAAAACGATTCATCCTTGACTGCTCCGTGGTTACCAGTTCTGGTGCAAACCTTGACAGCTCCATAAACTTATTAGCGTACTCCAAAATGCTCATAGTACCTTGCTGTAGGTGGAGAAATTCATCTTCTTTTTGCTTCCTCAGAGATGGTGGGTAAAATTTATCTCGCATCAACTCCTGGAGTTTGCTCCATCCAAATCCAGGCTCCTTCTTCTTTTCCTTATTCACCTTCCACCATAAGACTGCTTGTCCCGTGAGATAAAATACAGCAAAATCGACTTTCCATTTATCAGGGCATTGCAAGGTTTCGAATAACTGCTCCATACGGTTGATCCAATCTTCAAACTCGACTGGATCAGGTTTACCATCATAGGATGGTGGGTTCAAAGACGAGAACTTCTTAAACATTATCGAACTCTCATTTTCATTCACATTTTTCTTTTTCCATGCATCTTGGACCAATTCAGCCAGCATAGTATTCATCTTCTCTAACCTTTCTATTCGTTCCTCGGTTCCTTCCAAAGGTTGATTAGGTCCCTTGTGCCCATTATTCTGGATATCCTCTACGTATACTTCTTCCACGTGTACGTTTTCACTTTCGTGACTACCGTTGTTATTGGCGTTAGTGGTCGACATTCTGCATAATAATTACAATTAAGATAAAAGAAACTTTGTAAAATAATCCCTTGTCCCGTATCCTACGCTCAGACTCGTAGATTCCATTTTTAATTAGTTACTATTTCATTTATAACTTGTTAAATTTATTTCATTTTTACCATAATTATTAATCTTTTACTAAGAATTCTTTTACTCTTATTTTGATAACTCAATTATTCCTATTTAATATAAAACCTCGAGGGTTTTATTATAGGTTTCAGAACCGTTGCTCTGATACCATTCTGTAATGCCCCGACGTCTAATTACCTGATTAAGGTACTAATAGCAGCGGAAGAATCCTATTAGGCCGAGGCATTACTGCCGTATTTTCCGTTAGGAAAATACAAGGCAACATTCATATATTAAACTTTAACGTTAACTTGATTAAGTGATAAAACAAAATAACATTAGAACCTTATTAAGTAACAGTAACCTAATACTCTAGTAATTCTTATAGTTCACAAAAAGAAAACACAAGTGGTAACAACTACTGCTAGTACCCGCAATTCCCTTGAAAATATAAGAAAGGGGTATAATGACGTAATAAATGATTTATGAATTTTCCTGAATTGCGGGATTATTTAAAGCATGATTTTATGTTTCATGAATACTGGAATATTGAAAAGTATAATTGAATGATGGAAATTTGAGATATTATACCTACTGAGGTACAGCTGAATGACTGAAAATACTGTATACTGCCTGTATAAATTAAAAGAGGTGAAACATGATAAATTCAAGCGAAAGAACTGGTTTGTTGGCTGTATATATATATACTGACTGACTGATGGTCGTGCACGTACCGAGCTGTTTACCGTTATTACTAGGGCACTGGCCCGCTACTGTTATTACTGATGAGCACTGGCTCTTTTACTGGGGCACTGGCCCATTGTGGGAGACGTCCCACCAGCTGAAATACTGCCCAACAACCAGAATAAATTTGCTAAAAGGGAATGATGAATGATTGGGTTATACTGTAATCATGAATGTTTTAATTATTCTCTCTCTCCCTGTTTGCAAATAAAATGAATTGAAATGAATTTACGTTGCTAGAGTAGTCTGTTACTGAGTCTCTCGACTCATCCGTTTTTTGTATTTATGTTTTAGGTACAGCTGGGGAAGACGATAACGAATAGTGGCGAGGATTCACTCTTATAAGTTTTAGTAGTTATTACCACTTGTGTTTTCTTTTTGTGAACTATAAGAATTACTAGAGTATTAGGTTACTGTTACTTAATAAGGTTCTAATGTTATTTTGTTTTATCACTTAATCAAGTTAACGTTAAAGTTTAATATATGAATGTTGCCTTGTATTTTCCTAACGGAAAATACGGCAGTAATGCCTCGGCCTAATAGGATTCTTCCGCTGCTATTAGTACCTTAATCAGGTAATTAGACGTCGGGGCATTACAGTTAGTTCCGTTGAATGTTACTGACGCTAACGGTTTTACTTACAAACTCGGTACTTGGAGTAATGGTTTGTAAGTCGTTGCTCCTAGGGTCGTTCCTGACCTTTTTAGGGCCCGGGACAAAGGTAAAAAATGGGCCCCTTAGTCATCATACAAATATAAGATATGTGGTCACTTCTATGAGGGTCGTTTATGACATTTTGGCGGCCTATAGGCAAACAACAAGGGTCCTTATAAAATCAACAATATACTCCCTCCGTTTCATTTTGTTTGTCCCATTTACTGTAGCTCCAAATGCCAAGAAAGATGATATCATATGCATGTGGGCGGGGACAACAAGTAAGGAGTCCACTTATTTTATAATAAATGTGGTGATTAAAGTAGGTGAGAGAAACTTTTAAGGTACATGTAGGACCAAAAAGTGATAAAGTAAGAGTAGATGGGTGATATAATTTTGCCATATAAGGAAAAATGAAAAAGTAGGACAAACAAAAAGAAACGGACAAAAACGGAAAGTAGGACAAACAAAAGAAACAGAGGGAGTATATGTTTTTTTTAAAAATTACGAGTTAGATTCCTTCAACATTTTAGAAAATTGAAATACTAATGATGATGTAGTAAAAGAAATTAACTAATTGATTAATATATAAATAAAATTTAATGATCGAAAAAAGAAAAAATGATAGATGATGGTAATTATTCTAATGTTCTAAACAAATGGTACTTCAATGTTACTAAAATATCATTTCATAAAATAAAATAATATTGTATGAATTAATAAATTATAATAATCTAATATGATTTGCCCTCAAAATTCTTTTTACACATGATTTAATCAAGAAAGAATTAAGAAAGATATAGGACAATGGTTATTTGTTGGATTCAGAAAGAATGGGAAAAATAAAAGAAAAGAGACCAAATTTATTTGTTGAATTAAGAAAGAGTGGCAAAAAAAATAAGAGATAAAAGTTAGTTGTTGACTTAACAAAGAATGATATAAAAGGAAAAAAGAAAAAGGAACTAAATGGGTTTTGTGGAGGTTAGTGGCATTCGAACACTACTCACCACAGTGGCTTAGGATATTGCACAGACAATCCTACCACTGGGCTTCAAGTTCATTTAACAAAGAGAAGGTAAAAGGTACACCTTGGTGTACGTATAGGGTCTCCACAAAACCCGCCCCGCACCCGCCCCAGTTAGGTGGGGATGGGGGAAGGTTTCGCAGGGGTTGGGGCGGGGATGGGGATGAAAACCATCTCCGCCATGGGTAATGGGGTGGGGGTGGATGTTAGTTCATAATTTAAGATTAGCTTCAAAATTCCAAGATTACTCTGCACTTCTCCTCCATTAAAACTCCCCTTATTTTTTCTCTCTCTCTTTCTCCTTCTATCAATGGCGTCTTGTTACCTGCGACATTCCACCATAACTACATCCCCTAACCATTCAAATCACCAACTTCTCCAAACTTAAAAACACCGACAATCACCATCAAAACTCCTAAAACAAGATCTTTTGTTACAGATTTCCGAATCACTGCTTCAAATGCCAGTAGCAATGGGGATTCTTACCTTAAAATGTGGAAGAAAGTTGTTAACAGAGAGAAAATGGATCTGTAGGCAGCGGTGCCGGTCGTCCACTCCCTCCGACAGAAGAGTTCTCGCCGGCAGTTTACATTCTTGCCCCTTTATTTCACTACTAATTACATGAATTGCCCTTGGGAGAACACAGAGTTGTGTACTCCCGGGTGTATCTAATAACTTGCGTTTAACAAATGTAAGCAAACGAACTTATACAATAACTTACCCTAAAAAACACGAAAATTAACTTTTTTTTCTTGGGCCTGGGCGCCTGCCTCGCCTCAGAACAGGCCTGGTTACTCCAAGTAGCGATTTTGGCTTGATCCGCGGAAAAACCAGATCATTTACCGAGTCTACGTCGATGGTATAGAGGTAATTAAGTTTCAAAACGACACAATTAAAGAATTGATGAAACTTTTTAGCATTATTCAAGAAAAAGTTCAAAATCTCTCACTTCACATGAAAATGAGATGAGAGAAGAGAGAGGAGAGAGGAGAGAGGAGAGAGGAGAGAGGAGTTAGTAAAAATAAGAAGAGAGAGAAATTTTTTCAAATTTAGGAAATTATTAGATTTTATCACATAGAGATACTAGAAAAGTAAAAAAAAGAAACTCACATGCATTCGGTGCACACTAATTTAGTGTGCACCCGATCCATGTCACATTTTTTTGGTGTTAGCCAGGAGTATCCCGCACCGATAGTAGGGGCAATCTCCCTCGGGGTACTGAAGTCGACGTAATGGGGACCCCTCCCAATTTTCACTCACTCGCTCTTACATAATGATTACAACTTTCATTCACTCACTCACTCACTCTACATAATGAATATAACTTTCACAGTGCACTCACTCCCTCACTCTACGTGATATTTTCTATATATTAGTATGTTTATGTCTGATATAGTGTATTTATCTATTCATGATATAGTGTATTTGTGTACTATAATCTATTTGATATATATAATGTATTTATTTATGATATAATGTATGTAGTATGTTGCGTTTTCGTATGTTCTATTTTCTATATATGCTATAGTGTGTTTCAGTGTTTAAGGATTATTGATATAAACGACTTTGAAGTAATAATGTTTGTCGTGGGTCACGTGACTGGACCTGGTGTACACTATTTTTAACGTGAATCTGGTCACGCAAGTCAGATTGCTAGAAAAATTTGGAAACTTTTTTAGAAATTTACAATAAATATAAAAATTATTAGGCAGATATTGTACCAGCTTTTTATTTAAAATACTACCTCCGTTTTATTTCAGATGTTATATTTTTTTCCACGGACTCCTAGACAGTTTTTAGGGAGGAGAGAAGTAGAGAGAAAAAGTAGGTGGTGACCATGTGATCGGAGAGCGATAGAGAGAAACTTTTTACCAAAAAAGAAAGTGTAACATCTAATTGAAAATATCCCATAATAGAAAGTGTAACATCTAAAAAAACGGAGGAAGCACATTTGTTGTTATATTGTAATGATTGTACCAATATTAGAGAAGTTTGGTTTTTTTTATTGGATAATTCTACAATGGTTCCAGTAAAATTGCAACTATTGTAACTTGTGTAATCTAGACTTTGATTTTTAATCTCATATCTACACCACTTATTAAGTCCGCTTATATATTAAATCAAAATTAAAATTGTTATAACTCATCTGTCTCAAAATATAAGTCATGTTTTCTTTTACACAGTTTCCAAGATGCACCTTTGACCTTCTATATCTTCAATTTCATATTAGTAAAATATATAAAAAGTTGATATTATAAAAGTACATATTAAGGCTATTCTAATAAGATCCCATATAGGTATGTTTTCTTGTATATATTAATAAGAATATTTGGTCAAAGATTTTAAAGTTTGACTCCCAAAAAGGAAATGGGACTTATAATATGAGACAGTTGAAGTATTATAATCAGTCCACAATAGGAAAAAATCTCTTAATTTTAAAACATAATTTTCTTCTTCTGAAACTTGGGAAATACGAGGTGTTATAAAGCTAACATGTGAAAAGTACAATCATCTAATTCAACTAAAGCTAACTAATTTTTATTTCAAAACTAAATATGTTAACAATAAAATGATGTTATAAATGTTCTATTAGTCTATTCTATGTGAAGCTCTTGGGTGAACCTAGTCCACATACACTAAAAATAGTATAGACCCATTGTCTCCCCTCACTCCTTCTCCCTCCCTAAACGTTGAAACTACCAACCTCAGTTACTACTCCGCCTCCCACTCCCTGACCAGTGACCACCATTCCAGTTGCCGCTCTCCTTCCTCCTCTATGAAGCCACCACCACCACGCCAAAGCTAGGTTCAATGGGTTTAACTGAATCCAAAAATGTGAACTTTTTTTTAGCTTGGTAATAAACTAATAATGAACAAAATAAATAATTTTGCAAAATTTTGCTCAAATAAGTGTTCGGCAAACCTTATATCAAACTGAAATTACTATTAAACAGACCTTCAAATTTCTAAAAGATCAAAGTTTTCGGTCTCTCGTTGAAGAGCAGTTAATTAGGCCGCAATTCCTTTTTCTCTCACTCTTGTTATATTCCCTCGATTTGGAAGAAGATAAATTGATATTGGAATTCCAGAATTAGGTGTGATATTCGTCAATTTTGTAGATGCAAGTATGAAATAGGTGGATCTAGAGAGAGAATTTGTGAAATCGTGAATTTGTGATCGAGGGTTAGGGTTAAGATTTAGTTGGGGTTTTGTAGGAAGTTACACTTTTAACTTAAAAATCTTAACTTTTGCTAAAATAAATTTAACTTTTTATTTATAATACTTAACTTTTAATTACTAAACCTTAACTTTTATTTACAAAATCTTAACTTTTGCAATAAACCTGAACTTTTCATTCATAACACTTAACTTTTGATTACAAAACCTTAACTTTTGATTGTTAAACCTTAACTTTAAAATTGCAAAAATCCTAACTTTTGCTAAAGAAACCTTAACTTTTGATTACTAAACCTTAACTTTTAATTACAAAATCTTAACTTTTGCTAAAGAAACCTCAACTTCTCATTTATAACATTTAACTTTTGATTACAAAACCTTAACTTTTGAGTGTTAAACCTTGACTTGTAAGTACAAAATCTTAACTTTTGCTACAAGAAAGCTTAACTTTTGGTACAATAAATTTAGTGTAGACCCGGTCTTTATTAGACCTTCATCTGAGTCCAATCGTCAAACGCAAACTCCGAAATCTTATCTTCTCTAATAACGTCTTTTAAAGTCTTAATGAAATTAATCCGATCTCCATCATCCCAAAAATATGGATGATCAATAATCCAAGTCGATGGAAGTTTGCATATGGCTCTATAGACAATCTATACTAGATAATAAAGTCGTACCGAAAGGAGACACCACATTGCTCCACATCCATGTACTAAGAATTAATGATTTAATTTTTAATAAACAATAATTAAAAAAAAATTCTATCCTAAATAAAAGATTATATTCCTTATCTAAAACTGCTATCGATATGAAATTATAAAATCAATGATAACTTTCATTTCTCATAATATTATAATTTGTGCACCATTAGATTCATCTCGAAAATTCAATTATAATATGTTTTCCCAAAATTGTAAAAAATCTTACATTTACCTATATTAGGGTATATTCATTATAAATGAGCTGACTAATTGAATTGAACTGACTAATTTAATTCAAATCCAATGAGGCTTAAGTAAATCTAGTACTAAGCAACATGCGAGGCCAATTGAGTTTTATCTTTTTTAAGCTAATAGAGTTAACAAAGAAAACAATATTACATAATACTAAAGTCCCACGGTTTCACAAAAAAAAAAACTAAAGTCTCACTCGAGTTGGACATGTAAAAAATATCTAATTCAATTTAGGTACAATGAGGCTAAAGTGAATATAAAACTAAATGATATGTAAGGCCAGTTGAATTTTATCACTTTTAAGTTAATCAAATTAACTAAGAAAATAATATTAATTAAATACTAGGTTCCAACCCAAAACAGTAGCAAACATGTCCAAATGGACCTAGCCCAAACCCAATTAACCAGTTTGCTAATAGACACTTAATAAAGATTAAATAATATTTTTGAAGGCTTGACTTAAGTCTTAGTTAGATGATATGCTTACTTATTTAATTTTTTATTTAGTAAGCATAACATAAATAACAAATTAATTATTCTATTAACAGTTATGAATATAAAATAATTGTTTTCCTAGAAATAACATCGACTTGAATTAAACATAATAAAAAATATTCAATTCAATTAAATTAAGAAAAAATAAATAATACTCAATGGACTTGGGTTTACGTCCATGTTAAGCCTAATTGATTCAGTCCCTTTAGAGTTAATATGGTTTAACGAAAATATTAAATGTATAAAAATAATAATCAACTAATTGAATAACCTCTTGTGATGGAAACTGAAAAATGACAGTCTTTTGTTATTTACAAAACTAAAGCAATCTTTTAGCATTTTCTTAAAGAATATATATTTTTTAGTTCACTCTCTCAAATAACATTACAAATGTAAGAAATTTAAGATAAGCCTAATTTTTTTTTCAACCATCTTAATCACCAATTAATTAAACAAATAGATCGCAATTTAGATAGCATTTTTCTTTCATCTCTTAATTATATAGAAAAACATTATTAGATAGAATATATTGAAGTCGGCTCGAGTTAATAAGATACCAAAAATCATCCAAACTAATTTAGATTCAATCAAGTTTAGGTAAAATAAATGTACTAGCATGCTAGAGTCTAAGTTCCGATATACATTAAGTTTCACTAAGTTTGATCCTTTTAAAGTAATTCGTGTTACTTAAAGATATTGTATAAAAATAATAAGACATCTTCCGAATATTATCCGGTTTAGAAACTAGTAACAAAATGAAAATAAGAAGTTAGAATACGAATCAAAAATCATACTTTATATCTTTTAAGAAAATAAAAAATTATAGGCCAAACAAAAAGCCCAACCACAAACACCTAGCCCGACCAAGTTCAGTGCTACCCCCTAGCACCTAGGCATGCCTTTCCAAAAACTGGTTGAAGTAGAGTTAGAGCTCTTAGCAAGGCAAGGAGAGCATACAGAGTGAATTAAATAAACAAAATATTATCATTTCTCCGTTATATGAGTATGTTCTTTTATCTAATTCTAGTTGAACTGAATTGAATAGAACTGAACTGAATAGAACTGAACTTATTGGAGCTGAAATGAATTGAACTGAACTTATTAGAGCTGAATTGAACTGAATTTATTGGAGCTGAACTGAACTTATTGGAGCTGAACTGAACTGAACTGAACTTAGTGCCTGTTTAGATTTACGGAAAACAACTGAACTGAACTGATTGGAGCTGAACTGAATTGAATTGAATTGAATTGAATTGAATTAGATTGAATTTAACAAATATATAAATAATATTTAAACAATAATAATATGAATATTAAATAATAATTATAATGATAAGTAATAATAATGAATAATTATTAATGAATAATAATAATTTTATTTTGGATATTTTTAAATGATCATTATAAATAAATAATATTAATAAAAATGATTAATGATCAAAATGATAATTAATAACAATTATTTTATAGTCTTTGTATTAATATATTAATACCTTATGATGATTATATAATAACAATAATATCTAAGAATTAAATTAATATTACTATTTTAATAATTAGATTTAATTATATATTAAATATTTAGTAATAAAATAATGATTGGGTCGGACCATGCAAAATTACATCATAAACCATTTTGACGTGATTTAATTGAATTATGGTCTGAAAACGGGGGTTTATTTGTACTTTTAACCTAAACTATATTCCTCCCTAATGATAATAGTAATAATAATGAATAAAGCTATAATAAACAAAATAATATACAGATAATAAAAATAATAATACTTAATAATAATGATATAAAAATAAATAATCATAATAATAATAATATAATAATAATATTAATAATAAGAGCAATTAGTAATATAAATTAGACCAACATAATAATATTTAACAAAATGGTTATAAAAGAATGGAGTTGAACTGAACTGAACTGAACTGATTGGAGCTGAACTGAACTGAACCTGATTAGAGCTGAACTACACTAAACTAAACATGAACTGAACTGAAATTAAACTGAAATGAACAGGCCCTTATTAGAGCTGAACTGAATCGAATTGAATTGAATAAATTGTAATAAATATATAAATAATAATGAAACAATAATAATTATGAACATTAAATAATAATTATACTTCTAAGTAATAAAAATTGATAATTTAGAATTTAGAATAATAATTAATGAATAATAATAATATTATATGTGATGTTATAAAATGATAGTTATAAATACATAAATAATATTAATAATAATAAAATAATTTTAAAAATAGTAATTATTGATAATAATACTCCCTCTGTTTTTTTTAATATGCACATTTCTACATTTTGGGGTGTTTTTTTTAATTGGTACGTTTCTACCTTTTGTCATAAATGGAAGGTTGGTCCACCTAATTATTACACTTCTCTCCTACTTTTTCTTTCCTTCTCTCTACCTTTTTTACTTTTCCTTACTTTTACTAATCTTCTCTCTTACTTTTGCACTTTTTCCTTAGTCCTAGTGCAAAGCCTTAGGTGCATATTAAAAAAAGGAGGGAGTAATAAGCAATTTCTATTATTAGTATAATATATTAATACTTGATGATGATTGTATAATAACAATAATGTCTAAGAAGTAAATTGATATTACTATTATAATAATAATTAGCATTTAATAATAATTAGCTTAGAAATAGGTTAATTTGTGCTTCTAACCAAACCACAATTTGCGGTGGGTTGGTCTATAATATTTATAAACCAAACTCCATCACAAACCGTCAAAGTATATTTAATATTCAACGTATGACGATGTTTTACCTTAAATAGTACTCGAATATTATTAGAAACTTTGTAATTTTTTTAATATCTTCTAGGATTTTGTACCTTATTTGTATGATGTAATAGTGAATATTTAGTCGGTAAAACAAAGCGAAAATTGCAAAGTAGAATACTTGTATTGAGATGTGATATATTGATTTTCTTATAGAGTTTTTCCCTTTCTTTACAAGCTAAATTGTGCGATATTGATGCTCTTAGGAGCTATTTATGCTAACTATTTCGATATAGTTGTGGTTTGTTTGTTCCATATCATTTTGCAGGATTTTAGGGAAAAACACCCTATTTACTTGATGTTTTGAGCACCACGCTGTAGCAGAAGGTTATGAGGCATCTTGGCGGTCTCGAGATGGTATTCGGACCCCGTTGTGAAGAAGAAATGTGCAAAAGACTTGGCGTCTGAAGCCAAGTAGAAGCAAGGAAGAAATAAGCCTCGCCCGATCGGGTCGGGCAACCACTGCCCGATCGGGTACGAGTAAAACAGCCCAGAAGTCCAGATTTTCCACCCGATCGGGTGGACTTGCCCGATCCCGTCGGGCGGACTTACACTTATCCAATTTGCTGATTTTTGAGAGCATTGAAGAAGACCTCCACCCGATGGCATCCGGTGGACTTGCCCGATCGGGTGCTAGGGTTGCGGCCCCGATCGGGTGGAAGCTGCCCGATCCCATCGGGTGAAGCCAATATTACAGCTGCTGGAAACTTGTTTTGCCCGATCGGGTGGACGACACGGGGACGCGATTTTTCGTTATTTCCCCACTCTATCTTATTGTTTTCTTAGGGAATATAAATACTTTTTAGGTTGTTTTTAATTGTATCTTTTATTCTATTGAACATTTAGAGAGCTCTTAGCCTAGTTTTTCATTGTCTTCCATTGTAGAAGAGATTCAAGTACTATTTCAATTCAATTAAAGTTTCCGCTTTCCGTCAATTTGGTAATCGTCTTTCTTATTGTTTTATTCTTATATCTCAATTGCTTTAGTTTAATTGCTTATTATTCAATTAGTTCATGATACAATTCTTAGGGTTTTCAATTAGTTTTGTTATTGTTAATTCAATCATGTCTGAGTAGTTCTCTTTCTAGGGTGTTAGTTAGGGAAGCCATGTTTATACCATGATTGTTATTTAGACTTCTATTGATTTCTAGGGCTTGATTAGTGTGATTGTAGTGTGGTTTGTTCTTAATTAGTGATTAATGTTAGTGGCCAATTTCATTGATTGCTTGTGGTTAATAGTTGTTTGCACAGATTCGTCTTACGACTAGAGGCCTAGGACACATCAGTAGTTCTGATTACGTTAGTGAACATGCGGCGTATGTTGAACTATGAGCGTTGAGTCTTAACCATAGCTCAACACATGATCTAATCCCTCGACTCTTGACCTAGGTTGTGATTGTTGTTGACCTTGTTTGATTGGTATAAGCATGATGGACCGACCTAATACCCTAGGCTTTTATTCCATAGTTAAACCCTCGACTTAATTTGTATTCCTCAGCTTACTCATTAGTTTAATTAATTCTCCCTATTTTCATCTGAACTAGTTAGTTAATTGAATATTAATATAGAAGCTCTGTCTCCCTGCGGATTCGACCCTGCTTCTACTAACTACCTTAGTTAGAGGACCGTAGGTTTATCTTTGAATAGGTGATACGACTAAAACCTATCAAATTTTGGCGCCGTTGCCGGGGAGACGGCTAGCTTTCTAGTTTTTATTCGATTAATTAGCGTACTTCTCTTTGCCTCATTGGAACCTCCCGTTCCAATTGAGGCCGTTCTTACGGTTATCTTGTCGTTTTCTCTTATATGTCCAGGTATCAAAAGAAAACTCATATTATTCCTAGAGATCCTGACACAGAAGCAATACTTCGGGATCTTAGAGCAGAATTTGATCAAGAGAAGCCAGATTCAGAGATTTCTACATTACCAATGGCGAAGTCACTGAAATTCTATGGGGTGCCTAATCCTGAAGGCATACCCACATGTCCACCGATGCCCACTATTGCTGCGAACAATTTTGAAATCAAACCTGCACTAATTAATATGGTGCAGCAGAATCAGTTTAGTGGGCATCCTTCTGAAGATCCGGCCAACCATCTGCAGAGATTCCAACAACTCTGCAAGACTGTTAAACATCAAGGAGTCACACCTGAGCAGCTGAAAGTTATGCTATTTGAGTTCTCACTCGGAGACAAGGCTCAGAGGTGGTTCAGCGATATCACTGAGACAGAATGGCCGGCGATTTCTGCTGCATTTCTACATGAGTATTACCCTCCCACAAAAACAGCAGAAATCAGGAACAAGTTGGCCACATTTTCCCAAGAGCCAGATGAGACATTGAGGGAAGCGTGGACTAGATTCAGAGACCTACATAGGGAATGTCCACATCATAATATGGACAAGTGGTTTCTGACGCAGACTTTTTATAATGGTCTGCAGCCTCAGACGAAGAGTACTGTTGATTCGTCTGCAGGAGGAGTCTTTTTAGACAAGGCAGTTGATGAGGGTTATGACTTCCTAGCAAATCTTGCAGCCAATGACCATTCATCATCTAGGAGTTTGACTAAGAAGGTGCTTGAAGTTGACGCTATTTCATTGCTTACATCTCAGATGGCGCAACTCACTCAGCAGCTAATGAAGTCCTCTAGTTCAACACCTCCGCCTATGAGCATCAACGCTATGTCAGCTGTTGCACCCATCACCTCATCTTACTGCGAGGTGTGTGGTATCCAGGGTCACTTCGGCCATGATTGTCAGTTCAGTCAGAATCAAATGGAGCAGGCTAATGCTTTTCAGCAAAGACAACCCAATAACCCTACTCCAACACATTCAATCCTGGTTGGAAAGACAACCCACTTCTCTCCTATAGAAGCAACAATGTTCAAAACCCACAACCACAAAATTTCTACCATCCCCCACAAAATGCCTATCAACCTCCACATCACAACCCAAAACCCAACTACTACCAAAACTAAGGAAATTCTCATAATCCCCCTGGTTTCCAAAGACCTGCTCATCAGAATTATCAGCCAGCACCACAAAATGCAACCTCACAAGAGCCTAGCAATTCTGAACTGATGAAACTAATATTGTCTATGCAAAAGACAAATGAGGAAGCAAAAAGGGCCCAAGAAGAAGCACATAAGGCCCAAGAGAAGCACATAAAAGTCCTTGAGACTCAGATTGCTCAATTGGCAGAAACTAATGCACAGAGGCAGCAGGAACAATTGCCAGGGCAACCTACACATAGGGAGCAAGCAAACGCCGTTACTATTCGTAGTGGCACTGCTTATGCTGCTCCTCCTATGCCCATTGATGATGATATTGTACCTAGCAAGGAGAAGGAGGTAGTAGAGAAGGAATTGGAGAAGAATTCGACGTCTGATGTCGAAGTGTCTGAAACAGCTGAACAGGCAGAAAAGAAGAAGGAGAAGGAGAAGGTTGCTGATACACCTTTTAGACTAAGGTTGCCTTTTCCTCATCGAATGCAAAAGTCTAAGGTGGATCAACAACTTGGTAAGTTCTTGGCTATGGTCAAGAACCTTGAGGTAACGGTTCCTTTCACTGAACTTATTTCTCAAGTGCCTGTCTATGCTAAGTTTTTGAAGGAGATGATCACAAAAAAGAGAGATTTTGGTGGGGTAGATAGAGTCGCACTCACTGAAGAGTGTAGTGCCATTTTGCAAAATAAATCTCCACCTAAATTGAAATATCCGGGTAGCTTTTCCATCCCTTGTCATGTAGGTGCACTTTTTATTGATAAAGCATTATGTGATTTAGGTGCATCTGTGTCTGTCATGCCTTTGTCTGTCTGTAATAAACTGAATATAGGGGCACTTAAGTGCACTCAAATTACTTTGCAGATGGCTGACCGTTCTATAAAATACCCTCTAGGTGTTTTAGAAGACGTCCCTGTTAGGGTGGGAAAGTTCTACATTCCTGTGGATTTTGTTGTGTTGGATATGGAAGAGGACTCCCAAATTCCTATTATTTTGGGCAGACCATTTTTGTGCACTGCAGGTGCTGTTATTGATGTCAAGTCAGGATCTTTGACTTTGAGTGTTGGTGATGATACTGTCACTTTTAAACTAACCAATGCTATGAAGTCTCCTATGCTTGAAGAATCTTGTTGCAGGATAGATGTGGTAGACAAAGTTGTGATGTCTGCATTTCAGCAGATACGTGATGCTGACCCATTGGAGGTAGCATTGACTGAGAGTGACTCCTTAGGCATCGATACTGATGTTGATGCCTGTCTTGATGATTTAGAGGGTCACGGAGCTGAACAGAAACAGGAAACTGTGGTACTTGAAAGTGTATGCTCCAGTTCTACTCCTCAGGTAACTAAGGTGGAACTCAAACCACTTCCCTCTCATTTGAAGTATGCATTTTTAGATGATAAGGAAGAATGTCCTGTGATTGTAAGTACTAAACTCACAGATAGCCAATTGAAAAGCTTGCTTGCTGTGCTTCGTATACACAAGAAGGCTATTGGGTATAGTATTGATGATCTAAAGGGCATTAGTCCTGATTTTTGTATGCATCGTAGTAATCTTGAAGAGGATCACCGCCCTTGCATTCAACCTCAGAGATGTTTGAATCCTAATATGCAAGAGGTGGTGAAGAAAGAAATTATGAAACTGTTAGATGCAGGGATCATTTATCCCATTGCTGATTCGAAGTGGGTCAGTCCTGTGCAAGTGGTTCCCAAGAAGGGGGGAACCAATGTTGTTGAAAATGAAAAGGGTGATTTGATTGCCACTAGGACTGTCACAGGGTGGCGTATGTGCATTGATTATCGTAGACTTAATAATGCCACTTTGAAGGACCATTTCCCCCTCCCCTTTATTGATCAGATGTTGGAAAGGCTAGCCAAACATACTATTTCTGTTATCTAGATGGATATTCTGATTTTTTCCAAATTCCCATCCATCCAGATGATCAGGAAAAGACTACGTTTACATGTCCTTATGGCACCTTCGCATATCGTAGGATGCCATTTGGATTGTGTAACGCTCCCGCTACTTGCCAGCGCTGCATGATGGCCATATTATCTGATTTTATTGAAAATATCATGGAAGTGTTTATGGATGATTTCAGTGTTTATGGTTTTAACTTTGATGTTTGCCTGCATAATTTGTCCAAAGTGCTTAAAAGATGTTTGAGGCAAACCTCGTGCTTAATTGGGAAAAATGTCACTTCATGGTGAATGAATGTGTCGTTTTAGGTCACTTGATTTCTGCGCGTGGCATCCAAGTGGATAGAGCAAAGATTGAGGTGATCGAGAAACTTCCCCCTCCAATGAATGTCAAAGGAGTGAGGAGTTTCCTTGGTCACGCAGGGTTTTATCGCAGAATTATCAAAGACTTTTCAAAAATTGCGAAACCCCTCACTCAATTGTTGCTAAAGGGTGCCATGTTCGATTTTACTAATGATTGTTTGGAGTCTTTTGACAGGATAAAGACAGCTTTGATCACTGCCCATATTATACAACCTCCAGATTGGAATCTTCCTTTCGAGATCATGTGTGATGCTAGTGATTATGCGATAGGGGCAGTACTTGGTCAGCGGAAGGATAAGCTACTCCATGTGATTCACTATGCTAGCAAAACCTTGGATCCGGCCCAGGTTAATTATGCTACGACAGAGAAGGAGTTGCTAGCCATAGTCTATGCATTGGATAAATTTCGAACCTATCTGATAGGTTCGAAAGTTATAGTACACACTGATCATGCTGCTTTGAAGTACTTGATGGCCAAGAAGGAGGCCAAACCTAGACTCATCAGATGGATTCTTTTGCTGCAAGAGTTCGACTTGGAAATCAAAGATAAGAAGGGTGCTGAGAATGTGGTCGCCGACCACCTATCTAGGTTGAGGTTTGGATCCCCTTCTGACCCTCCTATAGATGACTCTTTTCCTGATGATCATTTGTTTTCTGTGTCCTCTAAAACTCCTTGGTATGCTGATTTTGCTAACTTCTGTGTTAGTGGTTCTCATCCTCCCAATCTTACATATCAGCAGCGCAAAAAATTTTATCATGACGCTAGAATGTATTTTTGGGAGGATCCTTTCCCATATAAGAAGTGCTCCGATGGGATGTTTCGTCGTTGCATTCATGATTGGGAAATAGAGGGTGTTTTGTTACATTGTCATAGTATGCCTTCTAGTGGTCATCTAGGCTCCCAAGCGACTGGTTTTAGAGTCCTAAATAGTGGTTTCTATTGGCCTTCGATTTTTAAAGATGCCCATGCCTTTTGTTCGTCTTGTGATGCTTGTCAAAGGACGGGTAATATTTCAAAAAGGCAAGAGATGCCACAGAGTGGGATTTTAGAGGTCGAACCTTTTGATGTGTGGGGGATTGATTTCATGGGACCTTTTCCTACCTCTTTTGGGAGTAGGTATATTTTAGTAGCCGTCGACTATGTGACTAAATGGGTGGAAGCTATAGCATCACCAACATTTGATTCAAAGGTTGTGATGAAGATGTTTAAAAAGATAATCTTTCCCCGTTTTGGTGTCCCCCGTGTTGTAATTAGTGATGGAGGCTCTCACTTTCATAAGAGCACCTTCAAGGCCCTATTGACAAAACATGGAGTCACCACAAAACGGTCTTGCCTATTACCCTCAGACTAGTGGCCAAGTAGAAGTGTCTAATAGGAAAATTAAGAGGATCCTTGAGAAAGTTGTCACTAAAGCTAGAAAAGATTGGTCATTGAAACTTGATGATACTCTTTGGGCGCTCCGCAATGCTTTTAAAACTCCTTTGGGTACCACAACCTATCGATTGGTTTATGGCAAAGCTTGTCATCTACCAGTTGAGATGGAGTATCTTTCTGCGTGGGCAGTCAAATTTGACAGCTGCAGGTGAAGCACGACTTCTTCAACTCAATGAGTTGGATGAGCTCCGTTTGGATGCTTATGAGAATCACAGGCTCTATAAAGGGCAAACGAAGAAGTTGCATGATAAGATGATAGAAAAAAGAGAGTTCAAGGTTGGCGACAAGGTCTTATTGTTCAATTCCAGGTTGAGACTGTTTCCTGGAAAGCTCAAATCTCGATGGTCTGGACCATTCGAGGTGACAGAAGTGAAGGCACATGGTGCCATCGAGGTTGCCAACCAAAAAGGAGAGAAGTTTAAGGCAAATGGACAGCGTCTGAAGTTGTACCATGAGGGTGCCTTTGTCGGTTGTGTGGAGGAAAAATCCGCTTTGATTCCTCCCCACTTGATTCATCTGTCTAGAGAGGTAATATGGTCGTGCGGGACCTTCATAAACCAGCGCTTTGCGGGAGGCAACCCGTATCTCTTAGTTTGATTTTCTTTTCTTTTGTTTCGTAGTTTTTAGCATGTAAGAGAGCGTGAGGGTACTAATGTGTTCCTAGATCTTGTGTGCTTTGATATGCAGATATGCCATTTGAAGAGAAACTTGAGCCATACTTACCCTAAACTTGCAAAAAGGCGAGATACTTACTGAATAGTAGCTTGCCCGATCAGATCGGGTGGATGATGCCCGATCGGGCGGGGGTAAAATTGTGCTGAAGAACGAATTTGAGGAGCACCCGATCCAATCGGGCAAGGTGTTTTTTTTCCAGCCAATAAAAAAATGAATTCCACCCGATCGGGCGGCCTGATGCCCGATCGGGACTGCGCACAAAAAAACCGTCCCACCACACGGATTTAACCCCCTTTTTCCTCTTCTCACCATTCACTCCTTATCTCCTTTCACACTCATCTCTCTCTCTCTCTCTTCACTCATCTTCAACCTCTCAAACCCCAAACCCCAACCTCCATTAAACCCCAATTTTTCTACCTCAAATCTCCATCCTTTCTCCTCCAAACTTCATAAAATCTTCTCCTTTTCGCCTTTCACCCTCCATCTCACAAAATCCCATCCACAAAAATCATCTCCCTTCTCCTTTCTCTTCCCACACTCACCTAAAGCCCCATCCTTTGTGTTAGACAAGGTTACAAGGTTCCAATTCACCATGGCAAGCAAGCTCAGAAGGCTCGTTAGAGGTGAAAGCTCGCGATCTAGGCGAGAAGCAACACCACCACCACCACCACCACCACAGGTTCCACAGGATCCCCAGTACCCGAAAATCATTTTCCGGGATGATGAACATCGCGAGAAGTTCTTGCGATTTAAAAAACGTGAGGTACTTCCTACCCGTTTTTTAGATCTTGAACTTTTGTCTAAATTGGGTTTAACTGATGATTTTAAGGATTTTATGAAAACTTTGAGCATGGAGTCACTTTATAATGTGCATGTTAATACATATCCTCCATTAGTCTATGAGTTTTTTAGTAGTTTCAGTCTGACTAAGCCCAGGGCTGGTCCGGTCACCCATGTTCACTTCAGACTACTAAACCGAGAACACACCCTCACCCTTAAGGAATTTGCGGGGGTTGTTCGGTTACAGGTTGGGGGTGACTACTACCCACCAGACCACTTCAAAATGGTCGATACTTATTTTATTCTGACTGGGGACACTACGCCTTTTGACATCCAGCATTGTCATTGGGCGAATTTCCATCACCCAATTTTTAGCATTTGGATACGGTTCATGTCCCAGACTCTTTTAGGGCGGTTTGAGGGTCACTTGGTCGGGGGGCCGAGTTAGTTGCTATAGCTAGCTACATTGCCAAAGGCTCTAGGGAGCAATTTCAGTACAACTTGGCCCACCATGTAGCTATTCAGTTCGAGCGTATCTCCAGCTCGCTCCCTAGGCCAAAGGAAGACGGTAGTTGGACCTCTAGGAGGCTAGTCAACGGGGGGTTGATCACATTGTTTGCCCGGTAAATTGCCGGCTTTGACGAGACTCAGCGTACCCCCGTCCTTGGCCCTACCCTCATTGACCTCACATACCTCAACACCCTTAAAGTCCTAAACCGCTTGCCTGACCAAATATTTCAGTGGGTGATAAAATCAAAAAAATCCATCACCCTACCCGACCCTAGAGCGCGGTTGCGGCCTCATCAGGCGAACTACCTACTCCCCATCGAGGGAGTTGACCTTGTTGTCTCTGATCCCGAGCCCCCTCATCGTTCCTACCATAGGCGGCATACGCCGATCTTAGACGAGGGCGCCTCCACTTCTGTTCCCCCCCTCCCCCCCCTCACACGGACACCTTTGATTTCACTTCTATGATGTCGACCCTAGGTCGCATAGAGACGGGGATGGGAAGGATGGAAGGGCTGATCAACGCGAACACCGCCACCCTAGCGGGATATGGCACTCGCATTGATCAGCTCTACACCCGTGTAGATCAGATGGGGGGACGGATGGATACCTTGGCCAACGACCAGCGCTACGCCCTTTATCCTCTCTATGACGACTATTGTAGGCGTGGCATTATTGAGCAGACTGCTCAACACCCCTCGTGGTACCATTGGAACCCGAGTTATGGCCAGCCTGCCGGTCCGAGTGAAGACATGGCAGAGGATGAGGAGGAGGAGCCTGCTCGTTAGTCCGTCTCTTTAGGAGACTTTGGTCTTGGTCCTAGTAGTTTTGGCTGTGGTTTTGATGCAGGTACTAGCGGCTTTAGTGGAAGAATGAGTGGTTTTTCCGGTAATCCCACAGATGGTGGTTGTACTTCTAGTGGTGGCTTCTTTGGTGCCCCCACTGATGATGATATGGGCGGCTGATGCCCTTGTTCTCTCCTCTCCCTCGTTGCAATGAGGACATTGCCTCGTTCAGCTTGGGGGAGGATCTCTCACTGTGAGTACTCTCTTTATTGCTTTCTAGTATAGTTTATTGCTTTTTAGTGTAGTTTAAAGATTTGATAGAATAGTTTACAGCTTTGAGAAAAAATTGAAAAAATGAAAGAAAAAAAATATGATTGATCATGACTGGTTTGATTGCCTCCCTGTGCCCCTTGTTGTGCTGTTATTGAAAATGATTTGACTCTGCTTTCTGGATAGTTGGGCATTTGTGATTCTGAGGTTTTGATTTGATGTTCGACTACTTTGATTTCGAGCGATCTCTGACTTGGCGTCTGAAGCCAAGTAGAAGCAAGGAAGAAATAAGCCTCGCCCGATCGGGTCGGGCAACCACTGCCCGATCGGGTCGGCAACCACTGCCCGATCGGGTACGAGTAAAACAACCCAGAAGTTTAGATTTTCCGCCCGATTGGGTGGACTTGCCCCATCCCGTCGGGAGGACTTACACTTAGCCAATTTGCTGATTTTTGAGAGCATTGAAGAAGACCTCCACCCGATGGCATCCGGTGGACTTGCCCGATCGGGTGCTAGGGTTGCGGCCCCGATCGGGTGGAAGCTGCCCGATCCCATCGGGTGAAGCCAATATTACAGCTGCTGGAAACTTGTTTTGCCCGATCGGGTGGACGACACGGGGACGCGATTTTTCGTTATTTCCCCACTCTATCTTATTGTTTTCTTAGGGAATATAAATACTTTTTAGGTTGTTTTTAATTGTATCTTTTATTCTATTGAACATTTAGAGAGCTCTTAGCCTAGTTTTTCATTGTCTTCCATTGTAGAAGAGATTCAAGTACTATTTCAATTCAATTAAAGTTTCCGCTTTCCGTCAATTTGGTAATCGTCTTTCTTATTGTTTTATTCTTATATCTCAATTGCTTTAGTTTAATTGCTTATTATTCAATTAGTTCATGATGCAATTCTTAGGGTTTTCAATTAGTTTTGTTATTGTTAATTCAATCATGTCTGAGTAGTTCTCTTTCTAGGGTGTTCGTTAGGGAAGCCATGTTTATACCATGATTGTTATTTAGACTTCTATTGATTTCTAGGGCTTGATTAGAGTGATTGTGGTGTGGTTTGTTCTTAATTAGTGATTAATGTTAGTGGCCAATTTCATTGATTGCTTGTGGTTAATAGTTGTTTGCACAGATCCGTCTTACGACTAAAGGCCTAGGACGCATCAGTAGTTCTGATTACGTTAGTGAACATGTGGCGTATGTTGAACTATGAGCGTTGAGTCTTAACCATAGCTCAACACTTGCTCTAATCCCTCAACTCTTGACCTAGGTTGTGATAGTTGTTGACCTTGTTTGATTGGTATAAGCATGGTGGATCGATCCAATACCCTAGGCTTTTATTTCATAGTTAAACCCTCGACTTAATTTGTATTCCTCAGCTTACTCATTAGTTTAATTAATTCTCCCTATTTTCATCTGAATTAGTTAGTTAATTGAATATTAATATATAAGCACTGTCTCCCTACGGATTCGACCCTGCTTCCACTAACTACCTTAGTTAGAGGACTGTAGGTTTATCTTTAAATAGGTGATACGACTAAAACCTATCAAGATGAAACATGGTTAAACCGCACACCGGCCCAAATTATGCTCAACCATAAGAATAGTAGTAGTAATAATGATGAGTAAAGATATAATAATAAAATAATATATAAAATAATATTTCCTCTGTTTTTTATTAGTTTACCTGTTTCTTTTATCACGTTTGCCAACGCGTGATTTCAATCACTTTTATCTTGGAAAATTGATGAGTAAAAATTATAAAAATATGATATTTTGAAAATATATAATGAGACAAATCTAACAAGACCCCACATGACTATATTTTCTCTTACGTATAACTCACAAAAAATAGTCAAAGTAGATTATGTGAATAGTGTCAAAAGTCAAAACGTGTCAACTAAATAAAAACGGAGGAAGTAATAATAATAATTATTATTATTATAACAACAATGATAATAAGTAAAATAAATTAGACCAATAAAAATAATAATATTAAACAAAATGGTTAAATCACGAATAGAGCTGAACTGCACTGAACTGATTGAAGCTGAACTGAAACCGAACTGAACTTATTGGAGCTAAACTGAACTGAACTGGACTGATTGGAGCTGAACTGAACTGAACTAACTTATGGGAGCTGAACTGAACTAATTAGAGGTGAGCTGAACTGAACTGAACTTATTAGAGCTAAACTAAACTCAATAAGCTTAACAGACAGGCCTACGTCCTTCCTACAAATATATCACTTGTTAAGTTTTGGACCTTTTTGTCCAAAGAGCCTAGGTTATCAAATTTTCTTATAAGACAAATTATTAAAAGAGGCGGTCTAATTTTAACATAAAATTAGACCAACCAAAGCCATATTCTATTAACAAGTCATTCTATCTCACTCTAGTCCAATATTATTCCTAGACATTTAGCACCACTCTAGTTGTTCATTCTCTTCTCTTTTCCTTATTTTAATTTTAGTCTCTAAATATAACAAGCGATTTATAAAAAAACATATGACTTATCGAATGAATTAAAGTAGTCACTAAATAAATTTAACATTTAATATTGAATGAACTAAGCAGGTCAGGTCACGAAATGAATTATACAGGTCACAAAATGGATTAAGTTGGTCCCTATTTTCTGAAGAGGATTTGTTGATTTTCTCTTATTATTATTGGGTCGTTGCCTAATTTTATTTTAAAAGTAGACAGTCTCTTACAAGACCAGTTATTTTTATAATAAATTAAAAATGATTTAAAATTGATAACTTACATGTTCTCATTGTGTATGTTTATTAAGAGGGAAAGAAAGTGATTGAGTTCTTCGGGAAGATTGTAGGAATCCTTGATATTCTCAAGTGGTCTTTCCAATCTTTGCTATCAACCATCCGACAAGTGGAGACGGTAATAACATATTCAATGAGCCTTACAAAATCATTCACATCAAGCTGTGCTTGTACATATGAAAAGTCCTTGGAAAATTTGTGAAGTATCTTTCTACGTCCTCCTTTATTGACATATAATGAATCAGAAAAATCAGAACAAACCCGATTGGAAGAGTGAAGGAAGAACAGACCTCAAATGATGTCCCTACATGAAAACATTACTTGAGTGTAAGCATAATAAAAACTTCGATTAAAAAATATAGGATTTTTTGAAAATTACGACATTTTGTTTTCAAGTTATTAAAAGTTCCCACCTTATACTTTTTTTTTAAAATTACCACCATAAAGTTACTTATTCTTTTAAACTTCCCACCTCTTAACAGCAGCCCACCTATTTGTCCATTTGTGGGGACCACAAACCAAATACCTCCCTCAGTTTCCCTCTTCTCTTTCATTTTCACTCCTCTGTGGCTTCGAATTTCACAATCTCCCTCAGTTACAACCTAAAAGTTTTGTCTTCTCCTTCATCACTCCCCTTTCATTCAGATTCCTCCCTTTCTTGTCATCCTCATCAGCCTTTGCATAGGAAATTCATTGCTGTTCCCTCTCTCTCATACTCAGTAACTTTGTGGGGCCCAGAATTGGTGAAGAAAGCAACAGTAAAAGTGAAAGGGTTGTTGTAAATCGCTTCATTAAGGTAAATTGGTACTGTTGATGATGTTTAATTTAATATTTACTTTCTTTAATAAACTAATCCCAATTATCTTTTATGCTTATTGTTTAAAGGGGGTGAAATCTAGGGTTTTGAATAAAAAGGGTATTCAATGAATTAGGTTAATTTTAAATTGGTACTGATTATGTAATTTAGTGGATTTAAAATTGCTGCTTATGGGTTTAATTTTAGTTTAATGAATTTTGTTTTTGTGATTGTTGAATAATGTGCTTTTCATTTGTTTACGGAATGGATTTTGTTAATATGAGGGTTAATGTGGGGGGGTCAGTTTGTAGGAAAAAATCAGAAAGAAAGAAAAGTGGTGCAATATGAAGGAGGGATAATATATCTAAAATCTAAAAATAGTGTGGAAGAGTTGACTGTTAGGAGGCTTAGAGAAATAAGCTATGATGCCTATCAGTGTCACAATAGAAATCCCCCAGCTGCATTAAAGTTTTGGTATAGGGAGAAGGGAAAAACTTGGGGGTGTGGTAAAAGAGGAATTGTGGATGCCAAAGCAATAAAAAAATTGGCTTGATTCTGTTGATAAGTATGGGGTGTTGGATCTTTATTGTGATGCTGTTGAAGGGCCAAATACTAGGTCAAAGAATCCACAACTTAACTCTCAAAGTCAGCGCCTCACACAAGAGAGTATTGCCAAACCTATCCATCCTTTATACAAGGTGAAACTTGAGTTGTCACAAAACCCTAAATTTGTTCCTTCTTCTAATATTGTGCCTTCCTCATCTAACAAATCTAGCAGTTTAGGAACTCAGTTTGATGGGGGTTTTGTGATATATAGGGATGAATTTGAGAGGGAGTTAAGACCTTGTCAATCTAGTGTTGATCCAATCAGTCCCCCATCTCCCACTACAGCCTAGCAACATTCCTGCTCAGCCATATTTGTCCAATAACCCTTCATCACCACTAACCTATCATAGGGAAACCAAACACCCTTCTCCACCTACATCCAATAGAAGTACACCCATGGTTAAACATATTGCCAAGAAACCATGTACTAAAGGAAAGGGGAAATTGAAGGAAAAAGAAAATTTGAAGTCAAAAAGCAAGAGACAGCTTGATTTGGATGATTATGTTGGTTTGGATACAGAGTCCTGTAGCTCTGGATGTAGTGATTGTAGAATGGGTGGCAGGAGAGGAAGAGGTGGAGGATGCTGAGTTCTTTCTTCAAACACAGCCTAAACAGAGATCTGATAATATATTGAAGGAGATTGAAGCTTCTGGTTTGTTTGGACAGAAAAGAAAACAAGATGAGGGTGAAAGTAGTGGGGCTAAGCTTGATAACGAACTTGAGAGGGATGAGGTGAGAATTCAAGAGGAGATTGAAGGAGAATCTAATGATCTTAGAAGCCTAGCAAGTTCAGATGAAGAACCAGATTTAGCAACCATCTTCAATCCTGATGTTGACTTTAAAAAGGGCATACAGTTGATGGTAGGCCTGAAGTTCTGGGATGCAGAGACATTAAGAAAGGCTCTAAAGTGGCATGCCATTGAAAACAGGTATGACTACTACTTTTTGCATAATGACAAGAACAGAATCAGTGCATACTGCAAGTTTAAATGTGATTGTGAGTGGGACACTGTTAAGTGTAGAGTGAAATGTTCATGTAAAAAGGAGCATAGAAAGTTGATTTGCTGTTTTAGGTTGCATGCTAGGAAACTAAAGGGACAAGACTGTTGGCAGATTAGGTCATTTTCTAGTAAGCATACTTGTAAGAGAATGATTATTAATTCTAAAGTGAGTAGTGAGTATCTTGTTGAGAGGCATTTAGAGGAATGGAGATCAGATCCAATGTGGAAGTTACAATCTTTTAAGACGAGAGTATTTCTTGATTTAGTAGTTGAGATTTCTTACTCAAAATCTTGGTTAGCTAGATCAAGGGTTAAGTTTATTATGTATGGGAATGATGCTGAACAATATTGTAGGGTATGGGACTATGCTAATGCAATCAGGAAACATAACCCAGGTTCAAGTGCCATGGTGACTGTTGAGGGTTTGGGTAGGCCTGAACCACCTATTTTTCTGAGAATGTATGTATGGATAGAGGCTTGCAAGCTTGGTTTTACAAGATGGTGTAGGCCAATTATTGGGGTGGATGGGTGCCATTTGAAGCGACAATACCCAAGACAGATCTTGGTTGCAGTTGGTAAGGATGGAAATAACAACATTTACCCATTTGCATGGGCTGTTGTTGAAGTTGAAAACACAACAACTTGGTGCTAGTTTCTTGACTTACTCATGAGGGATTTAGGTGGTGATCAACAAGGGTTTGGCTTAACTTTCATGTCAGATAGACAAAAGGTATGTGGCACATCAGTTTCAGTTTCAGTTTATCTTAAATCCACATCAATTGCTAGCTAAAATACATAATGTTTCTGTCAAAACAGGGGTTGTTAGAAGCTTTTCAAATAGTTGTCCCAAAGGCAGAAAAGAGGTATTGTGTAAGACACATATGGGCTAATTTCAAGCTCAAATTCAGTGGGATAACATTCAAGCAACTCTTTTGGGATGCTGCCAGAGCAACAACACAGGTTTGGTTTCCTCCTTAATTTAGTTTAGTATTTGGTTAACTGTTGTGCTAGAAATGGAGAGTATTTCCTCTTTCATACTGCTGTTGATATTCAAATGCCATGGTTGTTGTTGAGGCATTCTTATTTCTGTTTTGTAGCATGACTTTGATGTACCAATGGAGAGTATTAGGTTCATATCTGGATAGGCTTATTGTTATTTGGACAATATTTCTACCAATCATTGGTCAAGGCATGCATTCTCCACTTCTTGTAAGTCCAACATGTTGTTAAACAACATGTGTGAGACTTTCAATGCAGTGATAAGAGATGCAAGGGATAAACCAATCCTCACACAAATGGAATGGTAAAGGAGATATGTAACGAAGAGAAATTTTGATAAGTGGGAGGGTGTTCAGGGCTACCAACAGAAGTGCATGCCATACATTGGAAAGACTTTTGAAGGGTTAAATGAAGAAGCTAGAAAATGTATTGTGCAAATCTCAAGGAGAGGAATTCATGAGGTTGCATACAAAGGTGACACTTGTGTTGTTGATCTTTTTAGGAGGACTTGCACCTGTTACCAGTGGGATCTCACTGGTATACCATGCTTACATGCTTACAGAAGCATCATGGAGCAAAGAGAGGATCCCTTTGACTATGTTCATGAAATCTACAGTAGAGATACATACATTAGGGCTTATGAGAATCTAATCAATCCTATGCCAGGTGTTAATGATTGGGATAAGTCAGATATGGCTGCTCCTTTACCTCCAGTGATAAGAAGAATGTCTAGGACGTCTAAGCTCCATAAGAGGAAGAAGGAACAAGGAGAGGTTGATGCAGCACAACATCTAAAGAGGTCAAAAACTGTCATTTGTAGTAGATGTGGAATACAAGGACATAATATGAAGACTTGTAAAGGCTGAAAAACCTATCAAGAATGATGAAAAAGGTAGGCCTCTTCAAATCCTAATTATATTTTGTGCAAGCATATTCAATACTGAAACTAACATTTTGCTCACTGAACTGATTGACAGGCACATGATTCAGCTGTTATTTCAGGAGAAGCTTCTACATCAACATTCACACACAATTCAGCAGCCACACACAACCATTCACAAGCAACATCAAATTTAAAGAAAATCAACAACAAACCACCCCCAGCAAGCAGAGACAAACTTACAGTCAAGTCAAAGATTAAGAAGCTTTCTGATATTTAGTTTTTATTTTAAGTTAAGACACATATGGCATCCACAGTTGGGATGAATTTTGTTGGTTTGTAAGTGCTTGTGTTAGTTTTAGTTTGAAACAATAGGTTTGAAAGAGTTGGGACTTAAAAACAGTTGGCAGTTTAGCCTTGTTTTAGTTTGAAACAACACAGGTTTTGAACCACTTGTGCCTCATATTTTAACCTTTTAATGAAAAATATCCTATTTTGCAATTTGAAAGATTCAATTCTCATACATTTATATGCTTAGAAGATGAATGGAAATAAGCTTGCAAACTTACAAGTCCAAATATAGCTTCAATTCATTACTTTTCAAGGTTTTCCATACATATTGTTCAAAAGCTTCATTCTCATTGAGCCAAATAAATCTAAAGATTTTCCATACATAAGTGACACAACACTAACTAAGCCTAATATCTAATAGGATTTTGTGAAAATTACCAATAATAACAACCCAAAGCCAATGAAAACACACTTCCAAATCAAGTTTTCTTTCTTCTTTGACAACTTAGTTATCTTCCTCAATTCAGTCTTCAAAGTATTATACTTGAGCTTCAAACATTCATTCTCATTGAGCAAGCATTTCCTCTGCCCTTCTAAATCAATCAATTGATTCTCACAAACCTTCTTTTGCCATATCACTTTGTTGATGATCCCCCTTTGCCACTCTTCCATGTGCTTTTCAACCCACTAAAAATAGTTGCATCCCCTTGAGTCAGTCTCCTCATTATATAAATTGCAAGCAACAAAAGTCTTCCCATGACACTTCTCAGTCCAAGATTGCTTTCTTGCAACTTGTTTGCCACAATGACATTTAGTAACACCTCCATCAACTTTTTTAGTCATTACCTTACACATTAGAATGGAATCAATCCCAATTACTTGTTATGTTCCTGTAATACTCAAAGTTTGCGTCAATTTTCAGTTCAAGATATAATGCAAAAAAGTCCCCCAATTATATTGAACGAAAACCCTAGTTTTCAGAATCATAAAAATTGCAACCTATATTGTAAAATTAAGATGTTGAATTACCTGATATTTGATCGTTGTTGATGATTTTATGGAAAAACTCCTCTAAAATCTCCCAAATTTGATGATAATTTCATAAACAATTCAAGAATTGGTATGGTCCCTTTTGAAATTAGGAAGAACAGGTATATAAAGAGGGAAACTGAGGGAGGTATTTGGTTTTTGGTCCCCACAAACGGACAAATAGGTGGGCTGCTGTTAAGAGGTAGGAAGTTTAAAGGAATAAGTAACTTTATGGTGGTAATTTTAAAAGAAAAAACTATAAGGTGGGAACTTTAATTTTAATAACTTGAAAATAAAAGGTGGTAATTTTCAAAAAATAAAAATATACTTCCTAAATAACGAAATAAATGCAATAATTTGCTTGGGCACGCATGTCAATTCAAAACTTTAAAGATTAATATCTTCAATTATGTATTTGCAGAACTATAAACATTAGATCCTAAAAACTACAAATTGAGACGAATCCAACGAGAACCCACATGACTATATTTTTTCTTATTTATAAGTCACAAATTACAGTCAAAGTTAAAATTGTGAATAGTGTCAAAAGTACAATTGTTGCATTTATTTCGTTACGGAGGAAGTATATTATTTCGGAAACCTTACCGAAAGACCATTCGAAATTCTTCGCTGATACATCCTGCCAATCTTTCTCTTTGAATATAGAGGATGAATTAGTCCTCTTAAATTTTTCCCTTTCCAAGGAGAAGAATAATTGTAGCGGTTGAATCCGTTCAACCACTAGTAAGGTTCCGATGGGATGGAATTTGAAGGAAGTGCATCATCCACCTTCGCCATATAAATAAGATCATAACTCCACGACTTGAGCATATTGAGATTCTTTAGATGGTTATTAGTTGCTTTTACTAAAGACATTGGAGATTTAGTAAAATGATCTTCCATAATGACATCAAAGATGTCACCGCGCTGCTCAACAACTGTAAATCTAACAATAGTTGAAAACTGAATAACAAATAATTAGTAAACCATAGTCTATAAAAACAAATCATGAAAAAACTTTGGTCCGTTCGGTGGCATTTCTTACTTTTAGTTTTTAGTTTCCTAAAAACGCAACTGATTCCAGATTTGGTTTTTATTTTTTTTCAAAACAACAGCTGCTCTACCATAAAGAACATACTAGCATTCTATTTCATGAGAAAACCCAGATGTTGACTCTAGAGCCTTCTTCTCCAAACGAAGCCCATATGTTATTTGCAAGATGTCAGACTCATGTGATTATTATACTCATGAACTAATTTTTCTTCCTCATATCGCTCTCTCCTCTCATTTGCAACTCTTCTGAATTGAATTTCTATTTCTTTCGAATCTGGTGAATAGTTCAATATAAATTCACAGAATATGAGATTTGGGCATGCATTTGCATTATTTCGTGAATTCAATTGGAGTAGGCTCTGGAGACAACTTGTGATGCGCTAGGAAAGGTTATGATGGGAGGCTGAATATGGCGACATTAATCCTGGAAATCATAGCATGGAAGAGTTGATTCCGAAGAGACGTTTTTTATTTGGAATCAATAGCTTCCCAACGACAATGGTGGTTGCAAAGATATGTCTATGGCAGACCTAAAACAAAGAACAAAAAAATGGGGAAGGACTTCATATGCATCATATATTCTTGAATCTTGATTGAGCATAGTAGATAGGGTAACAAACTTCAATGTTGATGGAGATTAATTTTTGTGAGTCCATCTGAAAACGAGAACTAGCAAACCACTTTTTGTGGTTTTTTTCTTTCCGCTTTTGATTTGTAAAATAAGAGTGAAAGTTATTATTTAAAACCATTTCGCCTAACAAGTTTCAAAAAAAAAACTGAAAACCGCAATGTTACTGAACAGCTCCTTAATAATTAGAATTTTGGTTTCGAAATGTGATTAAAGTTGACTATACGGTTATAAAGATGACGATATGAACCCAAAAGTGACTAGTTGAACTACATCAATATAAACTATATAAAACTAAAGGTTTTATAGGTCACTATACAATATAAAGAATACATTTATTAGTCCAAGGAAAACAAATTCAATGAATTTATATTGGAAGCAAGAAACATGAGTAAAAATAAGCACTCTACTGTGTTAAACTAACAATTATATAAAAAATATTACCGATAGATTTATGACATTGATTACTTCTTCTTCAACAACAATTGTCTCGGCTATTTTTCTTTCTAAATAAGCTTGTGAATCCTCAACTCTACCCTAAAACGTAAAGAGAAAAACAACTCAGTGGCAATTTTTGTATTTCCATATTACTTATCCAAAAAATCACCAATTGTACTTACCTTGCAAATCACTATCATCGTCTTTCTTCACCGATTTCCCAATGTCGATTTTCCTTTCGATTGGCTCAAAACTCTTGTTTTTACCCTTGAGAAATGTTGGCTCTATTTTTGCTACCCGTTTATCTTCCATTCTCATCTTTCTTGCTTATTATTCCTTCTCCACAAATTTTAACAATTTTCGATATCGAAGCTTTTCTTCTTATGTTTTGCACGTTTGGATGACATTGATGTAATGTTAACGTCAGTGGCGGATCTTGAATTTTTTGTTCAGGGGGCCGAATTTTTTAGAATACATGATTTAGATAATCTGAATAAAAATGTATATGTGACAAATTAATCTAATCCGATTAAAAAACGAACTCGATCCAAAATTGACCCAATATCCAAATAACTCGAAAAAAATTAACTCAAACCGATTCTTACCCAAAATCTAAATTAAACCAAACTGAAATCAAATGCAAATTTAATTAACATAAACTCAATTTGAATAAGAATTCTACATTAGTCAATATGACCCGATAAAAAAATGAATATAATACGACATAAACCGAATTGACCTAATATAATATAAAAATGAAAAATCGAAAGACTTTAAGGGTAATCCGTTTTAGTACAACACGACCGAATTTCGACTAAACAACATAAATCGAAACTTGAAATAAATTTTTTTTTCGTGCTTGTCATGCCCCTATTGGCCCTATGGAAGATATTCCCCTGGTTAACGTGTTTCATCGTAGTTGCCTAACTCTGCATAGCTCAAGCTATTAATAAGAAACATAGTAATGAAGTAAGAGAAATAAATTGAGATAATGAATTAACTAAAAATATGAAGTAAATAGAATAAATAAAAGCAAAATCTCAAAACTGTAATGTGATGAGACGCCACTATATTTGACATGAGCTTTTGCTTGTTAAACTAACTCTGGGCAAATACAAGAAAAAATTATTATTAGACAATTTTATTAAGAAATCTAATATATAAGAGAAAGTACGAAAAAACTAACACTCGCCCTTCTTTCTATTTAACTCATTTAGGCATTCGAGATTACACTTAAATATGATTTCAATAGAAATAATGATATCTTGATCGAGTGTCTTCACGTAATCCAAGCACTATTCGTATCTATCTTCATCTAACTTCTTTTTTACTTCATTTTCGATCTCTTTCACTAATCTAGATAAAATATCATCTTGATCGGGAAATTGAATTGGCGGAAGTGGAAATAGGCTTCAGTGCAATTGCTTTCTTTATCATATCCATTTCTACAAAATAAGTCCCAAATTATGTAATTAATATTTATGAACATAGTAGAAAAAATAAACAAAAGGTTGAGATCTATATAAATTTTAAACTAATATCCTAAAGCAATACAAACAGTAGACAGTGGCCAAAGTTCAGCACGATAAGCTTTTTCTTTTTCAAAAGCATCTTATCACAAAATAGCATAAATTCACTATTAGTATTACTTTTTAAGCACACTAAAAAGACGACCACAAAGAAAATATAATCGGACTTACCTATCTTTTTGTCCAATTCATAAAGACAATTCAACTTGGTGTCAAACAAATAGGGACTATTTAACACAACATTAATCTTGGTCTCTATATATAGTCCAAGCGATCTTTGAATTTTTCTTTGTCCATCATTATTTCAACCACACTTTCAAATTCTGAAACGTCCATCATTGTTTTCAATTAAGCACTAGCCACAAGCTACAAGGGATGCACAAAGAAGTGGAAGTTAGTGTGAAATCAACAATTCGAAGCATTAATAGTTAAGGGAGGATCTAGCACTACAACTATGAAAATAAATAATTTAATCTAGCGGTAGGAAAGACAAGATATTACATGATTGGACTAAGCATATTGATATCTTAAAAGGATTTGAACCAACCATTTAACCAACTCTTACTAGGAGACAATATTTACTACAGTCATTAGGAGAAACTCATCTTCTCTGCTCCGGGCTTGGTAATAGCTTTATAATAATAAACCCGGGCTAGGGGGTTGGACACCCATTGGACCTCAACAAACATCTTAAGCCCGAACTCTCAGCTACAAATCTACAATAATGTCATGATATAAGGTTCTATTGTAATCCTAGTCAAGCACTAGTCACTTATTTGCAGTTTGCTTACTTTGTTAGCTTTATATGGTGTAATTAATCTCAATGTAAAAGTAATGTACATACAATCTAATAAGACATTGTGAAATCCATTTTATTAAAAAATTTCCATCTTAAATTACTCTAATGTAAATTTCTCTCTCTAAACAAAGAATGAACAAGGTTGAGCAGCAATAATGAAATTCTTGGTTTCTTTGTTCCACTAATAGTGATTTCATGGTGATAGGATCAAACACTTCTTATGCTAGCATTGTGTTACCCACATATTGCATGTTAGAATGTGGTTAGATATTGTTTCAATTAGTGTATTATAAATCGTATTGCAGATTTTGTGGATTGCTTTCCCTTTCATATTAAACCAAGCTTCCTATGTTACTTCTTACATGGCCAGAACGCAGTTGCTTCAATGAAATGTCAAAACTGTATGAGGGCTTGAATCTTTATGGGGAAATCTAACTTCAAGTTGCCCTTCAGTTCCAATAAAGTAACAAACAAGGTGAGGCTTGGACTGGTTTGGCTCCTTGGTTATAGTCCTCTATTGTTTTGTACACAACTATGTTATTTGGATGAGTTGATTTCCAAATTCAACTATGTAGGAAAGACTAGCCTTAGAATAGGACGGTGTCTAATTCATAGAATGGTAAGTTTTGTGAAAGCTGCCAAACTAACGCTCATACAATACTTTTATATAGATTCTTATCTTTGAGAAAAAGGTGCACAGATTTATTAAAGAAGGAGCACTTTGCATATTCAAAAGAAGGGGTCTTGGAGGTGGATAAGTTGAGCGCTTTTACAGTGACTTGCAAGCCCCGTACTTATGGAGTTGTTTTTTATTACGATTTGAGTTCATAAAACCACTATTAACGAAGTTTAAGTTTCAGCAAGTGAACAAGTAGGTTCAATTATTAAACCCATTGTTCCACTAAAAGCTTCTCTCATGTATAATAACCCTTTCAAATGTATCTAGGAAAATGTTAGTGATTACTTGTGATAATCCTATGTTAGTTTGGAAAATCTTGTTATACTACATGATAGGCCACCTGTCCACTACACCTTTGTGCATCCTAGGAGAGATATTAGGCGAGATGTTATCGTGGTTCCAATAGGAGAATCGGCATCGTCCAACAGGGCGTTGGGACGAGCTCCGGCTACTTCTACTCTGGCAATTCAAATGGTCAGATCGTCGTCGGCAGGTTCGCTCCACGAGCAGCTCAGTCTGAGTCAAATTAGTATTGTTGCTGAGTGTAGGCGGAACTTCATTGAGCTCATAGCCACTTTGGAGAATGTGGTTGAGCCCATAGCATTAAGGCAATTTCTCAATGGGCTCACGAAGGAGATTCCAGCTGAGGTCTGCCTAACTGGAGCTAGAATTTTGGAGTAGACCATGGAATTAGCTATGAAGGTTGAAGAAAAACGTAAATGTCTCTTAATTTCCAACCGAACTTTTGGACCCAAACAGTCGAACCCACTTCCTTCCCCACATTTGGGCCGGCCCAACTGCACTCCCACTCACTTTTTCCAGTCAGCAATCCAACCCAAATAAAATTACCCACCCTTACCCAACTCATAAACTAAAGCCTCCTCAAACACAGTAACTCAACCCATTCAAAAAAAAATTCCACCACATACCAGAACCCCGACAACCCGGGCAAGTCACCGAGCAAGAACAATTCTAATTTTTTGCTACATATATTTCATCAATTTGGATTGATTCTGATCAATCTGAAATAATAGAAAGGCAATTACAGTATTGCCGTGAGAACGATCCATGTTTTCGGTGTGACGAAATATGGGAGGCAAACCACCGTTGCGGAACCGAGAGCTAAGTGTTATGTTGGTTGCAGAAGATGCGGCTGAGAGGTGGCGGGGAATGTTGAAGAAGAGAGAGCAGGAGAGGAAGAGGCTCAGTTTGCTGTGGAAGTGTCATTGTGTTCTGTGGTGGGCTTAACCAACCCGAAGACCATGAAAATGGAGAGGAGGATTAGAGCTAGTAGCGTGGTGGTCATGGTGGATCCCGGAGCCATTCATAAATTCATCTCCACGACGACGCTCCAGCACCTAGCGCTCACAATGACCGGCAAGAGGGGATTTGGGGTGTCTTTGGCGAAATGGGGCGGCGGTTAAGGGAGAGGGCCAATGTGAACAAATTTCTTTGATAGTGTAGGGGGTGTTGATTGAGGAGGACTTCCTGCCCTTGGAATTGGGGAATTCCGACAAAATTTTCGAAGTTCGGTAGCTTGAGAAAATGGGAGAAGTCACTATAAACTGGAAAACTCAATCAATGAGCTTCGAATTAGGAGGAAAAAGGGTTAAATTGATAGGAGATCCGACACTCACAAGAACAAGTGTCTCTCAAAGCTATGTTAAGAGCCTTAAGGAACCAAGGGGGAAGGGTTATGTTGGAGCTCAACCTATTAGAGCAAATCGAGAGCAGCAATGTCGACCCACCGCCACCATTCTTAGAGTCTCTGCTTCAACTTCACTAATACCAGAATGTGTTCGAAATGCCCACGAGCCTTCCGCCAATACGAGACAAGGAACACACTATTTTACTCAAGGTGTATAAAACCCGATTAGTGTGAGACCATACCGGTATCCACAAGCCCGGAAAAAAGACGAGATTGAGAAACTGATTCGGAGATGTTGGTGGCGAGAATTATCCAACCCTCTAATACCCCTTTTTTCGAGCCCTGTTCAGTTGGTCAAAAAGAAGGATGGTTGTGGCTGTTTTGTGTCAATTACCGAGCATGAACAAAGAACGGTGTCCGATAAATACCCCATTTTGGTAATCAACAAGCTTCTTGATGAGCTCCATGGCTCGGCAATATACTCAAAGCTCGACCTCAAATCCAGGTATCCTCAGATTTGGGTCAAGGAGGGAGATGTGCCCAAGACGGCATTTAGGACCCCACAAATACGAGTTTCAGATCATGCCTTTAGGGCTCACTAATGCCTCGACCACTTTTCAATCATTGATGAACGAGGTGTTCCGACCCTTCCTTCGTAAATTTGTTTTGGTCTTTTTTGGTGACATTCTCGTCTATAGCCCCAATGAGGAGTCACACCACTAACATTTGGCCATCGTATTAAAAACGTTAGTTGACCATCGTTTGTACGCCAAATTTAAAAAGTGTGATTTTGGCAAAAAGGAGATTGCATACTTGGGCCACGTCATTTCTGCTCATGGTGTGGCAGTAGATGGGGAAAAGATTCACGCTATGCTATAGTGGCCCACACCCCGCAACATCAGAGAGCTACAAGGTTTCCTTGGCTTGAGCGGATATTACAGAAAATTTGTGACAGGCTAAGGTGATTTTGCTGCCTCCTCAAGGTTGAATTGAAACGAGATTGCTCAAGTTGGACTAGCGAAGTTGCCCCAGCTTTCTCTCGCCATCACCTTCTCTTGCCTGAAAGTGGTAATGACGACAAATAGGAGCGGTATTGATGCAAGATCAGCGGCCCATTGCCCACTACAATCATACGCGATGGCCTTACTTATTAGGAAGACGGTTCATCGTAAGGACGGACCAACAGACTTTGAAGCATTTGCTAGAGCAACGTGAGATAGGTCCGAGTAGCAAAGGTTGGTATCTAGACTCATGGGGTTTAATTTTGAAATTCAATATAAACACGAAACAACAAATAGGGTGGTGGATGCGTTGTCATGAGTTCGATGCAATTATCACGATTGTCGGCATTGATTTTGCCGTGGTGCAAGCTCAATTGGACAATGACCCTTACATAGTGGCCTTGGTACGATTGTGCAAACAGGCGCAACATGGCAGATTGATGTATAAGGGGTGGGTAGTGTTACCTCGTACCTCGATAGAAATCCTCCTCGCCTACCATGACAGCCCCATCGGAGACGACGAACTTAAGAAATACCTCCGCATTGCACAAGAACGGTATTGGTACGGAATGCGAAAAACAATCACTAACTATATCCGAGCATGTCCAACGTGCCAACAACAAAACTCATCAACCAAGAGTCCGACCGGTCTTAAACAATCACCCCCATTTTGAAGCAAGTTTGGGACAATATCTCCATGGATTTTGTAGAGGGAATGCCATTCACAACGGGTGGATACGATTCTCGTTGTTGTCGATCGCTTCACCAAATATGCCCACTTCATTAAACTCAAACACCCTTTCACTTTCGTTGGAGTGGCTACCCTCTTCATTAAAGAGGTGGTTCGCCTTCATGGATTTCCCAATTCCATTTGTCTCGGATCGTGACAAAATCTTCTTGAGCCACTTTTGGAAGGACTTGCTTCGCTTGCAAGGGACAAGTCTTAAACGTAGCTCGACCTACAATCCCCAAACAGATGGGCAAACGTGCCAGTATGTTGTTAATTCAATGAAAAAATATTATTCAATAACGTTACCTATTAAATTAAGGAGTTAACCTCTTAACTCAAGGTATTAACATTTTAGGATAATTCTACAGTGGCTACAATAAAAATGTAGCCAGTATAGTTACTTAAATCTAAGCCTTTGATTTTATTGGGTTCATCTTATCTGTTGAATTATATATATTTAAAAACAACCAAAAGTATCAAAAAATCAAAAATAAAATAAAAAAACAAGCAGTTACATTACGCTTCACCAGGTTGTTAATCTGTTTCTTCTTCCTCCTTCTTTTTATGCATCAAATTTTACTTTCAATCACAATAATTCGTTAATCTCATTTATCTGTTCAATTGATTTGGTGTAAAATTTTTATATTGACTGAGATTGTTAATTTTTAGCTAATTCATATTTCTCTTGCTCGTATGATCGTATCCTCCATTTTTATAATCACGATTGCTTGAAAATAAATCAATCTTTGAGAAACAAGATGAAGGAAACACATAATAAGATTGAGTATGCATAAATGATGAGAGAAAAAGGATTTGATTTTGATCTTAAGGAACAAAACACCACAAAAAATAAGATTAAGAGTGAAAATTGAAAAGGGGAGAGATTGAAGGAGAAGTACATAACCCTATAACAGACGATAGAACCAGAATTACTTTTGTCTGTATTTTTTAGAATTTTTTAAGGTAATAAATTTCAATGGATAAGATTAATTTATAAAAATAGATGGTTAGGATTAAAACAATCTTCCAAACATTTTAACCTAAGGTACTAACTTTTAACAATTAATTAACATATCTTATTACTAGATATGCTAACTGAGTACTTGAACAGTGAAAAAATAAGCGAGTTAATAGGCTTATCTCCCAAAAATCAATTAAATACCATCCAAAAACCATCAATTGCATCCGATAAAAAAAACCATTAATTAATTGCAAAAAATGTAAAAAAAAAGGGATTGACGACAATTTGAAATGCAAAGGGAGGGATTAAGGAAGAGAGAGATATAATAATTAAAAAAGAAAAAGAAAAAGAAAAGGAGTAGTAATCGTAGTTGATTTTAGTAAAGTTTGGGGCCGTTTCTGACACTCCTCCTTAGTTGTTACTCCGTCGGCGGCGAAGATTCTTCATCGGTCACAAAATTCTAAACTTCACACTCACACTCCCACATTCGCACTTCAAGAGAGAGAATGTACTCGGGAGAAAGAGGAAGAGGAAGAGGAAGAGGAAGAGGAAGTGAGTACGTGGAAATGGAGGAGGAGAGATGTTCGGATAGTTATAATGGCGTCGAACTCCCTATTAAATCCGGAATCGGACCCAATGATTTGGATCGGGTTCTCTACAATGATCTCGTTCAAATCGTACCTCTCGTTCAATCCCTCATTGTAATTCCATTTCTCTCTCCTCTTTTTCTTTCCATCTCTTCTTCATCTTTCTTTTCTGCATCCCCGAAATGTGCTCCTCCTATTATAACTTTACATTATCATGGGGAAATTATCCAGTTTATGTCTCCCTCTCTGTGGCACTTCTTCCCTGGTCTCTTTTTTATCTTTTATTTGCCCTAATTTTATGATCATTGTTCTTGTTCTGTGTTTTTTTTTTTTATTATCTTCTTTTAATTGGGTTTTTTATCTACAAATTGTAGGACCGGAATGCTAGCAGCTCTTTTACACGAAGGGGTTCCATGGTTTATACCAAAACTCCTTCCAGAGATTCCAGAAAGGTTACCTTTTTTCCCTTCTTTTCAATGTTGGGTGTATTGGGTATTTTGCATTTTAGCTGATAATCAGGTAGAATACGGTTTAATTCGCCGCTGCCCGCCCTTGTGAATTAAAGCCTTCTCTTTTGTGAACTATTTGCCCCCCTAGCATTATTATGTATTCGGATAAATAATACTTACTTGCTAAAGGTGTATGATGATTGGGAAGTTTGTCGAAAATGTACTTAAGAGGATGGATTTGATCTATGTTACTTAGACATGGATTAAGTGTCTACTCGCATACGTGTGTCGAAGTGTCGGACTCGGCCATTTTGCAGAAAAAATTCGAGTTTTTAGTTAAAAATTAAGTATCCAAGTGTCGTGTCTTATCTGACACGACACACGTAATTTTTGAGGTAAATGAGGGTGTCGGAGTAACATAGGATTTGATGAACCTGCAATGTATGGAGATATCAATGAAGATGTTGAGATAATCTATGCATGAGATATTGAGATATCGATAATAAATGTGTCAACTTTTTTCAATTTAAGAAGAAGTAGCTTGATCACACCTTATATAGTCGGTTTGCTTGGACTTCTGAATATATCTACTCGATGTCATTCTATTATGTAGTGTAAGTGATTGCTCGTTGGACGATTGTACGTTTAGAAATTTTTGGTAATGTGTGTGTATCTTGTAGAATGAAGATAATGTAATCCGATTAGTTTAAAAAGGGTGTGGTTGAGAATGATTGTGAAAGATTTGAGCTTGAGTTTTTTATTGGGTTTGTGTTTTGCTTTTAGCAGAATACTAGGAATGGAGTTAAGTCTAAGCATGCAGACAAAGTACAAGGCAAGCATTCTAAGAATGATACAGATGGATCTCCAGATGATCAGTCTGTTTCCTCAGCAAGTATGGCTGCAGAAAAAGAAGAGTTGAATTCTCTGAGAGAACAGATGGAGGTGTTACGACAGCAATTATCGGAGAAAGACGAACTCTTAAAAGCAGCTGAGATGTCTAAGAACCAGATCAATTCCATACAGTCACAAGTTAATGACCTAAAGCAATTTGCCGCTGAAAGGGATTCTCTGGTGAAGTCAAGTCAATCACAACTGAATGAAGCAAAGGTATTCCTCTTCGTCATTTTACTTACAGTTTGATGATCTGTTTAACATATGGGACCATACTTCGACTGTTCTTTTCTTTCTGCATGCTGCTAACAAATTAGCTGGTTCATATAAACTGTTATACTTACATCTTGGGATTGCAAGGTAACATGATGCTCAGCTCTCTTATTTTATTACTTACATCTTATGAACAACTAATATGTATGGACAATTGTGAACTGTGAATTAATTGGTGCTGCTTTAGTTGTTGAGTTAATTTACATGGAGGTTCTCTTTGAGCCAACCATGGACATATTTGAGCAGTAGTGCTAACTAGCCTTGCTTCATCTGGAAAGGTTCTTTAATACGTCATTGAAGCACTATGGCAACAGGAGGCCTACAACTCCTGTTCCATTGACTGTCAAACTGTTGTGCCTTCCTATGTTACTCGGACTCAGGTTTCCATGTAGGACACGTGTACGTGTCCAAGTGTCCGACTTGTCCATTTTTACTAAAAAATTCCTTGGTTTTGGCTTAAAATAAAGTGTCCAGGTAGCACACCATGTCCGAGTGTTGGGATCCATCATGCTTTTTTGTGGTAAAATGAAGAGTTCGAGTAAAATAGATGCCTTTTTTTCATTTGTCCATTAAACTCTTGCATACTCCATGTTTGAATATACTCTGTTTTCAATCTCACTGCTATTGTACTGTTGTTTGTATTTAGGATTGTAAATTTCCACCTACTACGTGCTATCATAGTCCAGGGTAAATCTACTTGTATTTCAAGATTTTCAACCCACATAGCCTTACGCAGCTGGGAGCTTCAGGGATAGGCCTTTCTAGAAGTGCGTGGAACCTTTCGTTACCGGGAAACCTGATATAGTACGAAGATCACGTAAAGAGTTATGCTTGTCACCAGTTTGCTGGAGTAGGATTTATGAGGACTGGAGGTTGCTACAGTTTAAGTAAAAGTAGCAAAACAATTTTATGAGGAAACCCATTTCCGTACAAAAGAGGGCAGGCTGGTGACATGGGGAGGGAATGTTTGTCTCAAGTGAGAAAGTAATGCAGGTTAGAATGTTTGTGTTTGAATCTACAGCTCATTAGATTAGAAAAGTGTCATATGTGTGCTGATACGAATTTTTAAGTGAAAGTGTTTTATGAAAGTGGTGAGGAGGAACCGAGATTTTGGTAGGAGGCTAATGTTTACTGTCCACTGGGAGTGATTTTTATGTGCAAATTCAATATAGGAGTCGTGAGTTTTCTGTAGAAATATCCCTTGCTCTTTGTTTTGTGAAGGATTGGTCATTAATCTTAAGATTTCTTAGTTTGAGAACAGGGAAATCTAAGCTAAATCTGTTTATTCAAGTTATGTCCCGACTTCGAACAGTTAATCTACTGGGTTGCGTTCCTTAAAAGTAGCCATTAAACTAATGTCTATTAGTTACTGATTGTTTTATTGAATTCGGACACTTTCTTGCTTTAGTTATGTTTTGCAAGTATCTGTGATTGATTCCATAGACAGGGTCATTAATGGTTGTGTTTTCACTTAGGTAAGCAGGTTGCTCTTTTTTGTTTCCGAAAAATATTGGGCTTGTCTTCTAAATCATAAATTGTCATTTCGCTGACTTAAGGCTTCTCCATGATCTGTATGATCAGTGAGGGGAGGGGGGCTGGTGGGGCCATATGACTAAGGAGGTTTTTAAATATTATAAATTTGATTATTAATTAGTTGTTTCACAATTATGCAACTTATATTTTGCTATGGTTTAATGAAGTCAATATTCTTACAAATATTATGCAATTATTTTTTCAGATAAAGCTGGCAGACAAACAAGCAGCTGTCGAGAAGTTACAGTGGGAAGCAAAGACATCAAACCAAAAGGCGGAGAAGCTCCAAGAAGAACTTGATTCCATGCAATCGTATATTTCGTCACTGATGCATGTCTTTGAGGGATTGTCAAAGGGTGATGCTTTCACACCTACTGAGGATTATGACATTACACCATACTATGCGGATCATCTCCCTGACATAGTAAGTCTACAATCTATTTATCCGCTAGATTCTTTGGGTATCTTGTTAGTTGTTACACATACATCGAGATTCAAGAATCATATCTATCATCTACTAGTATATTTAGCAAAGCTGACTTGTATCCAATTGCTCGATTTGAAGAACGTAATGGTATCTTGCTAGTTGTTACACATACATCAAGGTCATATCTATCATCTATAAGTAGATTTAGCCATTTAGCAAAGCTAACTCATGTCCATTGCTCGATATGAATACGTAATATAATTCATCGAACAATTGAACCTGAGAATAAGATTTGAACATCCCATTTGTCACCTCATTTTTTTTGGCAATTTGTGTACATTGATGTTCAACCTATTTTTCGATTTAAACAGGACGATATTGACGAAAACGAGGTGCAAAATATGGAAGAGGCAAGAGAAGCTTATGTTGCAGCAGTTGCTATGGCACATGAGAAGCAGGACGAGGAATCACTTTTTGCTGCTGCTAGAGCAAGACTACATCTTCAGTCATTTGTTTTTAGGACCAAGGCTGAGTCTTAAAGTCCAACTCCGCTGAATCAGCTCTCCGAATCCAGAAGTGGATTGCCACTACTAAGCTCTGGCAGCCCTCTTTGTTTGTGGTGATCACATCTTCATCATGCAAGGCAGTTCACACGTGGGTCACTAATAAGCTCAGGCAGCCCTCTTTGTTTACTTTATATGCTAAAAGAGCGCGCTTCGCTTCCTAGGAATGAGCAAATCTCATGTTTCTTAGTGTATGAAATTTGTTTTCATTGTGTGAACAGTGTGCAATGTGAATGGTAAATTCTGATTTGAAAGTAAATGCTGAAATTGCCATTTCTGATCCCTGTTTAGGAAGTCATTTCTAAGATTTCTTAGCAAAAAATGTACCTTAGACCTACTTACATGAAAGTTCAAACAAAGCATGCTAGCACAACTCTTTTTCCGGTACTTCAAGTAAAAAACCGTGGGAATTTTTCAGAATTTACAACATTTAAGACATGCAGGGCGAGATATATGCTTTCTAAACTGAATCCTGCCTGATCTTGGCCATGTAATTGGACTACCAGTCCATTCCCATTCCAACCTGCAAAATTTGGCACCACAATTTATCTTGTCAACATCCTATCTTTAACCATACCTATGATTTATAAAACTTGTATGCTCTGGAGAGCTATGTGATTGTCAACTTACACAGGGAATTTAAATGAGGTTGAACTGCTATTTGATTGATTAGAGACGCTTGATTTTGCAGATTCTGGAGCCAGTTCTTCATTCCTCTCGAGTTGATCGTCATGATCATCTCTACTGTCAGATCCACTAAATCCACTCGATTGATCAGACTCTATGCTTGATATATCATTATAACCCTTCAACAGGTCGTCTATCCTAATCATCATTCCCATATGAGACTTGGGACTCAAGAACATATCTTCTTCATCAACCTGAAAAACCAAAAAAGTATTTAAAAATAAAAAAGATTTACGATTTAAAAGGCCATAGAAGTTGAATTCTCTCAATAGAACTAGAATCATAGTTCTTACCTCTGTATTGGGTAGCAACCAATCTCTCCTCAAAGCAGTGTCATTTTCATCTTCACCTATTAAGTTCCAGTTGGATAATGAATGTTCAACTTCAGGGTCATGTTCATTCTGGAACTGCTCTTCGTCATCCAATGGGCTACAGCAGTCTGTTGATTCAACTGATCCATTTCTGCATTCCATCGATTCAGTTGATTCACTTTCGAGCAAATATTTGTTGTTTACCAACAAATGATCACCAACATCAATTCCATCTTGTTGCAGCTTTGAACTCGGTTCGTTGCAACTCAAATTTTCATCAGCCTGCAACCAATCCATTGTCATTATCAGCTATTACCCGAATTTTAACTCATTTTGAAGGGATTTTTCAGCTGACCTCTTTATTTGGTAACAAACAGTCTCTTCTATTTGTAAGCCTTAGATGGTTGTCATCTTTGCTCTCTTCACCACATGCGCAAGTGACATTTCCATGTTCTTCACATTGAAACTGCTTTCACCAAAATATACATCAAACATGTTACAACTCAAAACTTCGATTTAATTGCCTTAAAAAAATCTTCAAACGTCGAAAAAAACTCCAGAAACTTAAATTTGAAAGCCTGGAGACATCTAATTGTTGTGAAATGAGGTTCTTTGGAAGACTGTCTAAAACTACAGGGTTGCCAGTTTCAAATAAACTAACCTTTCGACTGATAGTCTTGGGGCTCTCTTCCATAACAACATGAAATTCACCATCCTCTTCAAAGCAGAACACAATGTAGTCTTCATCAGCAAAGGGTGGCCAATCAGCTTCCTCTATATCACCTGAACCACTACTAGTCGATAATGCTGACCCAATGGTAACGCGCCTTTTAAGCTTCCCTTTTTTGAGGCGCGGGAGCACTATCCTAGGGGTGCTGCCACCACTCCTAGGCTCATCCTTCGCTACCCAAGCCGTTGATCTGCCTTCCAGTGCTTCTGATCGTCGTGGTGATAACAAAAATGTACGATTGTTAGGTGATCTTGGGGAAGAGACTACTGTAGTGGAAATCTCTCTTTGGGAAGTTGATGATGAAGGCGAGGAAATTCTGTTAGTTGAAGCTGAGGAACGTAGAACAACTCGACTTTTCCGGTTTTTCAGTTCTTCCTCATTGAGATTTGGGCGTTTGCACATCACTGAGAAAAGAAAAGAATGGTAATGCATTCAGAGAAATGGATTCTTCTTACAACGAAAAATCTTTTGATGGGTCTTTTTGAGTACCCCAAAACTTACAGAATCTACCATCAAAATTTTCTGGCCTTCCTTTTTTTGCTGTTCTTGGATCTTTGTGGGTGAAGTTATTCATTCTGCTGACTATAACTCTATATTGCTTAGTTTTGAGTTGTGGTTGACATGTTTAGGATGATGATAATTCATATTTTAAGAGAGTATTAACGCAGTCATCAGAATAAAAGTATAAATCCTCCATTAAAATAGTAGTGCAAGTACAGATAGTTGAGGACCATACTAGATTTTAAAACTAATGGAGTTGTATACTCTAGTATAAAAAATGCTAAACTAAGACTACCAATATCATAAAAAGTTGACCAAAAACTCATAATGAGAGTGACATTTGCCAAAAAAAAAAAAAAAAAATTTACGTATTTGTTATAGTTTTTGTTAAAGAGCACAAAATATATAAATTACTTTTTGTAAGAAAACACCTTTTACGTTACATTTTATCAAAATGCACACTATATAATTGAATTTTGGCAAACTTTTCATCATTGACCTTCCTACTTTTTTAATAACTCATTGCGCCACATATTTGGACTTCTTTTTATTTGTTAATGACTTAATGTGTGTGACTTCCATGCTCAAAAGCGAGGAAATAGTATGAGGGTTAATGATCGAAAATTTGACTTTTAGCAAAAAATTAACAATAAGATGTCTATTGTGACATACGTTTTCTCTCATAACAAAATACACGATAGTATGTTTTCTCGCAAAGACGGTAACAAATAAAGTCTAAACTCACGAATTTTCCATAACTTTAATTTGGAAAATACCTTGTCCTTGCAACTCAGCTAACTTCTTGATGATCCAGAGTTTGCACATTATTTCCTCATTTGAGAGCAGCAGTAAGTTTGTTATATTTCTGCACTCATTTGGGAAATAAATAAATAAAAGTGATTGGCAAGGAATGAAATTTAAACGTTTTAACGGTAGAATAAGAATATGCAATAAAGAGGGAATGAAAGTATTTAAATTTGAATGAGGTAGTAATGTAATATTAATGGGTGTATAAGATTGCCTGTATCAAAGGTCAGTTCAGATATATTAATGGTAAGGAATGAGAGGAAATCAAGGACTGAGTGATATGGTTAGTGTGATATACGGCACAGGGATTTGAACTGTAAAAACGGAAATACAGATTTTTGAAATGGCGCGCGCAAGTTATTTTTTTAATTTAAATGGAAGTCTATTTTCAAAGAATACTAAACTTCAGAGCCTAAAGAATAGTGGTGACTGGTGACTTCTCAAGAGTGAAGAAGTAAACTAGTAAAGTTACAAATAGTGGGCGTCAAAGTGGAAAGGAGTGAGCCTTCCAACTTTGAGGTTGGGAGATCAATTCGGGCCACTTCTTCTTACCAAAAAAAATAAAAAATATTCCGGCATGGCCTGCTTGAGCAATTTTTATCTACTCATTGATAAATATTTATTCTGTTGGCAGATTAATAGAAAAAAGGATTGTATACAGAAAACAAAAATTGTTCACTAAGGACGCTAAGAAAAAAGCAAAGGACTATAGGCTAGGGTCGTCTTCACTTCACCTTAAAATAACTAGCATCATATGCACGCGATTCGTGCGAAACAATTAAAAAATTAATTTTTGGAGTAGAAAACTTAATTTATTAAGTGATTAATTAACTGTTAAGTTTGGAAATAAAACTTAATTACTTAATGACTTCTTTGATTTATTTTATTTGTTTTTTCTTTTCTTAATTTTGGTGTCCACCCCCTCTTTCCTTATAGTATAGAGAAAATATTCAGTAAAAATAAGTTTACTTCAGTCAAAATAAGTTCAGTTCATTAAAAATAAGTTCATTTCAGTAAAAATAAGTTCAGTTCGGTAAAAATCAGTAGTGTAAAAAAGAAAAACCAACATGAATCGGTAAAAATAAGTTCAATTCAAGAAATATAAATTCCACTCAGTAAAAATGAGTTCAGTTCGGTTCAGTAACAATAAGTTGAACTAAACAAAGTCTTAGCTAGAGTTACTATACATAAGCATTATCTCATTTCTGTTTGTTGTAATAAACTCTATATTATTTTCATTTCATTCCTACAATGAGAATTTTCTTCTCTATAGATTCTCTCTATCTCTAATCTTTTATGTATGAGCTTCTAGAGGGTTTCATAGCTTGCATCTCATTCTCGAGATTCAGCCTTTATCTCGGCAATTTTAAAAAGCAGATTATTTTTCTTGTGACTCCATTTCAATTTAGGTTTTGCTTCTGTTCAATTCACCTTATTTTTATTAAAGTAAATTTATCATCACTGAAGTGAACTTATTTTTGGTGAACTGAATTTTGGCCTGTTCAGTTCACCTTAAAATAATACTCCCTCCGTCTTAGAAAGCTCTATACACTTTCCTTTTTCATCTATCCCAGAAAACTCTATACACTTCTATTTTTGGACATGCCCCACCACTATTTTATTCTTTTGACTTTTCAACCATGACCCACTACTCTCTCACATCCAAATAAAATAATACCCCACTAACTCCTATCACATCTACTTATTTAATAAAATACAATTGATAACCAAACAACAACTTATCATCTAAAACTACGTGCCCGGTCAAGTATATAACGCTTTCTGGGACGGAGGGAGTAATATTCAGTAAAAATAAGTTCAATTCAGCAAAAATTAGTTCAGTTCAGTAGAAATTAGTAGAGCAAGAAAAAAAAACAACATGAATCAGTAGAAATAAGTCCAGTTCAGTAAAAATAAGTTAGGTTCAGTAAAAATAAGTTCAGTTCATCAAAAATAAGTTCGGTTCAGTAAAAATAAGTTCAGTTCAGTAAAAATAAGGTGAACTGAATAGAGCCTTATTTTTGCGGAACTGAACTTATTTTTACTAATTCATGTTGTTTTTTTTTCTTTGCACTACTGATTTTTACTAAACTAAACTTATTTTTACTGAACTGAACTTATTTTTGCTGAACTTAACTCATTTTTATTGAACTTAACTCATTTTTGTTGAATATTATTATTTTAAGGTGAATTAACCAGGGCAGAATCATATTCTTCGTTTTGAAATTTCTTCGGTTACGAATTTTCTTGTAATTACGATTCATCACAGCAATTACGAAATCTCTTGTAATCCGATTTCTCTCCATTCATTTGAGATTATCATTCTCATTCATATTTACTATTTCACTTCTTTTGCTTGTTAAATAAGCTAGACAACACTTTGCAAAATTACTTCTGAACCTTTCATATTCCATAATGACGATTGATGATCCTAAAACTCCACCTTCTTCTAACTCCGAACTTTCTTACATTGGAGGTAACTGGTAACCTAAATCCATATTTCGTGAAAAATTCTGATAGTCCTACTTCTTCTCTAGTTTACTATGCTTAGCCTTAGGAATCTATAAGTGAACTGTCTTAGGCCTAGCTTCTTCTTGCAGAACTGGTCTATTAGAAGCTTGTTTAGATGTCTTACCACAATCATGCTCAATCCAGTCACATTTCTTATAAAAATCAGGTTTCCATTCAAAAACAACCTTCTGTTGCATGAGTTGACCATCAGTATCAATAACACAAACCATAGCAGCGCAGGGAGGGGTTGAGTAACATCAACTTCAATTATGAGACTCTTGCTTGAGTAGTTGTGCATTTTTTTAGCCAACAAAGGTAAGGTACTCTTACCAAACTAGCAATCTTACTCAAGCTTTAGACCCCATCAATTAAGTGGTGGATTGGGGAATTTGACTCATAGTGGCACAACTCTAAGACTTCCTCATGAAAGTTGAATGAGGGAGACGAAGCTTTGAGGATCATATAGGTCTATTATTCAGTAAATGAGTCCCTGAGAGAAGCAATTCATTATTGTCATCACTTGAAGAAAATCTTATAACAAAGTATTCCTCCTCACTTTAGGCTGAGTAACATGGTTCCATTCATTCGCAATGAATCTCATAGCAACACCTATAGAATTAATATAACCTAACATACATAATTACAATATTTTACCATAAGGCAGTCATTTGAGCAATCTCATTTTGTTCCAATTGAGACATACTCACACCATTTTTAATGGTTGGGGGGATAAATTTCAGAAGTGCTCCTTTAAATTAAAGGTAAGCTTCTTATGAGTAGTTTTAATCAACACATGTCTGTTTAGTTATAGGGTTATCCATGTCAAGCTTCCTAGAAGGCATACTCATTTCACATGGTTTCCATTAGCATTCTCTTTTAGGGTACAATCACTGCCTTCAGATCTTTGAGAGTATTGAGCATCTTTGTTGTTACCTGAGCTACCATTTCCATCTAAAGAAGGACTGACATTCTTCTTTTTCTTCCCCACGACTCAGTGAAACCGAGTGAGCTAACGGATTGACTTTGTTGATTTGGTTAGAGAGAAATAGCTAAGTGTTCATTTTAAGTGCAACATTTTATTTTTCACAATTGTCGAGATACATTTTGTACCATTTTATCTTTAGTTATGCATTTGTAAAAAATATGACAATTAAATATTAAATATGTATACATTAAGACAAATCAAACGAGATCCAGCATATCTATATTTTTTCTTATACATAGATCATAGAAGCCGGTTAAATTATAATGAATAAATGTGTTAAAGTCCAAATGTTGCGATTGTAGAAGTATAAACTCAAACTTTCACCCCATTAAAAATGCGCTAACGGATTGACTTTGTCGATTTGGTTTCCAGCTCTGAGCATTTTGATACCAAACGACTCCGACGTTTTCTTTTGGACTGAATGAAACTGAATTTTATTGAATTAAACTGGACTAGACTGAACTAAATGTAAATAAAATTGTCAGACAAAAAACTAAACTTAACTGAATTAAGAATCTATATAATACACTAAAGCAAAATAAAATTTGCCACGTGTCGTTAGTAGGGTGTTTCCATAGCAAACCGTTCATTCCCGTGCAAGCAAGCGATTAATTTGCCACGTGGCAGCTTTTCAGAAGTTCTTTTCTTAATTAATTTAGATTAATATAAATTTCCCTATAATTATAGACAATTAATAGTTTTCCCATATATGGACAATTAACAAAATCAGTTTGCCTAAAATTACGTTAAAGGGAATGATTATTTCGGATCTACTTGCTTCAAATTAGGGAAGAGTTATCAAATCAAATTATTAAAGGTTAATTTTGATTTAATTTACCATAACAACTTTATAGCTAATTTGTTAATAACAAACAAATCTTGCTTAATTTAAGGAATAATCATATAGATTAGTTGGCAAATGTTCATTGAAATAAATTATGCAGCATACGTATAGTAAGATTTGTCTTATTAAATAGGATGGCAAATCAAAATAAACTCAATGCTAGAATGAGAAGATAACAACTAAGCTTATAATATGAGAGAAGATTCTTAGCTAAAATTAACATTCCCATAGCATTGATTTGATTGTCCACAACCACGCCATAAGGCAACTAATTAGCCTATGTAAATCTTTTTATCATATAAATGTATAAAAACTTTAAAATAGGCACCACACATTTGACACAAGATTGTCTCAAACACCAATTTTTAATTTATACTGTATTCTCTTGAACTCTATAGTTTAACGAAAATTCATCATGAGCCCAAAAATCGTCCGGTTCAACTCTTTGACGCTTGAATCTTCATCATCTACTATTTTAGTGAGGATAGTTAGACTTTGGGGAAACCAATTGCTATCAAATTTAGTGGAAATTAGTACCATTGAATTTTTTGATCAAAATATGATAAAAATATGATAATAAGTTGTCTAATTTGGTATAAAATGTCATATAAGTTGTTTTCTCACAAATAAAATTACATAAGGTGTTTTTTCGCAAAAGGTTTAACATAACATTTGACACAAGATTGTCTCAAACACCAATTTTTAATTTATACTGTATTCTCTTGAACTCTATAGTGTAACGAAAATTCATCATGAGCCCAAAAATCGTCCGGTTCAACTCTTTGACGCTTGAATCTTCATCATCTACTATTTTAGTGAGGATAATTAGACTTTGGGGAAATCAATTGCTATCGAATTTAGTGGAAATTAGTACCATTGAATTTTTTGATTAAAATATGATAAAAATGATCAAAATATGATAATAAGTTGTCTAATTTGGTATAAAATGTCGTATAAGTTGTTTTCTCGCAAATAAAATTATATAAGGTGTTTTTTCGCAAAAGGTTTAACATATAAGGTCTTTTTGACAAAATTTTCTAATTAAAATGCAAACTATTATACGCCATTTTAGTTAGGTTAATCTTTAATTGTACTAATGAAATGAAATATTCATATGAATGCTTTAATTAATTGGGTTACCCCTCATAAAAACTTAAATATTGACAACCTTATTTTACTTTATTTAAAAGAAATTTTAATTTCAATAATTAGGAGCCAATTATGTTAATCCGTTATTAAGGATAAAGGTTGGGTAGGAGTAATAAATAATAGGAAAAATGCACGCGGGGAATATTAAATTGAACCTGGGAAAAATTATTCATTAGAAGATCAGAAAATAAGGAATATTTTAACCTTAAAAACAAGATTTAGTGGTCTTTGAATGATATTATATAAGGGCCCAAAGATTTTATTCCAGATATGAAGTTATATTGTAAAAAAGATAAATAAAAAGAGCCTAAATTGAAAAGTCTGTACACGCTTTTAATTGGGAATTTAATATCCTAGAAATATCTTTAAAAATATCATAACCATTTTAATTTTTGAAATACTGTTTAAGTGGTGGTAAATACCTTCCAACCAAAGTTTGACAACTTATAATTAATAATATTAGATTGCCATTAAAAAGATTTTTCACCAGAAACGGTTATAGCTAAATTGAAGGGAATTTACTATAAGTTCCTTAAATTTCAGTTGGCTAACTTTACATTATTAAAAAACTACTATTTCAACTAAGTGTGAATGCAAAGTTTTACTTATAATAAAAGATATAATAAAAACTACCAATTATTAAACACCATTTTAGTTAGGTATGAAGTGATTTTTCCAACTTTCCTCTTTTTGTGAATATTGAATAATTGCCTAAATATAATTTATTCTGTCAAAAAATTATCACGTTACATTGTATTGTCGGTCAGAGAGTAAGACTTATAATGTGAGGGGCAAGTAATTTTACCCTCTATTTTTTACATATAGTGACATTTTATCTATATCTATATTATACATTAAAGCAAAATGCAATTGGACACGTGTCGTTAGCAGGATGTTTCTGAAGCAAACCGTGACTTCTATGCATCCAAGAGCCACGTCATAGGATTTCTTTTTTTAATAAATTTGGTTGTCCCTTTAAATATGGAGAATCCCTTTAATTATGGAGAATTTAACTTGCATATGCCTAAATTAAGGTTGAAGAATATATTTAATTAAAGATTATATCAAATCAAATAAAATCTCCCTTTAATTACGTTGCATATGCCTAAATTATGGGGAATAAGTTTTTAATTTTCGGTGTATAATAACATATAGATTGGGATTATTATTTGCAAGATCAAAATAATTGTCATATTGAAAAGATAGCCGAAAATATTCCTTGACTTTAGGAAACAGACTTTTGTAACTATTAATTGGCAAATCTTCTTCTTAATTTGTTGCAAGCAACGTATGGAATAAATTATATTCTTGCTAAAATTTACACAAAAACAATTAAGGAACAAGTTATATGCTAATTCAATTTTTGACGTTTTAATTTTTTTTGGTCAAGCATAATTGCCCCTGTTAAGAGTTGCCTAACTTAATTTATTTCTTTGGTAAGTCATTATTATATAAATGCACAACAATTTTCCTTTGGCACCATACCATTAACTCAATTTTGTCTTAAACATCCATTCTTAATTTATTTTCTTTTCAACTCGGTTTTTGAACGAAAATCGATCATGAGTCCACAAAATATTGAATTCAAACGCTTGAAGCTACATCATCTTCTATTTATTAAGGATAATGAGATTATGGGAAAATCAATTTCTATCGAATTTAGTTGAAATTAAAACCATTGAAATGATCTTAATTGATGAAAATGTAACGTCTCTTTCGATATGTATTGTTAAAAAATTCGAGTGGCTACATTTATATATTTTTGTTTATATTAATTTATAATTTTGGTCATTTTTATTGTAGGGAGACAAGATTGGAGTCACTCTACCTAAGGACCTAATTGTTACATTAGGTCCTTTGCTCAAATAAGGGCAAATTAAGTGCATTCAAAACTTCACTATTCTTGAGCAAGATGTTCTTGCCAAACCAACTACAATGTCTTACAGAATCATCTTGAACCAGTCAACCATAATTGAAAACTTGAAATCTGGAGATTTCCCTTATTATGGATTCTTCTTTTATTCATATCCCCTTATGCTTTCAAGTGATTTTGAGACATCTTATTTACTATGTAATATTTTTATATTATTTTACTATATAAATTGTCATTTAAAAATGCATTATCTAGATGGTTAACTACGAAGTTTAACGCTTAATTTTTTTTCCAAATGAGTTTGGAAGAGTTTTGTCGTACATTTTGAAAAAATACAACCCACATCCTAGCTATTTTATTATAAATTTTGCAATTATGGACTTTGAGTAAGTTTGTCTCCCACCTTATAATTTTTTAAATTACCTTATATATAATTCACGATTTGAATGTAACAATTTTATACATTACAATCTTAATATTTTTGGTTTTCTTGGAAGGTACACTCGAATGTATTGTTTTTTATAAGGACATTATGCTGAAATATTATATAGCTATATGGTTGATAGGCATCCGTTGAACGACCTCTACATAATTCTCCAAGGTTGCAAAATTTCATACAACAACAAAAGTTAGTTACTTAGTACTTCTAATAGGTCGAGTTGCTAAACGAATTGGACTAAGATTAGTATATAATTGTTTTCTTTTATACTACCACAAATTTTTCCATTCGTTTTTCATATTTTTTGCCTAAATTGATTGTTTGCTTATCTTCATGCATATATGTCTTCTAATTCCTATTTAAATTAAAGTGAAATAATTAAACACGTTAGAGCTCATCTAGGATAAATATGCTTCTTATATCAAGACAGATAACTAAAAAATATATTTGAAAAGTTTTTTTTCTCACTGAGATATAATCAATAAACAGTTTACAAATTTTTCTTTTTGATAAGCTTACTTATAAACGTTTCATTCTTTACTAAAGCAAAATGCTCAATGCGATATATAATTCCTATGTAAATCCATGATAATATCAAGACAGTTAATTTCATACACTATTGGAAGAGTTAGGTCAAACCTTTGTTAGTGTTGTCTGGAATTTATTAACTAAAAAAAAACGGCAGTGTAGTTATTATTAAATAAATATGCATAGCAATTACTTTTTATGAGGTTGTAGAAAGAAGGTAAATGATGTGTTACGAATCTATTGCAACATATTTCGACCACTTATTTTATTAGCTATATACGTAATATATATATGAAAGTTTGTTTCATACATAGATAGATGTTTTTATGATTGATGCTTTGTTTATAAGCAAGTTCAATTAACTAATATTTTGTTGGTATATATATAGATTATAGTTAATGTCATATTATTTTACCCTTGCTATTCAATAACTTGGTATACAATGTCATATTATAAATAGGTGCGAAGTACGTGACAAATGTTAGATTTGCCACACGATTGCTTATTGACTGTCATATTAGAGTTCCATTCACAAGAGGGAAGAAATAATTTTATTGTCCGTCCAGTGGGTATTAAAAGTGTTTTCAAAATAGATCGTTTAGAAATTTGTTGCCTCAGCGAAACTATTGAAATGCACAAGGTTATTTTTCAGTTGATAATTTGAAATATTAATGATAATTTTTTAACCCTTTTATAAGATTATTGAAGCTATATTTCACGTGTCTTTTAATATAGAATGGAGAAATTATTTGTTTGGCGACTATAGATGACATTGATGCTGATTTCAGCTATTATTTCGAAGGGTGCATAAGGTGTGGTGTTAAAGTTATTAGAGAGGGTGAAAACCTCTTATATCCAATAGATAGATATGTTCTGAAGAGAACTCAACCTAAGTAAGTGATGTATTCAATAACTTTTAATCTCGATATATGCATAATAACTACTTATTATTACTCTATATTTAGGGTGAAGATAAACATATCTAATGGTGCAGACAACGCAAGTTTCATTCTGTATGATAAGGCGGTTTAAGGCTTGCTTAATAAGATTGCTCAAGAGTACCTTGATATGCAAGAAGAGGTATCTTGCGTGATATAGCCTATAAACGTCATCTTCATTTTTAAACATCAATTCAAAAAATAAGTAGTTTTGTTAATGGTTCATTGTTTTATATCGTTTTCTTAGACAGGTGATATTTATGAGATGCCTGAAGAGTTGCCTTTGTTGAAAAGCAAGTTGTTTCTTTTTAGAGCCGAATTTTTAGAGATGAATACATTGACAAAAAAAAACGACAAATGATGAAGCGTCTATCGATGTATGGATGCGACATCATAAAGCAATTTTAGTAAGTTTTGATTGTATGTTTTATAAATTACTTTTTTAGGCCACTTTCTTACTATAAGTGGTTTAGTAATATTGTTTCAAATATAATAAAGCTTACTTATAAGCTCATGTTTTTATATAATAAAGCTTACTAAGTTGTAAATATGTGTAGGATGCTAAACAAGCAATGGGAGATATCGTAGACACCTGCCGTGTAAATTCAGTACGGAACACATGTCTTCGACGGCAATTCATCAAATGAGCCTTCAAATGTTCGAGAGGATGAGAAGGCTACCAAAAAAATTGCAATACTAAATAAGCATGTTTACGATGTCATTTAATTAAATGGATAGTTCTAATAAGTTGGATTTTGGTGTTTGAATTTTTTGGACACTCTTTTAAAGAATTGGTGCATTTGACTGTTGTAATGTTTTTGGAGACTACATTTTTTATTATTGTAGAATTGATTGTCCTTTATTGATAACCAATACATCTATCATATTATTGGCTTTGATTTATATTGATTTTGGACTGTCATGTGTTGGGTCTTTTATGAACTTAAAGTATAATTAAGTACTCTTTTGTCTATATATTACGAGTAATATATATAGATTAACATATAATTTTTGATTTTTTTCGAATCCTTGCAACCAATTATTAGATGACATTTAGGAAGATATTTTTTTATATACTACAAACTAATGCATTATTATATTGGTTTATTGGTCCTTATTTAGTTAAGTCATATTAAAAGATTATATCTTTATTGGTAACCTATGAACTTTATAGGTTAAATGCACGGTTTATTGAAGTATACAGATTCGAGTAGATCATAAGTATGCTGAAGAAGGTTAAATAATCTCTTTATTTTGGAAAATGCCATGCATTATTACATTGAAGTATATTGCCTGAAATTAGGGATTATATCAAATCTCTTCCATATGTGATTAAAACGAAATAATCTTTTTACTTAAAAAAATTGTTCTAAAATCGTTTTAAAAGTCAGCTCCTTTACCATTTAGGTATTAATTTAGGGGAATCCCTAAAAATCCGATTTAACGAGTTAGGCCCTGTTCAGTTCAACTTATTTTTACTGAACTGAACTTATTTTTACTGAACTGAACTTATTTTTGCTGAACTGAACTTATTTTTACTGAACTGAACTTATTTTTGCTGAACTGAACTTATTTTTACTGATTCATGTTGTTTTTTCTTCTTTGCTCTACTGATTTTTACTGAACTGAACTTATTTTTACTGAACTGAACTTATTTTTGCTGAACTGAACTTTTTTTTACTGAACTGAACTTATTTTTACTGAATATTATTATTTTACGGTGAACTGAACAGGGCCTTAGTATTAGTCATTATATAAAAGCTTTGCCATTAAATTAGGTGAATTGTTGGCCTTTCAAAATTTACTTAATGAATTATACCAAATTTAATAACTATAATGAAGGAGTTAGATATTTAAATCCTATAATATAGTGGATTTGTTAGTTTTTAAAAAAAATGCAATTTGGAATCCATTTATATAACGAATCCGAAACTTAATCATTTAAAATTGCACTTATTGAAGAAAATTAACTTGGTGAAATTGATATCCAAATCATTGCACAAAATAAAACAATCCCTTATCTACCTTTAATCGAAAATTGACAACATAATGTGCAATGATAATGATAACTCTACAACTTTGGTAATTAAACATTTTAACTATATATTACCATTGTAATTATATATGTTTGATTGTTAATAACAAAAATCATTATCACGTCTTAATACAACGGTTGTTAAATTTGACATAATATAATTGGCTTAAATTCTTATAAAAATTAAATTAGCATAACCTCAAATATAATTGCTTAAAATCCGGTTTGACAACTTATTATATCTAATCCAATTCAATTTATTTTAGGATAAGATGTTTTTAAGATTTGACCGCTTTCAAATTTTAAGCAAGGTTACCAACAATTGCTTAGCTAATAACAAAATGAAATCCCTTTAAATTCGGTTACACAATGTGATTATAATTAGTTATTAGGAAGATTCATTGCCATTAAATTATTAAAATTATTGCCTAATCAAATAGATTGCCTAACATCAAACCAAATTATTTCACAATAATAAAAGGAAATATATTCTTAAGGGGATATTTTTTATCAAAGGTTCTGGAAACGTAATCAATATCACATGAATTTTTTTAAGAAATTACCTTTGTTAAATTGTTATCCATATTAAAACAATCCCTTAATTAATGAATAATTGAAAACTGACAAAAGTTTACACTATTGCTAATGATACATCTTAAACTTTTGGTTATTTTCCGTTTTTATTGTAGATAGGATTGAAAATAGATATATATGATTGATTCACCTTGCCTAACTCATTATTTTACTTATCAAAAGTTTGAAATATTCGGTTAGTATAATTTAGGTTGGGACCAATTGTTACCTAATATACTGTATAAATTGGATTAATGTTTTCCATTTATCCTTTACAACTAATTACTTAACCAAATATAATTCTAAGTTCTATCAAAATAAACAGCAATGGATCGTCAATGCCAAATGATCAATGTCAGTGACATTACCAAAGGGAATAAATTTTGCACCATTAGAGTTAGAATAGCACGAGTTTAGGAAAGAAACGACAAAACAACCCCTTCTGAAGTTAATTCTATTGAAATGGTCTTAGTTGACAAAAATATAAGTCCAAATTTAGGTTATATTTAGCTCAAACATAAATTATTTTATTTTATGTTATTATATATGAAGTGTTTATATTAACCGATTTTTTTTCAATTTTAGGGTGACATGAAGTGTCATAAAAATTTGATTAATACATTCAAGACTATGATTGTTGAGGGAGAAGTTAGAGAAATATCAAAATTTCTTATTCTTGAAAGCACTGGATTGGAACAAGTAACAAGTCATAGTTGCAAATTTTCATTTAACTATTCAACTAACATTAAAAAGTTTGAAGATAATTCCATTCCGCTTTATGGTTTCGATTTTATTCCCTTTAAAGATATACTCTCCGAGAAGATTTATGATGTTTATTATTTAGGTAAATACATTACTTGATAGCAATGATGTTATAGGATGCATCGTGAAAAAAAGACTTGATCATTGCGAACAGAATAACAACCAATTGGACATGATAGATGTAGGAAATCAACCAGATTAGATAAACTGTTCAATTGCTGCTAGCGCCATCTTATTAAATCAATTATGCCCTCTACTTTTACCGTTAAATGGAGATGAGAGAATATTAGGGAGATGATGAATTGCAATCGGCAAAGGAAGAAATTTGGTTTTCTTTTTGGTTTTCAAGGAGGGCCGTTAATGGAGATGATGGAGTATGAGGGAGAGAGATGAAAATGATATTGAGGAAGATGAGCAGTTGGGCACGGTTGTGTAAAAGAGGTATGAAGTTATTTGTAAGGGCTTAGTTTAGGCAACAATGAGCCTAATAATGGGGTTTTGTTTTTTTGTTTGGATGAAAAAATAATAAAACATAATAACTAATGTATCTAAAACATATAGGGCCTGTTCTGTTCAGTTTATTTTCAGTTCAGTTCAGCTATAATAAGTTCAGTTCAGTTCAGTTCAGCTCTAATAAGTTCAGTTCAGTTCAGCTCTAATAAGTTCAGTTCAGTTCAGCTCTAATAAGTTCAGTTCAGTTCGGCTCCAATAAGTTCAGTTCAGTTCAGCTCCAATAAGTTCAGTTCAACTCCAATAAGTTCAGTTCAGTTCAGTTCAGCTCCATTCATTATTTAACCATTTTGTTTAATATATTATTATTAGTCTAATTTATTTTACTCATTATTATTGTTATTATTATTATTTAAATATATTATTATTGTTATTATATCTTTACTCATTATTACTTTTATTATTATTATGGCTGAGCAATGTTTGGGTTGGTGCGCGGTTTAACCAAATTTCATGTCAATACGAGTATTATAATTTGCAATTGTTGTTTTATTTTACCGACTAAATATTCACTATTACATTATACAAGTAAGCTACAAAAAGCTAGAAGGTACAACATAGTCGTTGCGTTGCATATTAAAGATACTTTGCCGGTTTGTGGTGGGGTTTGATCTTTATCATAGACTAACCCACCACAAAGCGTGTTAGAAGCACATATCAACCCATGTTTTAAGCTAATTATTATTATAATGGTAATATTAATTTACTTCTTAGACATTATTGATATTATATCATCATCATCAAGTATTAATATATTAATACTAATAATAGTAATTACTCATTATTAATTATTATTATTATCAGTAATTATTATTTTTAAAATTAGTTTATCATTATTATTAGTATTATTTATTTATTTATAACTATCATTTAATAACATCAAAAATAATATTATCATTATTCATTTGATATTATTCTAACTTATTAGTTTAACTATTATTACTTACAATTATTACTACTTATTATTTAATATTCATAACAATTATTATTTACTTATTATTTATATATTTATTACAATTTAATTCAACAATTCAGTTTAGTTCAGTTCAGCTTCAATAAGTTCAGTTCAGCTCTAATAAATTCAGTTCAGTTTAGTTCAGCTCCAATAAGTTCCAGTTCAGTTCAGTTTAATGCAGTTCAGCTCCAATAAGTTCAGTTCAGTTCAGTTCAGTAGAATTAGCCAAAGAGAACAGACCCATAATGCCATGAATTAATTAAGATATATGTTATATTAGTTTATGTTATTTTCATCTTTTTCAAATAAATTTCATTAGTAGAATGTATATAAAAAATTGTTTATGATAATTGATCTTATTCTATCGTACATCTCTTCATTACACCATTTTTGTTTTCAACAAATTGTTTCATGAAACCAAATCCGATCGTATTCACTATTACTTGGCCTTATTTTGTTAGAATTTATGTGATATGGTTTCAATTTATTCAATTTGTTTCTAATTAATAGGTATTACCTTATGTACTTTGAAAAGGTAATAGAAAATGATCAAAATAAAATGAAATGAATGGTATTTATATTATTTACGTACTTGGCAACACTTATATAATATTTTCATATTATGATTGTAGTTTTATTATTTCTATTATCAAAATATATGTAATTATTATTTTTTATTGACTTGCACACTAATATAAGTAACAATATTTATGATATTTACTTTACTTATTCATTATATATTTTCCAAATTTAGTTCCCATATATTTTTACACGGGTCCTAAAAATTAATTGAAACTAATATAGGTAAAGTGAAGTATTTTTCAATTAAAGCACTTAATAAGAACAAGGCCTCCATAGGGGAAAAGCCAAAGACCTATCTGATAGATGTGAACAGTAATCTCTACCAGATAGGTCTGTACTACATTTTTAAAAAATATACTACAATTTTTTATTGTACTACAATTTTCAGAAACTATACTATTCTAACCGGTATATAAATATATATTTCCTCCGTAACGAAATAAACGCAACAATTTGCTTGGGCACGCATGCCAAAACAAATTTTAAAGCTTAATATCTCTAATTATGTATTTGTAAAAACTAAAAATATGAGATCATAAGAAACTAGAAGTTGAGACGAATCCAACGAGATCCCACATGACTATATTTTTCCTTATATATAAGTCACAAATTACGGTCAAAGTTAAAACTGTGAATAGTGTCAAAAGTGCAATTGTTGCGTTTATTTCATTACGGAGGAAATACTACATTACACGAAAAATATACTACATATAAATATATAAATGTACTACATTTTAAGAAAAAAGACTTGATATATGCGTAGTTCTTTCCTATGTGATATGTACTGGGCAGCCCTCACCTCCATATTGCATACAATGGAATGGTAATTAGATGGAGACGAAGTTGGTAAAAACGATATAATTTCCAAAAAAAGAGATAAGTTTGGGTGGTGTGTACGGGAAGGCGGAAAGCGTCTCCGCTTCCCCGCCAAAAAAACCTACTCAGAGACGAGTCTCCACTCTCCCATGGAGGATAGGGAATTAGAGATGGAAATGGAGGTGCGTAGCCTAAGCGGAGAATCCATCACCATTTCTATTCCGTACACCAAAACCATTGTAGACCTCAAGCTCCTCTTGAACCACCGCTTTCTTCCTGCCTCTTCTTCTCCTCACTTTCACCTTTTCCTCCGAGTATGTACTCTTTCATTATTCTCTCATTTTGGTTTCTTTCTTTCTTTTTTGCATCATTTTCAAGTTTTTTTACTTGAAATGTTAGATTTGTTTGCTTCCAAGGGTTAACATTGCTGCCTGGGTGATCATTCTGCTAATACAATCATCCTACCAATTTGAAATTTAGCACATTTGTTATAATTAAATTTGATTGTGTTAGGCGTTAAAGCAGAAATAATTGACAAGCAATTGATTAAGAATGCAAAAGGAGAACGAACACTGTGATTTGATGTGGTTCACTAACGATGTGTTAGTTATGTCCACAAGCAGCGGCAGAAATTGATTTATTAATGAATGGAGAGACAGTACTAATCTCAGAATGAAAACCTAATAACCTAAACGGATTAGGCTTTAATCGGGTCCAAATAAAAAACGAAATAGAAAACTGCCTACATTGTCCATTGCTCCCCATTAGTCGTCCGAAGTGCCAAATAGACAGAATCAAGGTGTTCCAACATTAGGTCTGAATCCCCTAGGCTGTTGCCTTCGGAGTGACATGTTGGTCATGCTTAAGAAAAAATATGGCGACTTTATTAGTGTGATGTCATGGTGACTACTGACTAGTAACTTCTTTGTAAATGCATAGTTCATGGATACCTTATGATAGTATTAAGGAAAATTCCCTATGAGAAAAGGATATTTAAAAAACCAGATTATGGGATCATAACAAAAGAAAGTCAATCTTAGACTATTATTAGAATGGGACTGATACTAAGTAGTTGTATTCATAACTTGATTAATCTACTCTTTGGAGCAATACTTACGGAGTATTATCATTGTTCATGGCGTGATGCTAATTCTGTTGGATGGCTCTGTGTGTGCATGCCAGGGTACGAAGCTAGGTGTTCAGAGTCAAATAGGAAGTCTCTCCATCAACCCAGGAGAGTTTATTGCTCTTATGCCATTTACAAAGAAAGAGAAAAACCAAAAATTACAACCCGAGGGATGTGGAGTAGCTTCCCAGACTGCTCAACAAAGTGCACCTTCAAATTTAGCAGAATCAGCTTGGCGTGATATGATGGAAGATTTGTCGTACCTAAGCAACCCAATGTTTTCTGAAGAACAACCTGGTTGTTTGCCGAATTCTACTTCTGGTGAAAGTAAAAACTACTCAATGGATAAGAATCACACTAGGAACTGTTCAAGAAAGCGTAGAAGGGCGTCCACAGTTGAAAGTAAAGTAGGGCTTGCTGAAGATGTTATATCTAATTTACTGCGTTGCTCTAAAAGTAATGTCCTTGATGAAGATGTCTGTGAAAAGTTCCTTAAGGTTCTGGAGTCTGTGCACTGTTTATCAAATACAGAAACTGGTAACTGTATGTTCTTGAGCAAGTTTGACATGCAGGAGAATGGTCAGCCGGCCCAACCTTCTTGTTCATGCCTTTGCCCACCTTGGTTACCGATAATGCTGAAGGCATTTACGTTCTTGAACATTCTTGTTGGGTTTTTGCAAGTGCATCTTAAATCAGTGACAATGACATTTGAATTTGTCAAGGATTCATTAGAAAAACTTCGTGAACTTGGTTTCTGTGCTAGTGTAGAGGATTTGAAGCGTCTGCCTGATCTCTGCCCTAAGGTTTCTTGCTCTACTTATTTGCATTTGGTTACCAATTTATTTGAAGAAATTATTTAATCATCACCAACTTATTTTTTTTTTGCAAGGATAACAATGTGTTTTCCGTTAAGTTCTCCTGTGTTTGCATATTTTCACGGACATTTTAATTGGTTCTCGTTTTCTATATTATTGACAAAGAAAGGAGAAGCTGTATGATTCCCCAACTAAGAAATCATTATCAGTCCTTTATCGTTGTGTTATATCAAAAGTGTTCATTTCTTATTCCCTGCACTAAAACTAGAGTGACTTCTGTACACTTTGCCAACAAACATAGTTTTCATCATTAGAAATCTTTTGCGACCTTATTTCCTGATTTTTGACCAGAAGGCTTGGTGTTCTTCTCACTTGTAAAGTTTGTTTGATCAGGTTTGCACTATATATCTTTTTGCGTCATATTGAGAATTATTTTATTGATACATTTTCGCTTCACTTTCTTGGCAATGGTTCCTTCTAGCTGAGTAGATGATAACCTGTCTGAGCAAGATTTAGAAGGTTATCATCCCACAAAATTCCTATTATTTTTATTTTAGATCATTTTTGGTATGGTCATATGCAACGTGTTAGCAGCATGAACTGATATTTCCTTATTCTTACAGAGGGATATTACATGGTTGGAAAATATGGCTGATTGGCAACAATTTGTTTTGAAATACTTATGAGATATCAAATAAGATAGGAACCTAGTGGTGGTTTGAGTTGTTCTTTTATACGTGTATGTTACTTGTTGAAAGGACACATTGTTATCCTTTTGCATGCTACCCTTAGCGATAGCTAGTGTTGGTTTATTTCTTTCCTTTTGCATAAGTATTATACTTGTTGAGAGGACGCTTTGTCCTCCTTTCACATGTTTTCCTTAGCTATAGGAATTTCGCTTACTCACCACTTGAATTTAGAAAAAATAATTTCTCGGATTGAGACTCCTTTGGGTCGGGTCAGTATGTCTTTGCATCATATTAATAACTATTTTATAGTTAACTTCTTGATGAGATTGTTTCAATGACAGTTTCTTTGATGAAAATTCATGTTATAACTAAACTTGAGGACCAGGTCTGGTGAGTGGCAGTAAAAAGCCAAAGTTAATTTAGAAGGATGATCAGATGTCAGTGCAAATGACGAAAAAATCCTGTAATATCAGCTTCTAATCTCTGCCAGACAACAATGGCTAAATAGTTATCAACATTTAGCCCGCTAAATCTTTGATTCCAATTTTTTCCTTCTGAGTCAAATGGATCCCATAAGATTTGCATCCTTCTTCAGTTCTTCTTCGTAACTCATGATCAAGAGCACGTGGATGATCCACATCCTGGATTCACAGTTTAAGTTTTCCAAAATCAGAGGGAGTCCATTCTTCACTCACTACTTGGAGGATTGTGTGGAAGCTCCACATAATTAGTTATGGAGGCCTAGATTTTCAAGTTCATTTGGTTTGGTGACACAAATGATTCAACAGCCAATAGCAAGATCTCTGAGATTTATTATGACAAGGCCTTACAGATGCAGTGTATTCTCCTTTTGCCTTTTGAGGATCAATGAACACTCGAACTTCTTCAGAAAACATATTTGAGAAGCATTATGTCAGTGTGACTGGTTCCAAGGTCCTGAAGACAGCATATAAGCTGTAAACGATAAAGTCATAGAGCACGACTTTGCCCTTTTGGTGCTTTCATGTGACACTTGAGTTTTTGATTGTTTTCCTTGGATCCAGTTCGGTAAAGTGAATGACATCCTTCTAGCTTGGAAATAGAGGTTGATGGACAAGAGGATTTTAGAAATGTTGAAGCTAGTTCCCTTGAGTATTTGGTGGCATACTTGGAAGAAGAGGAATTGATGAACTTTAAAGAGGGGAAATCCTTACCACTTCAAGTGTATGAATCTTAACTTTTAGAATCTTGTGCAGTTGGAGTTTAACAGCCGTCTTTTATTTTTTGGATCAAAGTCTAGGATAGCTGACTGGGTGGTTGGCTAACACTTAGCAATGATAAGCACACACTAGGAGAGAAGGAGAGCGGTTTTGAGTAGTATGAGAAGAGACAAGGAGAAATTAGAGGTTCCTTTGTCATTTACCTGTTTACCATGGCCTGCAGAGTTTATCCTCTATGCGAGCTAATATCCACCAATTTGTTTGTTTGTTCATGGTCTTCTGAATGTGAGTGTTGTCTGATTCCAGGTTGTTTATCTGATTGACCAAGAAGCAGAGAGTAAGCTGTCACTGGATGCTATTGTGATTTTTAATTTCTCAAGAGAAAAGATGGGCCAAATTAAATGCAATGTGAAAGGTGAAGTTTTAAAACATTGATGACCCTTTATTAGGGAAGTATGCTTTCTACATCTCCCCCCCCTTCCTGCTCCAGACCCTGGAATGTTGTCACTTTATGCTTTCTTAAGATTTAGAATTAAACTGATTCTTCATGATTACAGCTCGAAAACCGACTCCTGTGTCAAAGATAATTGGTTCAATAAAGAGAAGACAAACACTATTCAGAACAACTTTAGAGGAAGGTCTCAGATTAATTGTGGTATGTAAGTATACTAGCTAGTCTGTTGCCCTATTGTGTGATTTGGATAATTTATCTGATGAAGCTGTGGTAAAATTTGTGTGGGTACTGCACAACAAAGATATACAATCTTCAAACTGCATTTTCTTCTTCTCTTCGTCTTTTTATTTTTGCGAACAGAATCTTATTTGGTACAATGAATGCTACTATTGGATGTTTTTTTCCCCATAGTAATGCATCTTGTTTTTGTAGCTTGTTTTGCCTCCTGCTTTTGCTATGCTGTTATTTTTATATTCATTGTTTTTTATGATCTTATCCTTGTGGTTACTGTTATGTTTTTTTCCCTTTTGCTGTATTGGGTAGAAATAGTGAAGGGAGAACAACATCAAGCATATAACATGACTCACAGTAAGGTTTTTCCCAAAGTAACTTGCAATGCGATATATGCCCATAAAATTTAATCTTATGGATACTAACTACAGTTCTCCATGGTGGGAGTAAGGACTCATTAACCGTTTTTTTTTTTTGGGGGGGGGGAGTGATTTGGTTTTAGTAGGATAAATATCTGAAAGAGATTGAACATAATTTAGATATTGGTAACTTCATGGTAGACTTCAAAAAAAAAAATAGTGAATAGTTATGAATTTTGATGAATTAATTGGACAAAGAAAAAAGTATAAGGAGGTGTTTTGATAGAAAGAGAAGAAATATTGTTGCAATGAGAAGAGAAAAGGGGAAAACAATGTTGGAACTTGGAACTATTAAATACAACTTGAGAGGAAGAGAAGTTTTATTTTTGACATTCAAATAAAGGAATGTGGAAATTTAATTTGGGACAAATGACAATGGGAGTTTTTGTTCTCTCGGATCAAGGTGAGAAAATAAACTTAGAAGATCCTCCTTTCCAGACGTTATTTCTTAAATGTTCACTAAAAGGATCTTCACAATCAAGGGGAACGGTAGTGGATCTTTCATGATTATTAATGAAGGAATGGTCCAAACCACTGTCACATAATTCTCTAAACTCCTTGCGAATTGCGAATTGAAAGAAGCGAATTATGGTCGGTTTTAGGCTATTTTCGGCCCATTTTAGTCGAATTGCGAATTCAAAAGGCGAATTAGATAGCGATTTATGTGACTGTGGTCCAAACGAGTATTTGTTGTTATGTTCGCTATATAATCTACTTATTCATTTGTTGATGGTCAAGCACATTAGTTTTCTTGTATGAGATTAGGAATTTCTTTAGGAAGAAGGGGAAGCCTTATGCAAAAGGATACTTGATGAATGGTTATTAGTTATTAAGTTAAATTCAATATGCCCTAACCTTATCAGCCTTCGTCTTTAATCCTGCCTTAATCTTTATAGATTCTTTGCTCCATAGCTCTTATGAATTACCCTATGTTGTTTAAGAAAATTTGGTGGAAAAGACCTTATCTGTTACACCCTTTCGTCAATAACCACCTTATATAATCTTTTATGAGAAAAGACCTTGTATGAACATTTTTATTAACATCCACCTTGTTGGATATTGGCCAAAAAGTCAAACTTTGGGTTATTGACCTCCCTTTTTTGCCTCCCACTTTGTGCGTTAATTCCGGCAAAAAAATCTACAAAGGTGATGGAGGAAACAAGGGAGGGGCAAGGATCAAAAGTTTTGGCTTTTTGGCCAGAAACCGGCAACGAGGTAGTAATTTTGATGATTCGTGTCATGTAACGTGTTTCCTCACAAAAAAAGTTTTTTCACAAAGAATTGTTGTATACTTGTATATAAGGTCTGCTCTGTTAAGATTTCCTTTTGTTTGTGATTAAGATTACTTCTTTTTGTCGGAAAATTACAGCTTCTTTGTAAAAAAAGAGGCTCTCATGCAAGGCTGACTTTGAAATATCAAGATGGATTTCTACTTGTTTTTGGTTACAAGGATCCTTCTGCTGTAACAATGTTCCTCTATAAATTACCATTATGATGATAGGGTTGCGTAGAATTTTAATCAGTAGTTTGGAAGAAGAAATTTTGATGATCAGAGGTGACCTCAGGGCAGATCCAAGATTTCTATGAAGGCCATCATTCAGAATCTCAGGAAGAAAGGAGGAGGGTTTCTAGTGGAATCTGACCACCTCAAAGGAGAGGAAAGGTAGACAGCTGTGGAAGATGCAACAGTGGTAGAAATTCTAGAATTTTTGTCCACCATCTTCGGTTAGTCCCAGCTGGTTTTCAACATGCCATTAGGCCTGCCTCTGGAAAGGAAACAAGATTATGCAATTGTCTGAAAAGAGGGAACTAGTTTACACGTAGCACACTTGAGCATGGTGCTGGAAGTGTTGACACAACAGAAGTTATATCCGATAGGAATTTCATGGTGGCTCACCTTGGTCATGTGATATTTCAGGAAAAAGGTTCGCTGTGGATATGTCAAAGGTCAAAGTATCCCGTAGCCTAGAGCTTTGGTGAAGCCCATTTATGAAAAGGAATTGATGGCCATCTGCTGGGATGGAAATTCATCATTCAGATTGATTAGAAGAGTTTGAGGTTTCTGATGGACCGAAGGGAGGTTGAGGTGGTTGAGTAAACTGATTTGTATTTGAAATTTTCTGCAAACCACGAGTTACCAACAGGGTGGCAGATGCTCTTTCTAGGGTCTTAAACAATATTTGGAGTTGCCCCGGCATTTCTACTTCAGTGGGCTTATATACAGTTGCATCTACAACAAGACTCCTTTATCCAACAATTCTCTCATGACATACAAGATGGATTGTATGTTTCCAAAGGATTCTCCTTGGAGCAGGTTAAGTACAAGGGAGAAGATTTCTTTCTTAGGGGAGTTTGGTGATACCGATGACTAATCCTTCTTGCGACTGCAACGTTGAAGGATTCTGCTAGGAAATGAATCACAACAAGTAAATTCTCAGCAATCAATTTTATTGAAAGATCAACTAAATTAATCAAATACAATCCTAACGTCTGAGAGGTTAGGTCTCTCCACTGAACAATGAACTCATTATAATTCCGAATGCCTTTCTCTGTCTAATCTTCCTCTTTTATTACAAAGGATTCCTCCCTTTTCTTGCGTATATCTCTTCTGTAGCTAACTTCCTAAGGCTATTACATCATTACTCTTCCCACAAGCTGGCACATAACGTATTCCCTGCCTTCGTAATTTCCACACTGCCCTTGGTGTCTTTTGGGCGTTTCCTCCTTGCATAGGTGTAAAGTATGGGTGGAGAGGCTGATTCCTAGCGGAGTCATGAGACTCATGACTTCTTTATGGAAGGTGTCATGAGTTACCCCAGACCCTCTTTTGTGCTGACATACACTAGATGTAAGAGGAAGGCTCTTGGCACATCATCCTAAATTCTGTTTACAGAAGACTGAGGTGGCAGAGGCAGTTGGGGATTATCAAGTATGTGCACTGGGAAGAGAAGTAATGGAGTATAAAAGGAGAAGTGTAGAGAGAGAAATTTATCCAGAAATCTTTTTTTGCTTTATTCCTTCTTTTGGGAGAGAAATGGCCTCTGGAATTGCCATGAGTTTATCATTAAAATTCTGCTGCTAGTAATATAAAACCTCTCCTAATCTTCTCTACTATTCTATCTTGATTTCTTCTTCTCTGCTCAATATTCGGGCTGCTGTGATGAGTTAGTTGTTTTGTAGCTTAGCTTGAGCCCCAATTTATCAGACGTTGTCACTCTAGGGATTTTAGAACTTAACAGAGGATGGATAAGGAGTCGTATTCCAGGGTTGAGGGGAGTTCTGATCAGGGAAGAAAAACGCGGTAACGGTCGCGTTGTCGCGGGAACGGGTCGTAACGAGTGTAATGTGACAGATCACGAATGTCGCAGCGTGAATTTTTCATAAGCTTGATTTCAAGCTTGTTTTTGCATTCTAACAGTTTATGAAGTATATTTATAGCATATTAAGGTCAAACTATTATAATTTCACTATATTAATAGATTTGGTGTCTAAATAATTGGGATTATTATTAATTAAATTGAATCTATTTGAAATAAAACTAAAACTAAGAACAAATTAACATCACTAATACAAGGTCATACCAATATAAAACTAATCAATTAAATATAGGAAAAATTGTTTTTAATAAGCCAACTTTTGCCCATACCCTCTAATAATAAGTTAACCTTTGAGTAATCCCAGAATAAGTAAACCTTGTAAATTGATCTTTCAAAATTAAGTCATGACCAGTTGGTAATCTGTTATTGTAGGTATACGCCTATACGGTAGTAACGGTACAAGTGGCTTAATATGATTGGTTTAAATTTAATTTTTTAATTTTTTTTTGATTTCCTTCCCTCCCCCCTCTCTCTTCCCCCGTCACTCTGCCTTCCTTACAACCCAAACCCCTTTGCTGCCTTCCTTATAGTCCAACCACAACCGCCTTCTGGTGGTGGGTGTTTGTTGGGCGTTTTGTTCTGGTGGGGGGCGTGGTGGTGAGAATGGCGTTGGCGTGGAGAGTGGTTTAGTGATGGGCGGTTGGTGGCCTGATATGGTTTTTGTGGTGGTGGCGGAGTACGTACTTGGTGGGTTCAGTTTGCGCCTTTGCGGTGGAGTTTGTGGTGGCTTCAGCGTGCGGTGGGGTGTGGTGGTGGCGGAGTACTTGGTGGGTTTAGTTTGCGGTGGAGTTTGTGGTGGCTTTAGCGTACGGTGGGGTGTGGTAGCTTCAGCGTGCGGTGGGGTTTGGTCGTGGGTTCAGGTGGCGTTTGGGGTCTGTGGTTGCTGTGCTGGTTGGGTGGTGGTAAGTGGTCGTAGTGGATTTGCGGTGGGGTTTAGTCGTAGGGTTAGGTGGCGTAGGGGTCTCTGGTGGTTAAGGTGGTCAGTAATTCTTGGGCTCCGTCTCGATAGCTATGGTGGTGGGAGTGGTGAGGGGTGGTGGTGGGAGTAGTGGTGGAGGCTAGGTGGATCATTGGTGGTTTTAATGGTGGTCAACAGGCGAAATTATTAAAAAAAAAGTTACTTGTTATTCAAGTCACCGGTCACCTTAACTCGTTAAAAGTTAAAATCCATACAAGCTTTACTTATTCCAGGATCACTCAAAGGTTAACTTATTAGAAAACAAGGCAAAGATTGACTTATTAAAAACAATTTTTCCTAAAATATAAGCATAATTAATCATTAACAATTTGGAGAAAAGAAGTTATAAATTTGGTGTTAGTATGGTACCTTGAAATAAAACTTTAAAAGTCATCTAAATCCTTTGCTTTTGATATTTTTTTGAGTAGAGAAGAGGTAGTGGATGTGTCACTGCCGTGAGAAATCAAAGAGAAGAGGATTGGCGGCACGCAGAAGAATGAAAGAAACATGAATTTGTTTGTTGTGGGTTTGAACTTTGACGCCAACTTAAAGAATGAAATGGTGAAATAAGGTGAAGTGGCAATAAGCAAAACAATCTTGGGGGGAAAATGTAGCCTCCAAAAATATCTTGTAAATAAATGATTTGTCATGGGGTTGGGAAATGGAAAGTCTGGAAATGTGTTTTTCCTTTTTTTGGGTTTTAACGTTATAAATGGGTATGGATATCGATTAATACTATAATTTTATTTTAGGTTTAATGTTAAGATTAATAATGAGGTGATTATGTTGGATTTTTTAGAAATGATTACGTATAATATTTAGCTAATATATTACCTTTATATAATATTAGAATAAGAAATTAATAATTTATAAAGCCTAAACGAATTAATACATATAAAAAATTCTAGTGCAAATGTTTTTGATATCACATCCACATTTAATATATCACCAAAATGAATGACGATGGAGTTCTTCTTTGTTTTCACATTTCTTGTTGGTTCACCTTAATAAATGACCCCAAGTCCCACGCTATCCATATCGTAATGAATAGTGGTCAAATGTCATAACTCTATCGTTGATAATACCGTGGTTGATAATTTGGATATGATCTTGATGATGAAGCTCCTCTCCGCTTTGAGAGTAATTAGGCATATTCCATTTCCATGCATCTCCCCAAGTTCTTTGAGGCCTTTGAGGATATGATTCATGGTGCATGTATGAACATGGTGGTTGCTAAATCTCAACCCCTTATCTCTACCATCCCCGATTTAGTGCCGAAAATGTTTGTTGGTAATTACCATAACTAACATTGTTACTCGAACGACTGGACTGAATTACGGTCTCGTCTTTTGGATGATTGACGAGTCATTGGTTCCTTGCCACGTCGTTGGTGCCTAACTAATGTCCGAGTTGGTTCGAGATTCGTATGATGCTCATGGTGGTAACCATAATGTTGTTTCTTATGATGCTCATGATGGTAACCATAGTGTGTTGAGTCCGGCCATATGATATTTTGGTAAACGACCTTCATCCTCAACATATTGGTTCTCATATCCATCTCCACCATTGTCATTAGTGGAAGGAGTTAATGGAGATGTACCTTCACTGTTAGAATGTTGGTTGACACTATATAATAATGAAGTGGAGGAAGTTCGGTGCTAGAATGATCATCCTTAATATTTATTCTATTATCATTACCTTCATCAAAGTTTAGCCAATCTAAATCATCTCCCTCAAAATTGGGTTGCTCTCTCTCTTCAACTCATGCATTCAACGGATTATCTTCAAAAATGTAATCCAAGTTGATGGGGTTGAAACTAGCATCAATTTCCTTGTTGCCCGACCTCGTTGTTTGTCTTATTTTCAACCTCAACCCATGGAGATAAAACTCGGCCGTTACATAACGTAACAGTCGTTATGTAACGGATTTTGAACTTGCCGTTACGTAACGCCACGATAAAATTCACGTCCAACTCGCCACGTTGTCCGTTACGTAATGGTGACTCGCCGCGTTAGAGCGTTTTTTTACCCGTTACATCCGTTATCATATCAAAATTGATCAAAAAAGAGAAAGGGAGAATACGCATAGTAGCACAAAAACAATAGGGACACACCAACGGAAGGAGATAAACTTGCCATAAGCTTGCGAGTTGAATAATATATATGATTTAGTATCAATTTATATATATAATAGGATATGAATCTCATGTTTGAAGTAATTTTTTATTCACCATATATGTAACCCACCCATATGATTGCTTTGGTCAAATTAAGTTATAAGAATACTTATAAAACTTCAAAAATGCCAATTTGAGGTTAAAATTCTAATTATGTGATTTTTTTTAAAATTCACGTCGCATCAACCGCGATTTGTCTCTATTCGACCGTACAAGTCGCTCCCGCGTCATTTTTTTTTGCGACCGTTACTGCTAACGCGATCGCATCCGCGATTTTCTTCCTTGCCTCAACCTGTTGTGGAGATAAACAATCATATGTAGCCTCTTATATTGCAATATGTTCATTGTCTTCGTAGGAACGAGGCTACCAATGCTCCGATATAAGATTTATGCAATAAGCGGAACATGTTGTCCGGTGTAGGTGTGGAAACTGGCAAGACTTCCATTAATTTCTTACCGCCCGGCTTCATAGAAGCCTTCTTGTTGGATACCACCTTTACCACTCGGCTTACTCCTACCTCTTCTACTACCTTTTTCATCGAGCCAAAGTAGTAGTCTCCAGTTTTTAAAGTCACATCCGTAGCATTAATAGCTCTGTGATAAACAGTACCATGGTTTGAATAAACGAGGAGGTTTGTAATATGCATTTTTGGTTCAGTCCATCCATCACACATTATATTGACACCTTATCATCCCATATGTTAGAAAATGAAGCTATGTACTCCTTCATTAGCCTACATTCTTACTGGAGTGCGAGCTCATATGTGCTTGGAGCCCTAACATGATCAACGACTTCACGTATAGCTTTCATCATGGGTTTGTATATGCAAAATTCACTACCAAGAAAGGGTTGGTTGGTATCAATAATCCAATTATCAAATGTTGTTAAAACCTTTTTTGACTGCTTTTTCACCAAGTTAGTACTCATCTTCGATTGTTTTTTACTCTCTTTTCGTCCTTTTCCAAATCGATTTCCACTACTCTTAAACCATTTGCGGAGTTGATGATGCTTCGGACGTACCCTTCTTCCAACTGATCGTAGATGATCGAAAAATGTGAGGTGCTCGACTACTACCACCACCATCGTTGTAACTACCACTTATTACAGTGTTCATCTCTTCATCTTGTTGAATTTGTTGTTGCATTCTACTATGATGCCTTCCTATTTCTATTGCAGGATCATCGTCGTCATCGTGGTCTCTGTAGATATTCCTCATGTTCTCCTTTCCTTGTCTTTTCTATCCTTGTATTCTTATAGTAGGGCATTCATTTCTTGTTTTACAACTACCAAAATTCTATCATATGGAGCAACATTGCCCATTTTTTGAGCAAGTGTTCTTTTAGTCGTGTAATTCCCCCGTTCATTATTTTTCCGCAAAAAATACATTTTAAGATTCTTCCATCTTCATTAACTTCTCCACAAAATGTTTTTAACAAATCTCAATTCTCATGCAAATAATGAAAATAAGATGAGGCGAACAATCATACAAGACAGTATGAAGCTCCTAAGCACACACATGAATATATTGTAGAAAGCAAATAGTAGGTAAGTTCTTCTAAAATTTTAAAATTATGAACTTCACATAACCTCGAATTTTCGATATAATTAAGGAGAAAAGCTTTTCTTCACTTCAAATTCACGTTCCTCTTATTAATTGTTAAAATTGAAATTTTGTGTTTGTTTTATTTCATTTCAATTTAGGGTTTATATAGAAATACTAGCTTGTTTGTATGCGTTTTTTGTTTTGTTTTCTTTGATGTTCATTATTTCTATTATCTTCCTTTTTTGAAGAACCTCTTCTTTTTTTAAGAATCTTTATCGTTTCTTCCATTTTTTTTGTTTTCTCCTACTTTCTTTGAACCCCATGATGAAAGCTATACGTGAAGCCGATGATCATGTCAATGCTCCAAGCACATATGAGCTTTGCACTCCCAGAGGAATGTAGGCTAATGAAGGAGAACATAGCTTCATTTTCTAACATATGGGATGAGAGGATGTCACTATAATGTGTGATGTATGAATTAAACCAAAAATACACATAAAAAACTTCCTTGTTCATTCAAACTGTTGCACTGTTTGTCACAAATCTATTAATGCTACGGATGTGACTTCAAGAACTGGAGACTACTACTTTGGCTTGATGAAAAAGGTATTAGAAGAGGTAGGAGTAAGCCGAGTGGTACAAGTGGTGTCCGACAAGAAGGCTTCTATGAAGCCAGGCATTAAGAAATTAACGAAAATCTTCCCAGTTTCCACACCTAGACTGGACAACATGTTTCACTTATTGCATAGATCTTATATTGGATCATTGGGAGCCTCGTTCATACCAGACAAGGAACATATGCAATATCAGAGGCTACCGATGATTATCTATCTATGTTATAAGTTGAGGTTGAAAATAAGACAAACAACAAGATTGAGCAACAAGGATTTTTTTTTTGTTTGAGAGGAGCAACAAGGAAATTGATGCTAGTTTCAACCCCATCAATCTGAATTACATTTTTGATAATAATTTGTTGAATGCATGGGTTGAAGAGAGAGAGCAAACCATTTTTGAGGGAGATGATTTGGATTGGTTAAACTTTGATGAAGGTATTGATGATAGAATAAATCTTAAGAATGATGATCCTAGCACCGAACTTGGTGCGTCAACCAACATTCTAACACTGAAGATACATCTCCACTAACTCCTTCCACTAATGACAATGGTGGAGATGGATATGAGAACCAATATGTTGAGGATAAGGTGGCAGTTTGAGCAGAGGATAATGCAGCGAATCATCTCAACAAGCCCCTAATACTCTTTACGTTGGTAGAAGGAAGGGTACAATTGTAATTAACCTGTGAATTGGTTGCTGATTCTGTTGGAAGTGTATTAGTTACAAGTTAGTTAGTCAAAGAGTGGAGTAACAAGCAAGTTTCGAGGGAATGCAATTAATGGAAGGGGAAAGAGGAAGTCAGTAGGTTTTATGTAAAATTATTGGGAGAGAAACACCATTGATCAGAGCTCCAACCTCTCTAAAGTTGATGATTATCACCTTGATTAACTATGAATTAAGTCATATATTTCGTGCCTTTTCTTCCTAATACTTCTTAAATTTTGCTATAATTTTATCTGAGATTGAGTAATTGCCATTTATATAAGTCGGTGCGTAAGGTTCCACAACCGGTGCTTCTAGATTGTGAGCCATTGGTCGAATTCTTTATGATATGCAGTTAAAAGAAGTTCTTGCTAAGATAGACCATTACTACTGCCCCTGTTCGTTTTATACATCTCGTTATTGCAGTTTCTATGATCGATTTCTGTGGTACCTAGACGGTTCCCATTTCTTAATGTATAAAGTCTAATAAGCATACGGTTCCCATCTCTTAATGTATAGAGTTCAATAAGCATATCTTGAGTTTGCGTGGAATGGGATTCCCAAGACAAGTATGGTAGCTACCTCGTTAATTATCCTGACGGGGTTTGCACTTTGCATTGATTTACACCCTGTCACCAACACCATGGTGTTAAAACAAGGCCGTTTCATGTTGGCTGCATCGTAAAGGTTTTCAAGTCTACGGAACTGGTAGTAACCTACATCGTAAAGGTATACAAAAATTGGTTTTTAGGCCGGTTCAAGCAATATTGCGTGGTCTCAGCCAAAATATGGTGGTACGAAAACCACATCATCTCCCTTACCACGACATCCATGACCATAACCACGATTGCGATCAAATCCGCATTGTCGAACCATGACCAATACTCATGCTGCTATTGTGAATAAACATATTGTCTAATATTCCTATGCCAAGATTAATTGTTGTGGTTTCTCTACATACCTCTGTCCCCTTTTAGGTCTTATATTGTTTTCACACTTTACTTTGAGTTAGAGTCGAAAAATAAAAGCGATCATATACACAATGTTTTAAACTCTTCTCTCACTCCATCAGAACAACCTTTGTGCTCTTTTCACTCCAACACATTCTCTTATGTTTCTCCTATCTTTACCACTTCCAAGTTTTTAAATTAGAAACTACCAAAACGTTGAGTTGATGATGTAAATTATTACTCTTGATCTCTGCGCCAAACCCATATGCTAAGAATCTTAAGGATGGAGGGAGTTTTTTATTATTAATGTCTGAGTTTCCACAGTTGTTTATCCATTAGAATACAATGACACTCAAAGTTTGGGAGTGAGCTTGATTTCCAATTTAATAAGTTTGATACTGGTCCTTGACTTTTCTTTCATCTGGAATGTTCATGTTTTCGAGAGATTCAAGATCAGCAGGCTCCCTGTTAGCTTTCCGTTAATGTGACAACTATCATACATCTAATGCTGGGTACTTCTCCAGTAAGCTAATCCTGAAAGCCTTCAACAAATGGACATGGACCCTTCTATTTATATAGTGTTAGTCCAATTTGCCATTCATAAGTAACATTCTTAATGATTTAATTTCAGTATTTGCATGCTATCTTATGCTACCAAAGTGCTTAACATTTTGAGCTATAACTCAGTTACAAATCTATTTTGCAGCCTCATGAAAACTTCAAGGAGGTTGTTTCGCTGGAGGAACTTATCATATCTATAAAGAAAACTGATCTATCTTCATATGGCGTTGCGGCAACAAAAAATAGGAGCTCTTTTGAAGCTCATTGTTGTGTAGGTTTTTCAACCTTTTCTCTTTAAGAACAACAATAAAAATACTTCTGGTTTCCATGTTATCTCTTATTTATGTTTTTTATTGCGAAAGAATTGTTCTAGTTGGAATGTAAATATAAATGTCCTCCACAATGGCTTGAGTGGGCTCTTGAAAAGTCCTTTGGGAATTGGAGTGAAGTGCACTTTGTTCCCTTGTCCCTTATTTAGTGTTTTGTGATACTTCCATCCTTTTAGTTTTATTTGAGCATTTTTGAAATACGAGAAAAAACTAGTTTGTTTAGTGTGTGTGTGTATGTATATATATATATATATATAGAGTTAGGCTAAAATAAAAAGATTCTTAAAATGAGAAGGGTGAGAAGGATTTTTTATGTATATTTTTTGAACTAAAATATGTGCATATTTTTTAAACTAAATATGCAACTTTTTTATGATGTGCGTTTTCTTTGAAGTGAATGTGCATTTTACTATTTAAGATCATATATGTACATGCCAAAAAGTGCAATATGCATATCCAGTTCAAAAAATATGCACATCCAGTATATATATATATATATATATATATATAGAATTATGCTCAAATAAAAAGATTCTTAAAATAAGAAGGGTGAGAAGGATTTTATATCCACGTCAAAAATAATGCATATCGATCCTTCTCACCCTTCTCATTTTAAGATCCTTCTCACTGGATCCACCTCTCTCTCTCTCTCTCTTTCTCTATATATATTTTAAACCCACAATGCTATAGAAAGGAAGTAGCTTTAGGCCCTGTTCTTTTGGACTCGATTATTATTCTTTTGGACTAGATTAATTGCAATTAATTTCGGTTTTAGCTCGGTTCAATTCCATTAATTTCAGCTCAAGTCAAGTCCAGTCCGCCTTGCCTCGCCTCACCACACCTTACCTCACCTCACCTCAGCTTAACTCAGCTCAATTTAGTCCAAAAGAACATAGCCTTAGCAATCTTTGCCTCTTTGGCGCATCTTTATTTTTGTTCTCATGTCCCTTTGACCTCGTGTCCTGATCCTGACACGATCGAAGGTTTGCTGCTGTGTACTTGGCTAGTTGCACCACCATAAGGCCTTTTAATGGCTTATTCTGGTATGTACTTATGGTGCATGTTTAATGTAACCAATTGTTTTCTTCCATTAGCTATCATCAAGGTATCACTTGTTCGCCTAATTCATTCTTTCCTTGACATGTTGCCTTTTCTAACAAAGTGTCAATGACGAATCTATATGTTATTCTCTTGCTTTGATGTAATTTTAATCGGAAGGTTTTTATGACAGTGTTTTGTGCTTATTAAAAAGCTCGCCTAGGCAGGGGCGAGCGAGAGGAAAAACTCTGCTATAATTAGTAGAAACGATAACCTACAATACATGATGGGATGCATGTCCCTCCGGCAAGGCGCAGAGCCTTCCCCCACTTTCGTACAAATGCAAGTGAGGAAGGAGATTTGTTTAAATTAATGGAATAAATTAAATTTTCCTTAGATTAGCTGTTACCTAAGCTTTTAATTTCGAGTGTGGCAGAATCGTCAATTTATTTTCTAAATTTATGCGGTAGATCAAAATCCTCAAATTGAAAAAACCCTACTTGGCAAATCTGGTAGTAAAGATGGTAGCGGGTTCAAGGGTACCGACATAAAATCCTATTGAGATGGATCATACCTCTCTCTCTCCCTCGTTTACCTCATTTCTTCTTTTCACATTGTCTTCATCAACTTTTCATTCTTCCCTCCTTGTTCCTTCTCTTTCTCTTCTTTCTGTATTTTTCTTCTCTTTGTCCCATGTGAGGAAGCTTCAAGGATCTACAATTTTCCTTTTTTTTTCCCTCCAACTTCTTTAATGATAAGGTGCCTGGACTCCCCACTTTCTCCTGCCCCATGACTCTACCCAGTGGTAGTTATGTGGCCTTCTCCTTCTTCTTCTTTGAATGTTTTTTTTTTCAAGAAGAAAGATTTTATCATGTAGTTACCACAATACAAAATAAAAGAGTTTGCTTGTTGCCTATGAGATGCGCGCCTTCGCTTGCGACTCATGTCTAGGTTTAAGGGACTTTCGCGCCACGGTGTGCTTTGCACCTTATAAAACTAAGCGAGTTTTGCAAATGTCAGTAACCACGATACAAAGCTGCAGCGGTAGCGTGAGTCGAATGTGCATCCCCTTTTGAGATAAAGTTACACTCTTTCTTATTCTTGGTCATTAATTGGGTTTCAAAGGAAATTATTATCGTTGTAACTTTTAGTGCAAAGGATTGCTTTCATTTTGGAGCCCAAGAACATTATTTAGAATTTAGTTGTTGAATATAAATAAGTTCAGATATGGTACTAGAACAAACTGATCTTTTCGGATTTTTATCTTGGTACTTGGGAAGGGTTTTGTTTCTTTTTATATGCTTGATTCTTGTCAACTTTCTTCTTATTCAGCCTTCATGTTTACATATGTGGATCTTTTCTTTCTCTTCTTCAGTGAAAAGAGTTGTATAGCTCTCTCGCAAACGTCCTATTTTTATCTTTTCTTTTTTCAGCTATAAGATTTATAAGTCGTGTTTTAGTATAATTTACACTATATGCTGATAATTGGCTTGTTTGAACTTGCAGGAAGTTCATCCACTTTCACCCACGTCAATGCTTGAACATCTTAGGAAGGGTATTGGTTCTAGAGGACAGGTACATTTTATAATATCTGAGGTTAAGTTGCGTAAGGAGCTTATGAGATCTGTAAAGATTTCCTATTTTCCTGAACGAGCGCCTTGATGGAAACTTCTTACAGCTTGTTTCTTTCCATCTCCCCCCCACGAAAAACATTAATCTTAGGTGAGCTTGAGCGAAAAGCATAGTGTGTCTATGTCCATAGTACTTGAAGACAAGGGTTCTTGTTAATTGCTTTGGCTTTTGTTACAATGCAGATAGTTCATGTAGAAGAAATTAATGCAAGAGTAGCAAATTTTGCAGAGATCCCCGATGAACTATCAGAAAATGCAAAGTCTGCACTGAGGAGTCTGGGAATAACTAATTTGTATAGCCACCAGGTCTGTATATGGTCTTAATGTCTTATCTTCTTTAGCTCAAAGTTGTAAATTTTGATATGGGTTTATTTTACTTTTTGCAGGCTGAGTCTATAAGGGCTTCTTTGTGTGGCAGAAATGTTGTAGTAGCCACCATGACATCTAGCGGAAAATCGCTTTGCTACAATTTACCTGTACTAGAAGCACTATCTCAAAATCAGCTAGCATGTGCTCTCTACTTGTTTCCTACTAAGGTTAGCAATTGTCTTATATGTAGTGATTTGCCGCCTATATTCATTCATGCATGCATTCATACAGCCACACATGCTCATACAGTCATAATCTATATATTTTTCCACTTGTGTTGTATAGCTTACAATTAAATAATTGTTTCTCATTGTAGTTCTTGCCAGTGTTTTGATCGTAGGGTTTATATAATAGTCATTTTTTGATTGGAGAGAAGACATGTCATGTTTTATGCTTACCCTGTCTTTTAATTATTGTTCTCTTCAAATCTTTATCGAATGTGTTTCTTTGACAGTTCGGATTGTCATTCTGGTGTTTTGGTATGAGAAGTGGTCAGGCTGGACTGCTGGAGGTAATTCAGGTCATCCTGGTCCAAATATACTACATTAGGGGGGAGGGGTCCTTTGTCGGTATTGGGGGTTTAATATGTGGGGTAAATAGTCTTATGTTCATTTGATTGTTTGAAATGAGTTGGATGGCTACGAGATGAGTCAATGAGTTTAAAAGGGAGATCAGAATGGGTTCAATATAATGCTTTGGAGAGTCCAGCATCTTCTTAAAAAAAAAGGAAAAAACAAGCGGCCTAATCGTCGGTTGCCACGGTTGGGTTATAGGGTTAGTGGGTTATTGCGTTACTGGAGCCTCTGCTTAGTTCAAGATGTTTCAATGAACCAATGATAATAGAAGGGGAAGTATTAACGAGATTATTTGTTGAATTTGGAGCTGGTACTTCTTATAAATGATGATTCTATTTATGTGCTAATTGTACTACCATAGTTAAGGCCTCACCTCAAGTCCTCAACCCAACATCAAGTTGTCCTTTTTATTAATTATTTGGGCCCAGGGCCCAGCTTCAGAACATTTCTAATTAAAGGGTGAGTTGGAGCATCTTGGAGAATAGGTATGAAGTGTAAAGGGTGAAGTTAGATGGAGGATGTAAATCAGATGTTGGGCATTGTCTAATTGCCTCTTAATCTTAGCCAATGCATGGCTAGCACGTCCGAGAAATATTACTTTACATAACTCTCTCGTTTAGCTCTTTTGCTTGATGTCCTGAAGCTTTCTTTCGGCTAGGAACTTGGTGTTCTTGGGGCAGGGTTTATCCTTTAGTTCCTTCTTAATGCCCTCCAATTATGTGATGTGTCTACCTTTATCCTCTAAAATTCGATCGCACAATGCTTGGTGCGTCACCATAGCTTGCTAGGTATACGGTTGTTCCGTCCACCTACTTCTACTTTTCTTTGACATATCCTAAAATATTGTTTCGGGTTTAAGATGAAGTACTTTGCTGCTGAAACAATATTATAAGAAGCGATATTGAGCATATCGTGGTAATTATTACACTTTCCCATACACGAACACCACATTTGTCTTTGCCTAGATAGCTGAAGAGTTGAAGACTCACATTTTTCTATGGATGAAGGAGAATTCTCGCTCAACACAACTCTCTTTTGGTTAGCTTGTTAGAACCCTGTCTCTTTTGTCACATATCGGGCTTTTCAAATCCACCTTGTTGAACCGGTCGAGTTCGTTTCGCCAAAGTTGAAAACCGTTCCAACTTGGGCAAACCGTTCCGGTACGACCGTATTTTTGCACCATGATGGCAACCACATCAACTCCGTTACCCCGACCCGACACTGTGACCATGACCATTACCGCGCCTGTGAGTGTAACCGCATTTTCGAACCATGGTCTCAAGTTGATGGTCTCTGTTATCTATGTTATGTTATCGGGAATCAGGAACTATCGGGCTTGGGTACATGGTGCAAAAATACGGCCGTATCGGAACGGTTCGCCTGTGTTAGAATGGTTTTCAACTTTGGCAAACCAAACTCAGTCGGTTCAACAAGACGGATTTAAAAACCCAATATGTTTTCGGTTGTATCACTCGTGACAACAAGGGTTCACCAGTTTTTTCCGCTACAAAACGTCACTTAGCAAGTTTTTTGCAGATTTTTTCAAAGATTCGTTATCTTTACTTTTACAGTAGCAATGCATGTGAAAAGGAGATCAGGTGATGCACCGGTGAGAAGAATTGAGGAGTGGAGGAGTAATCAAATTGTAAGGGGTAGGGGAAGACCTAAGATGACTTGGATGAAGGTAATTGAAAGATATAAGACTACTTGGGATTGAGGAGAGCATGACGTTGGATAGAAGTGGGTGGAGGGGCAGTATCCATGTGGAGGAAGGAGTGTGATTACTGCATTTATTTGTTTTTCTTAATTGTGTTGGTATTAAAACCTTTTGTTGAAAACCTCTTTTAAAACTTTTTGGTGTAAACCTTGTTTTAAAAAACTTATTTAAGAATTCTTAAAACTTAAACCCTTTTAAAAACTTTTTATCACTCTTGTCGATGCCATCTCCTTTGGCAACGATTTCAGTTGACGATTCATGTTAGCCGATCCCAAATCACTTTGGGAATAAGGCTTAGTTGTTGTTGTTGTTGTTGTTCTCTAGTTTGTTCTGGTAAATTTTTAATTAATTGTGTTCTTTGGTTTTTTGTCTAAAGTTAATTGTAGCCTTAAATTTTGATATTTATAACAATATTAGTATTTTATGTCTGTAATTTACATAGAAGTGCTGTCTTCATCATTTTTTTGTGATAGAAAAAAAATATTCACATCTCAATTTTAATTATTCTTCAAATTTTTGTTTAAGCGAAATTATTCTTTTTAGGGATCCTTCAATCTATTTACCATTACGTAAGATATGTTGGGAACTATGTTGTCAAAATGTGAGTCCTTCCTTTCCATACTTGTGCTAAACAACAACAAGAAAGGGAATTAAGATGTGTGTTTCTCTTTCCATGATTATACTAAACAATTGATAATAATAACACTTATCATTACCCTTTCCCTTCCTTAACTATTTCCATTCCATTCCATTTCCACCAATTGTAAAAAACGACCCATAAGCTGTAGATCTTACGATAATTGAAGCAAGAAAGACCAAAAAAAAAATCTAAAACTAACTTCCTCCCACGACAACCGCAACGCGGTCCGTGACCAACGTATCCGTTACCCCAAAACCGCGACCATTCCCGTTTCCGAAACCCAAATTGTATTTTCAAACCATGCTTGGGCGTGCAAAACGTGAGCTTAACTAACGTATGCAAGTTGAGTGGAGGTGACAAGTGGGACTTTACTTCAGAACAATTTAAAACAAAATTGTTTTTGGATATAATTTATGATTGTCGAATTCTCATAACTCTAACAAAGAAGAAAATAGGCACAATAACATCATCAATACGCGACAAAGACACTTATGGAGTTAAGGTACGTATAGTTGTTTCATAGTATTCAGTTGAGCAACAAAACAATGCATGTAAACTAGGACTAGTAAAGTTTAGCCGTTTAAGAGTCCACATGCAAAAAATTTCTAACAAGCATGGCTTTAAATTGTAGAAAGCTTAGAATAGCTTGCATAGCTATCACTTGTGTTTTTTCCGTTGAAAATGAACTAGTTGAATTATGGGCTATGTTACTTTGACACCCTCATTTGCCTCAAAAATCGAGTGTCGTATCGTGTCGTGTCGGACACGATATGACACTTGGATACTTCTTTTGTAACTAAAAACTTGACTTTTTTCTACAAAATGGCCGAGTCGGATACGTGGACACTCGTATCCGAGTAGACACATAATCCATGTCTCAGTGACATAGATTATGGGCCGTAATTTCTAGTAGCTATCATTTCAGTTTAGCTCCATGAATTTCAGCTTAGCTCCTTTTGTCTCACAATTTGAGTTCAGTCCAGGCAGTCCAAAGAACGGATCCTTAATGTGATAGAGTGGTCTTGCTTGTTCCTTTTGGTTTTTCTTTTTGAGTGATATTTAGCTAGATTGTCATGTTTTTATTTGTTTATTGGCTGCTTTTAGAGGACTCTTGGTCTTCTTAATGTTGTATTCACTTCCTCTTACAATAATTGACCTTTTGCTTTTCGTATACAAAACATGTACATTTACATACATCTTTATGCATGTATGCTTCATTAACTTTAAGCTTTTGGCTTTTTCATGTGGTCAAACAGGAAAAAGCGTGTGCTATATGCCTCTTGGGTAGCTGAAAAGCGAGCTTTTGAGCCAAAAGAGCCAAAAGTAAAAAGGTTGTCTTATGTGCAGTTAAAACAGTCCTAATTAATGATTAACCAACAACAGTCCCAACTATGGATGGGGCGTAGGGATTGCTTCTCAAAACTGTCCAAACTATTATTTTGTTGTGTGGTATAGAAGAAAATAGTGTTTTGGATTGGTTTGAGAAGCACCCCCATAGTTGGGACTGTTGTTGTTAGTTGGGAACTGTTTTAAGAAGACCGCACATAGTCGGAAGCGGTGGCATCAATTTTTCCTTTTTATATTGGTGGTTGGATTTTCCTTTCATATGCATAAAACCACCAACCGCGAACTGCCAACTGCTGACAACAGATTTTATAAACACTTCTATAAACATCCAATAGTTCAAACAACCAATGTAAAAATCTAGGCCATTCAGCCAAGTAAAACAGCCGAATCGCCAAACACCCCTTTCTGTTTGGTTTAAAACTATGTATTCTTAAATCTCAAGTAACTCTAGCCTTCTTAACAAGCTCATCTATGGATCATTTGCCCTTATTTCATCTTGCATGCCTTTGGAGATTTATAGCATTCAGATATTGATGCAATTATAGTACCTTTCTTTAATCTTATATATAGCGTGCAAATTTATCAAATGGTGTCTGATATTCTGAAATTTGGCATGCATGATCTGCACAAGGCCTGGAGGGGCTCTAGCGATGGTGTCTGTAAACTTTATTCCAACAGCAAGTTGTGCAAGATTGTCATAAACAACTAGACACACACACACACTCTTTTACCCAATAGCTGTTTTCATGATTCAGTGCCGTGCATCTGATTTCCAGTGACATCTAATTATCTCATTCAGATTGAAGTTTATAATTTACAGTTTATACTCAATCAACTTATACGTTTACCTGCTTTCTGCCCAACTGAAGATAATCTTCTTTGATAATGCTTGCAGGCCTTGGCTCAGGATCAGTTACGAGCTTTGTTGTCTATGACTGAAAATGTTAAACATTTTAACATTGGTGTCTATGACGGTGACACATCTCAAGAAGAGAGGAATTGGCTCCGTGACAATGCTAGACTGGTACTCCTTAGTTTTTTAAGTTGTCAGATCGTGAATGCTGTATTTCCCCTGCCGTCTTGCCAAACTGATGCTGATTGTCTTCTCACCTTTTTGACAGCTGATTACCAATCCAGATATGCTGCATTTGTCAATCTTGCCTTTTCATGGACTGTTCCAGCGTGTTTTATCAAATCTTAAGTAACTAACTAATCATCGATTTCTGATCTTTATCTTCTGACCATGTCTCTTTTTTCATTTGATTATCTTCATCTGGTGCTTTTAAGATCTATTACTCTTTCCATATCAATATTGTTACGGAGTTCTTCTCTAAAACTGTGGTTTCTGGTAATGTAACAGGTTTGTAGTCTTTGATGAAGCACACGCTTATAAGGGAGCATTTGGATGCCATACTTCCCTTATATTGAGGAGACTACGCCGTTTATGTTCTCATGGTACATTTTATATAGGGTACTTCTTTATGGTTAAGGACTTCAATGTAACTAATATGTTTATATAATTGTATGTACTTGATCCGAGGGTTCTTTATATCTTTAGCATCCTATTCGGTCAGTTTGTATCAAACTGTCAATAATAACCCTGTATTATCCTCCTCATGCAGTTTATGGCTCTGATCCTTCCTTTGTCTTTTCTACTGCAACGTCTGCTAATCCTCGGGATCATGCAATGGTAATTTTTCTTCCAAATCTGGTGGGTTGTATCAATCTGGTATTTAAGCTGTGTTTTGAAAGTTATGTTATTACTTAGATGAGAATAAACTCGTAATATGTATGTTTCTATTCAGGAACTGGCAAGTTTACCAACAATGGAGCTGATTGACAAAGATGGAAGTCCTTCAGCCCCAAAGCACTTCATTCTCTGGAATCCGCCTTTGTGTCCAAAATCTGTGGGGTGCTCTATGGTGTTTTCAGATCTACATTTTAGTGGGCGATTGTACATCACGATGCTGATCATGTTTTTGATGAATTCTAGGTGCTACAGGCTGGGACGAAAAATAAAGCCATTGCCACAAAGCGTTCAAGGTAGAATATACTCCCTCCGTTTCACAAAGATTTGTTACACTTTGCATTTTGACGTTATTCACGTATCTCACTTTCACCATGTATTGCGATTTATACGTGAGGAAAAATATAGTCATGTGGGATCTTCTTAGATCTGTCTCAATATGTAATTTTTATATATCAACTTTTTTAAACTTTTACAAATATATAATTAGAGATATTAATACTCAAACTCTTACGTTGGCATGCGTTTTGTACAATCTTTGTGACAGATGGAGAACTCTATTTTATAGGAAGCTAATAAATTGCTCTGAACACTATGAGATGGTGGATGCTGATTAGGACATTGGATCTTTTAATATGCTTTTGGTTTAAAACTTGTTATAGCTGAACTTTGTGGATGTCATGTAGCTCTTGCTTGTCGGCCTAGGCCTGACTGTCTGAGACCTTTGTTCTTTTTAGGTCTGACTTTTTAGACAACACCTTTGGTGTGGCAAATCATGATGCCCTTCACAAAAAAAATAAATTAAAATTTACTGATCAATCAACTTTCTGTTAACTTCACACTCATGTTCGACGTTATGTGCTGAAATGATTGCATGGTTCTCTGTCAACTCTCGTAATTTGTTTCTAATAGGTAAGGCTGATTCAAGATGCCCCTTCAGTTGTATCTCGCCTCTAATATATTTATCCTGATTTGTAGGAGATCCAATGTCATCATCTCTGTTATTATATATTAGTGTTGAAGTCTGGAAAAGCCCCAAAGTTTTCCCACCAGTGTACAAGTGAATTCTAGTTTTTGTATTGAACCCCCTCTGCCCTTTTATTAAAACCTAATGTTGTTGGCATCGAATCTGGTTCGAAAACCTGCATGTAGCCTATTTCATACACTGGTTGCCAGATCCATTGCAGTTTAGGTGAACTTGTAATATCCTCTGGAAATTCCTTGCAGTATAAGCCGATGTTTCTGAATGTTTAAAAAGAAACGAGAAAAGAAAGTTGTCACCAGAACTCCAGAAGTTAAATGTCAACTTAAGCTTCCCTTTCTTTCTGTTTGTATTTATCTTTACTTTCTGTTTTGTATTTGTTTACTTTCTGTATTATCTAATCTTTTGGGCATGCTGTTCTACCGACTCGCTCCTGCTGCTGGTGCTTCTGCTTTAGTAGTTATACGAGTTTGTGAACTGCTTGAGATTTGGTAACATCATATTTTTTTATTTGCAGCCCTATAATGGAGGTTTCACGTCTCCTAGCTGAAATGGTGCAGCATGGACTACGCTGTATTGCTTTCTGCAAAACGCGCAAACTTTGTGAACTTGTCTTGTCTTATGCGTATGTCATTTTTATATGCTTTTGTGTTGATATTCATGATAAGTCTCGGAGTGTTTGATATTCATGATAAGTCTTGGAATATCCTTTTGTTAAACATATGTGAAGTCTGAAGTTCTGTGAATTTAGGTACAAAATGCCTTTTTTTTTGTTTTCGGTGTGGCGGGGGTTTATTCTTTGCAATTATGCGAGTATGAAGATAAGGGGCATGGTTCTTGTTGCTAGAAGGACTTGGTCATGCATTTAATTCCGATACAGTTGTCATTTATTGTAGTAATAAGAACATCAAAATGCATTTTGTGGTTAACTAGAAGTTACAAATGCTTATTCCTTTCTTTTTTCTTTTTTAAAAAAACTTTTATCTCTTTGGCAGACATGAGATTCTTCAGGATACAGCCCCTCATCTTGTCAATTCCATTTGTTCTTATCGTGCTGGCTATATTGCTGAGGTTGGTGTACTTTAACTTCGATGCCATATGACATGTTTACTGTGGAAAAAGTTGATCTATACCGACATACCTCATTATTTTTTTCCTCGCACTGATGTCTTCTTAATCCAGCCAGCTCTCTTCTAAAAATTAGAGGGTGCTAGACTAGTATTGAAATTTTGATTATAGTTGGGCGATGCTGGACACTTTTCCCAAGGTAAATGCACTTACTTGGGATATCTCCTAAATCCGAAGAGAGCTGTATACTAAATGGATTATGATCCTTTGGAATGCCCAAAAGTTTGCTTTCTAATTTATAACTATATTGAATAGGAAGACCAAGTAACTTCTCAATGCCTCGACGATCCTGCTGAGGGGGAATGTCTTAGTGTGTGGGGTTGTCGAACCCATATCAAGGTTTTTAAGGGGGTGTGAATCCTCTAAGGTGGATATGTGTATGTGAGTTTGTGGGAGACTAGCCAGACTTCTAACTGCAAGTGTTAGCGATTATAAGATTGTTGCAGGAAACACCTTCCAGAGGGGATGAAGACAACAAGCATCAATGAGCTACCTATTGAACACCGAAATCGACATTGCTTTTACTGCAGCGCCTAATAGTAGAAAGTCGCCTGCTAAATAAGGGGGAGCCAGATGTTAGGAACTTCATCCTGTCATCTCAAAATGATTCTTCCCTTTTAATAGTAGACAAAATGCAACGGTTATCCACTATATGACAATCAATAAGAAGCACCTATAGTTCAATGAGCTATATTTATTTGTTGCATTATAATCCATAGCTTAAAGAAAAATCTTTGACTCCCTTTTTATGAGCAAACATCATTAGTATTCCATAAGTGGGTCTAAGAAAACGTTGTCAAGCTCTACGTGAGCTAGTTTCTAACATTTTTTCATCCCAAACTTATTGAGAGACTTACGGCTGTTCTCTTTAGCTTATTTTCAGTTCAGTTTAGTTTAGTTCAATTCAGCTCAGTTATTTCAGTTCGATTTAACTCTTGACAATACTTTTACTCTCACATATTACTATTCAGTTCAGTTTTTATAGTATAGTTCAACTATTTTATGCTGAAGAGAACAAACCAGGGAAGAAAATCGCGGATATCGTCGCGTTCGCGGTAACGGTTGCGATGACGCGGGAACGGCTTGTAACGGTCGAAAAAAGACAAATCGCTGTTGACGCGGCGTGAATTTTTTCAGAAAATTCACACAATTAGAATTTTAACCTCAAAATGGCATTTTTGAAGTTTTATAAGTATTCTTATAACTTAATCTGACCAAAGCAATCATATGGGTGTATTACACATATGGTGAATAAAAGATTACTTTAAACATGGATTTATGTCATATTATATATAAAAATTGATACTAAATCATATATATTACTCAACTTGGAAGCCCATGGTAAGTTTTTCTCCTTTTGTTGGTGTGACCCTATAGTTTTTGTGCTACTATGCGTATATTCCTTTTCTTTTTTTGACCAATTTTCATATAGTAACGGATGTAACGGGTAAAAAAACGCTCTAATGCGGCGAGTCACCGTTACGTAACAGACAATGCGGCGAGTTGGACGTGAATTTCATCGCGGGGTTACGTAACGGCATTTCGCGTAACGGCAAGTTCAAAATCCGTTACATAGCGGCCGTTACGTAACGTAACGGCCGAGTTTTGTTTCCCTGGAACAAACCCTTATAATTATATTAGATAAGACAGGTTTGAGGGTTGGTAAGCCAAGCTCAAAGCCTCAAACACAAGTGAAAATATGTATTTTAATTTACCTTCGTGTCCCATTCTTTGTATATAGTCGATGATCAGTGGATTACATCCGCTAGATTTTCTCTCTTCTAGGTGTTTTCGGGCTTAATGTAGAATGCTTACTATTTTTCTACAATGTTGATCATCTCCTTCCTGTGATCTATATCCCAAATTATATGGCTCACCAAAAAGAAAAAAGAGTAAGAAATGTTCAAATCCAATAACTACTCATGTTACCCATCTCTTTCTTACTATAGCCACAACTTCCATAGTAGTAAATTTAACAGAAGAAAACAGTACTAGGAGAGGGCAGGAGGTTTTCCGCCATGCAAGTATACAACTAAACATATGAAGGTAATAGGGAAAATTGGAAAATAACAGCCATGTAAGGTGCATAAAGAGTGAACAAGGTGGGTAGGAGGGGGTGAAGGCACAGGGTTAACTAAGTAAAGTCCATTCTACTTTAGGTCTACAATGCAGTCTAGAATGCCATATGTTCCTACATGGTCAGGTCTGGATTAAAAACCAAGGGAGTCAACTCTGGTCTGGTTGCTTTTCCCTAGCTCTTCTTAGGCCTCCCTCTTCTCTAGTAATTCGTCTTAGCCAAACCATCTGTCTTGCTTCCCCCATATTACCTTTATTTCGAAGTCATACACATTTGAATCCCTTCATTCCTGGTCTCTTCTCCTTTGGTAAGGAGCAACAATGCACATTGCCAGATTTGATGAACTCTTCTTATCTCTGCCTAAATCGATGTTTTTGCTTGAGCTTCTGATTGGCAAACATGCTCTCCTAGAGAACAGTACCTCTGATAGCTATCTGAACTGTTTTTTCGCTTTCGTTTTTTGTTCTAGCTGTAAACTATTCAGGTTGTCTCTTCACCATCAACTGTTAATTGGGGGAGGAAATTGTTGCGCTATGCCTTCATCAGCCAGGTCTTGAGCACTTTGCCACTTTTTTCTGAGCGTGCGACTGATGCCACTGTTATCGTAACCTTTAACTTGTGACCTTGTAACTTGCTGGATCATTCACTTGGACATTTTGTTGGTAACTATTATTTTTCTGCCTGAATCTGAATTACTGTCCCATCATCCTGAAAATTCTCTTCAGAATACTTGTTTCATTCCATTTGGTAGGAGATAGATATGAATACCTATGTATATTGTCATTTGTAATTAGTTGTTTTGTCTCGTCATTTTTTATGGTTTATTTATCCGTTTGAAATTGGAGTAAGTCTTGGTATAGACGGTCATCTATAGGCTTATGGATAGACCATGGTGAAATCAAAAGGTTTTAACTTAATAAGTTTTTTAACTGAAAAAATTATCGTGTAAGATTTTCACTTAAAAGGTATAACGTGTTAACATTTTATAACCTTTTTTCTATTAAGTGGGAACCTTACAGTTTTAACTTAACGTTCCATATGGTCTTTACAAATGCGCATGGATACTCCGTCTAACATAAGTTTTTAGATTGAAATTGAGACTGTAGTTTTGCTAATGAACTATAGTAAATGACCAAAAGGGTATGCCCTCAACAAAGGCACAAGGTAACCCCCCTCCCATTAAAAAAACCTAGTGTCTTGAACTTAATTCATACAAATGAGGTCTTGAATTTCTTTCTAAAACAGAAAATTTCATAGATGAGAAAGCCTAAAACACAAAGAGGGGAAGCAGCCCTCTATAAAGATTGACCAGCCACCTTCATGTCTGAATTACAGGGTTAATGTACAGGTCTTTTTAGTCCATTCATATGTGACTTATCAGTGATTTCCTTCATAACCTAGCTTCTTATGAAATCTTGCTACCATGTTGAACTCTGGTAAGGTGAAAGAACTGGCACGACTTCACAGCCTCATTCTACCTCGCACTGCCCCCTCTCTATGAACTTTTTCTGATAAATTTTTAATCTATTTGGCTTTATCAAGATACATTTTAGAGGTATGTAGATTTGAGGCCAGATCAAACCTATTATGGATGCTTCATCTTGTATGTAAGCAAAAAACAATGGTTTTGTTTGATTGGATATGGTGATGGCAAATGAAGTTCTTTCCTGTCTCTTGATATCCCCTATTCCGATCCTCCAGTGGAGATTGTTGCATTAGCTTAAGTAACCACAGAAAAAACAGCCAGTTTTTGTATTGCATTAAAGGGTTGTTTTATTTTTATCTTTTGTAACCTGGCCAACTTTCCATTCTCTTTTCTATCCATTAGACAAGTGACATGGAATATGTCTGCTGCTTCTGTTCAGTTTCAGTTCTGCATTCTACTTACATTATTCTGTTGCACAGCATTTTAAATGAATTAGACGATTAAGCTTTAAAAGCAATTGCTTTAATGTAGTGTTGAAGTTACTTTATGCCTTTCTCCTCCTCCTCCTCCCAACCCAGAAAAAGCGGAAAGAGAGGTGCCATCATGTCTTATGATGTCCCATACCGTGTTATTCATCAGTAAAGTATTTTAATAAAAACAAAAAGAAAAAATGCAGCAGAATTAAAAATAAATAAAGAATATTCAAAAGCGCCTAACTTTTTGTCCAGAGCATAATACAACGGTAGAATTCACTTTGAGATCAGTTGAAACACAAGCATTCAATGCATGCCTTTCTGAAAGTTTTGGTGCTAAAGGAACTTCCTGGAAGATTGAACATTGTGACTGCTCAAAGGAGGAAACTTTTGGACGGATATTAAGTAGCTGACAGCATGAACATGCATCGAGGATTTAGGGGCCATTTAAAGAAGCATCTAGATATCCTTTTAGAAGTATTTTGGGGATTAAACAATTTACAATATTGGATTTATTTTTGCATGCGAGAGATACTAATCGTATTCCTTTTTGATCTTCTGTGTGGCTGTATGCAGCGGTGATATTGTGACTAGGGTTTACAACTTTTCTTATCAGAGCTTATCGTGGCTAATATTTAAATAGGGAATATCATCCAATGGGTCTTTGGATGTAGGCTAAAGCCAAACTATGTAAAAGTTTTTGCCTTTTTTACTTAGCATTTCTGGTGAATTGGGGCGTATTTTTCTTGATATTGCCTTTTCTTATGACTGGCCTTGTAATGAAGCAGAACAGGAGAAGAATAGAGAGTGAATTTTTCAGCGGGAAGCTCTGTGGAATTGCTGCCACTAATGCTCTGGAGTTGGGTATCGATGTTGGACATGTTGATGTGACGTTGCATCTAGGTTTTCCTGGTAGCATTGCTAGGTAAAGCAAGTCTGTATTACTTTTTTATCTTAGTAAGTAGGTGTTATTTGCTTTTGTTCTAATTGGTGTCATCTTATTAAGTCTGTGGCAGCAGGCAGGTAGGTCCGGAAGAAGGGGAAAACCGTCACTTGCTGTGTATGTCGCATTTGAAGGACCTCTGGATCAGTATTTCATGAAATTTCCACTGAAATTATTCCGAAGTCCAATAGAATGTTGCCATGTAGATGCTCAAAACCCAAAGGTATGTGTAACTCCAAATTTATGCCCTGAAGGTTGCAACTGCACTTAGCCCCTCTCCTCTCCAAATTACAAGGCTTCCCCCAGATTCGTAAACTTGATGCCGTACCTCTTTATTCATGGCATTGATGCAGGTTCTTGAGCAGCACCTTATTTGTGCTGCTGTAGAGCATCCCTTAAGTTTGTTATATGATGAAAAGTATTTTGGTTCTGGCTTGAGTACTGCTGTTGCGGCACTTGAAAGCAACGGAAATTTATCGACAGATCCCTCCCGTGAGTCAGTAGCAAGAATATGGAACTATATTGGGCAAGAGGTATGATTCTCTGATCTTTGTACTATGCTCTCTCTTACGCAAAATTTTATACCTGAATTTTTGCATCAAATTGAGATATCAGTGCAATATTGCCCAGGCATAGCCAATATCTTAGTTGCGTCGTGATTTATGAACATTTGGGAAAAAATTAGGAGATGTTAAGATCCTTATAAATGAAGACATCTCTCCTGTAAAAGTAGATATAAAAAATGGAAATATAAACATTATGTTCGTCCATATATATACCCTTGAAATGCTTAACAAATACCTAGGTTGTTTTCTCTCGGCTTTTTCATCTGAGAATGTCTTTTTCTCAAATGTCTAACTTTTATAATGTCTAAGATCAAACTAGTTTGCTTGGGATTGAGGAGAGCATGGCGTTGGATAGAAGTGGATGGAGGGGCGGTATTCGCGTGGAGAAAGGGGTGTCATTACCTTATATATTTGTTTATCTTTAATTGTGTTTAAAAACTTTCTTGTTTAAAACTTTTGTAAAACTTTTAAAAATTTTAATACTTAAAAACCTTTTTAAAACTTTTTGTCACACTTGTCGGTGCTATCTCCCTTTTCAACGGTTTCAGATGACGATTCATGTTAGACGACCCCAAATCATTTTGAGAATAAGGCTTAGTTGTTGTTGTTGGTGTAAAGGTCAAACTAGTTGTTGGCCGGGCGATCATGTAATGTAATATTGAGTTTTAGTTTAATTAAGTGAATTTTAAACTCATTTTATATAGCTTGCAATTGAATTCAGTCACTTGTAGTTTGAAATTAAACTTTTTATTTAAAGTATCTATTTAGAGAAATTAGGACATTTTCAATTAACATTTAGGACTAAACCGATTTTAAAGGCATTTTGCTTGGTTAGGCTAAAACTCAATTTCGTATTCTATAAATTTACCCAAATATATATATAATATATATTAAAAGTGTAGGCAAGAGTTGCGATCCGCCATGTGTCACCATCATTCTTTCCATGTTATTCTTATATATCAATTTTTTCTTGTAAAGGCGAAAATTTGAACCCACAACGTTAAGTATAGAAGAAAGAGCTCAACCATGGCTCTACCACACTATTATTACTTCTTTCATCAAATTTAATGATGATATATGAATGGAAACCAAGAGTTAAGTTGAAACTTTTGAAATGCATATTATGAATTAATCCTTTTTAATGACATTTTTCCACAATAAATGACATTAGTTATCTTTAATTAGTACTAAATTGTAATGCCGGGCCTAGTACTAGCCTTTATATTGTGGATTTTATGCCCATGGAATAGAAATTGGTGCTTTTGTTGATTAAATTTTATGAAAGGAAAATGTATATATAGGCTCGAGTTCCCATGAAAATTGTCTTATGGTGAGAACCGTGCGAACCATAAGGACAACCATCATATCACATTAATCGACGGTTGAACGTGTAGCAGAACAAAGAGTAGTGGTTTTACTGACTTCCCCAGTTTTGCACGCTCATCATATGGCTGATGTTGCGGTAGCACCATAAGGGTGGTCCTCACGGGAACGTAAGACTATATATACTTCCTCCGTTTTAGAATAAGTGATACATTGTCACTTTTACGTTTTTTGAGGCAAAATTTGTTATACTTGATTAGATAATTTAAAGAGGGGAGTGAGACATTTAGTTAATAAGATAATCACCACCCATCAACCGCCACAACCACCACCACTTGCGAAATCACCACCACCACCACCACCACCACCTGCAAAATCAGCCACCACCACCTACTCAGATCTACCAATGCCACCACCGCCACTACCCACGCAAACGCCTCGATCCACCACCCCACCCACGCAAACACCTCGAATCGACCACCCCACCCACGCAAACACCTCGAATCCACCACCCCACCCACGCAAACGCCTCGAATCCACCACCCCCACCCACGCAAACACCTTGAATCCACCACCCCACCAACGCAAACACCTCAAATCGACCACCCCACCAACGCAAACACCTCAAATCGACCACCCCACCAACGCAAACACCTCAAATCGACCACCTCACCCACGCAAGCACCTTGAATCCACCACCCCCACCCACGCAAACACTCGAATCCACCACCCCCACCCACGCAAACACTCGAATCCACCACCCCCACCCATGCAAACACTCGAATCCACTACCCCCACCCACGCAAACACTCGAATCCACCACCCCCATCCACGCAAACACTCGAATCCACCACCCCCACCAATCACCAATCACCAATCAAACCTTCTTCGAATCTCGCTCTCTCTCTCCTTGCTCCATCACTAGTGGGTTCGGTTTCGTTTGTTGGTGGTAGTGACTTGGGTCGATGTGCTTGGCCATTGGTGGGTTGCTCCATTTGGAAGGTGGTGGGGGTCCGATTTGGGCCGAATTGGTGACTTGGGGGATTTGGGTAGTGGGGAGGGTGGTTAGGGTTGCGATTTGGTGGTAGGTTGAAGGGAGGGTGGCTAGGGTTTCATCTTGGTGGTAGGTTGAAGGGAGGGTGGCTAGGGTTTTGTTTTGGTGGGTGGCTGGTGGTCAGGTGGTGGAGAGAGATGGGGAGGGTGGTAGGTTGAGGAGAGAGAATATTTAAGTTAGTAGTAATTAAGTTTTATTAGGATCACTTAAACATGGTTTAGTACTTTTAATAAAGGTAAAATTGTAAAATAACACATTAAAACTTACCAAATAAGGAAAAAAACCAAAAGTGTATCACTTATTCCAAAACACCCATTTTTAGAAACTGTATCACTTATTCTAAAACGGAGGAAGTATATATATATGAGTAAATAAAAAATAGTTGTACTTAGTGTTATAAGAGATCGTACCAAAAGAAGTTGAGTTTTCTCTTTTTTTGGTCACTTTGTTGACATTGTTTTGTCATTGGAGTGGTGCTAAATACTCTCTCTTATTGCACACGAGGTTGTAGGTTCAAACCTTGATATTACATTTATTTTATTTTTTAATAAGTAAACAATATACGATTACATGGAAATGATGACATGGTGCCATTTCAACAAAGAGGAAGTGACACGTGGGGTGATAACATTTTATGGCCACACTTTTTAGTAAATATGACTTGTTTCTCTTTGGAGCTGATGACAGTCATCTAGTAAATGGAAGGGGAGATTTTAGTGATACATTATCATTATGTCATTTTTGTATGGTTTTTTTGGGGGGTTCAAACTTGGAATTGGTATTATAGGAGATGTTTTATGATTAACAAAATTGAGGCTAAACACATGGATTCCAAATTGTGTGAGGTTTGGCGAACATGATTGGAGTTCGATAGAAGAGTAATCTATCTCTTGATGCAATCAACATCCAAGAGGGTGAAACAACGGAGAAATAACAATGCTTGAAGCGGAAAGACACATTGATTTGGTCCATGGAGGGAGGACCCACTTTAATGAAAAACAAAAGCACCGCAACTCTAGTGGACTACGTGAATTATTGTGATGTGTGTAATTTACGAGAATTTTGCTTTACGAATTGCGATGGACGCTTGTAATTTACGAAAATGAATTTGATAAATATGGGCCTAACTATGGGCACATCTGGAAAGCTATGTACAATACGGACAAGAATCCCATACGGTAAATTTGAAAATGCAACACATGGGGACACCATCCCTTTTAGGGTCAAATGCAAAGATGCTAAAAATGTGAAGTTCAAGTTTCAACTTTTTGAGACACAGGGTAACCTTTTTTTGTCAAATTTGTTGAAAAACTTTTGGTATAACTAAAAAGTTAACGGAAAGAAAGTCGGAAATGTTTGAGGGTCCCACAGAATTACTCAAAAAAAAATGAAAAATAACTACCTACTTTCTTGAAAAACGTTTTGTATCACTATCTTGTTAAACGTTTTTGTTAACTTTTTGATGGATAAGACCACAAGGTAGTGATGCCAAAAGTTTTTCAAGAAAGTAGTAGGTAGTTTTCAACAAAGAATCCTAGCTTTAATTCAGCTCAAAAAGCTTTGAGATAAAAAGAAGCTGCCTTCTATACAATTTCTAAATTATAGGTACAATGTTTTGGTTTCTGAGGTGCTAAATTCTATAAGCCACAAATGCATCATTCTTAAATTGCATACTTTTGTAACAAAGTACATATATTAACGTTAAATAAGTTAGTCAACCTGACCCCTAAAAATAATTGTACATGCGCTTCAGAAATTATGCACCCTGAAAGTGATGTATCATGTATCATTGTTGTGGTTTTCTCAGTTATTCCGTACATTTGTGATGCATCATTCTTGTGTTTATTTCCTCATTGTTGGTGCAATTGGTATACCCTGAGATTGTAAAAAACTATTCTTATGTCTTTGCTTTTTCAGATTTTTCACAAGATATAGGCTTTTTGCACAATTTAAATGCAACATGGCATAATTCATCAATTATTTATTCTTCTACATGTGTTTTCCTTTTGTGGTGCCTTTATTTGCAACCTTTTGCCAGTTTGCGCCTTTTTGTTTTTCAGTTTTTTGCACGATATAGGCTTTTTACATAATTTAAACGCACTGTGGCTGTTGAGATTCTTTTTTCTTGTTATTAGTCATTCATCAGTTTTTTTATAGAAGTATCTGTTTTCTATTTTGGGGTGCCTTTATCTGTGTCCCTTTCCCAGTTAATATTTCAGTTTTGCTCTCTGTGTTCCTCTCTTCTTGTGTACTCTCATTGTTTCCTTTTTTTTTTGCTCTGTTGCATCCCTGACCTGTTAGCTTAGTGTTGCACTAGCCTTAATTAACTCATACATGCAAAAGCATATAAATAGTTATTGGAAGGGAGCAGAGAAAGAATAGTACGGAAAGGACCGGTAGTATGTGTTAGGATATTTTATAATTTTTTTTCAAAAGTAAAACTGTCGGTTAAAATTATAGAGAAGCAGTTGTCCCGTTCAATTTGAAATTTAACATTAAATAATTAATATTGATTTTTGGGCCTGCTCTTCTCTTATAGAATAGAGGTTATAAAATGGACATATATTACAAGTTTCATTATAGCTTTTCCATGTAGATGTATGTCTTATCATTGTAACTCCTTCCTGTAACAACTTTACTCGATGAGCTACGACTTTTAAGAAGGGGTTGAGGGGTTGCCTGTTATAACTGATATGGATATCTGTTCATGTTTCATTGTTTCCCTTGCCTATCAGGATTTAGGCTTTGGTATTGATGTTTTTTCTGTTGTTTGCATGTGACATTCTTACTGCATAGCTTCAGTTTGTTAAACCCTTTTTTTGTTTTATTTGTATTACTAGAAATCACCTTCACGTTCAGTTAGTATCCGTGCAATTGAGTCTGAGAAATTCAAAGTAATTGATGGGAAAACGAGTGAAGTTCTTGAAGAGATCGAAGAGAGCAAGGCTTTTTTTCAGGTTAGCAGTAGTTCAATTTATAATAATTATCCTACCTCTTGCCCAATGGGAATTTGAGGAAAGAAGTCATTGACAGACGAACAAAGAATCAATAGACTATGAATTTAAATATTATTAGTCGACATGAACCTGTTGATATTTTGATTTTCTCTTTAGATACATTGCCATTCTATTAGGCAACCTGTACTAATCTATTTGAACAAAAAAAAATCCAAATCTTTATGACAACAGGTTTATGAAGGGGCAGTCTACATGAATCAGGGGAAGACTTATCTAGTGAAGGAGTTGAATTTGTCAAGTAAAATTGCAGTTTGCCAAAGAGCAGATGTAAAGTATTATACGAAGACTCGAGACTACACAGACATTGATGTCATTGGAGGTGATCTTGTATGTTGAGCTTCATCTTCCTAGTCTGATATGCTGTTATAGACCGGATTTGATGGACAAGGTAGATGATAATGTAAGGGAAGGATTAGTGATTTTAATGGTGATTTGAGAGCTTAGAAATGGAACTTGGATTGATAGGATGAATATATTACATAAACCCTAAGAATAATACAAGCTAAGGACTACACTAGAAAAGATTCATTCTCATTAATTTTCATGATGACTACACTCTCTCTACTTAGCTCAATTTATAGATAAGTTAACCTTAAAACCTCTAAACCCTAAATTATTATGAACTACCTAAAATACCCTTAGCCTAGTAATATCGATTCATTACACTACCGGCCCCTTAAAATTCCACCTTGTCCTCAAGGTGGGAAGTAATTGGCAATGAATTCCAGACCCCGCGAGCAATGAAAAGTGATGTTGCTAAAGCTTATGCCTGGCTTCCATTGTCGTTCCAGGTCCTCATTAGTGATACCTCCACCCTCCTTTAGTAGTAAAGTTATGCTGAATGGAGCTTCGGAGTGAAAGGAAGCTGCTATGGAGTGGGGGTGCGTTGATATGTTGCGGTGTGGGAGGATAGAGAAGTGGTGAGTGCAATATGGTTTTGGGAGTTGGAGCAAGTTGTTGTGTTCTGTGGACTGAGTAGGAAGTGTGGGTTGGAGAAATTGGGTTGGGTAATTGGCTATTGTGTGGGTGAAGTCAGTCAAGAGTTTGGAAGGATGGGTTAGAGTACCGGGCTCGGAAATGGAAGAGTGTGAGAGGAGGGTAGTTAAGTAGGTGCTTTGTTTGGTGTTGGATTGGTGTATGAGTGGACTGTTAGATTGGGTGGGACAACTGGGTTTAATTAATGGGGTTGAGAGATAGAAAGTAGAGAAATGTGGGTTGAAATGTTGCTGGGTTTTGGGAGTAATTTTAGTGATCTCAGAATTGGAATTCATAAAGTTGGGGTTATGATTAAATGGGTTGGTAGAAATAAGTGGATTGGGTTTGGGTTGGTTCATGGCCTTGTTAAACGATTCAGGAGCTTGGAAAGGGGGATTGGATCTACAATTATGAAGCCCATGTCCAGTGTACTTTTCCTCTGCTAAATTGACATGTGTTTTACTCTTACCCAATGAGCTGGACCCCAATAGTCTTGCCGCCACCAAGTGTCCATTTCCAATACTGCCCTTAGTAGAATCTTCTATATTTTCCTTCTTTTGTCTCAGATATACTCTTCTAGAATTCTGGAATCATCTCTTGCAAGTGCCACCGTGTTTTCCAAGCCCCACCACCAAAATTCTTGCCGGTAACATACCCCGGTCCTCCACCGGGCCCTCTTACATCAGAATCGCCCTTCGCAAGATTCACTTCGCTATCCCCAAATCTTCTCTCGCCACCTTCACTCTCACTTTTCACGGCACCGCCCCGGTGAAAATAACCTCCACCTGCAAACGTACCTAACTCATCTCCCCACCTTCTCTCCTCAAATATTTCAATTTCACTACTATCAAAAACACCCTTGGACTTACTGGCAAAATTATTTCCTATATCAAATTCGTTGCTAAATCCCACCTTCTTATCAGAATGTCGAAACTCACATGTTTCCTCCACATCTGGCTTCCATGAAGGCGCCAATGAGGAACCAAAACGTTTCATCACTTGCTCCTTCAGTTCCTGCCATTCATAGAATGGCCGTCGCCGTCAAATGATAATATGGCAGCCTTCAATTTTGTCTCTTCATTTAAGTAAAAGTAATGAAAGATGTCCTCCATTTCTGAAACCCAATCTTTGCAACTTCTTCCATTGAACTCAGGGATTTGAAGCTCTTGCCGGATACGCCTTTCTTCTTCGAGATCTGAAATATATATCTCTCTCTTGCCCATAATGTAGGCAAACTCCTCATGGATCCATATTTGCATCTGATGAGCAGCATTTCGTCCAGCCAACTCCATTGCAGACAATTTTTTTTTTTTTTTTATATCAATAAATGAACAGAAAAGCAGCCACGTTTTACCAATAGTTGTAATACCGGATTCTGATATCAAAAGGCAAGGCATTCATGCCCAGAAACAAAAACTTCCAGAAAACTTCATAAAAAAAATATTCCATTTTTTTTTAAAAGGCAGAAAACCAGCAGCGTTTTCCGGCCACCACGGACCGTACCGCTCTGATACCAAGTTGTTATAGACCGGATTTGATGGACAAGGTAGATGATAATGTAAGGGAAGGATTAGTGATTTTAATGGTGATTTGAGAGCTTAGAAATGGAACTTGGATTGATAGGATGAATATATTACATAAACCCTAAGAATAATACAAGCTAAGGACTACACTAGAAAAGATTCATTCTCTCATTAATTTTCATGATGACTACACTCTCTCTACTTAGCTCTATTTATAGATAAGTTAACCCTAAAACCTCTAAACCCTAAATTATTATGAACTACCTAAAATACCCTTAGCCTAGTAATATCGATTCATTACATATGCTCAGTCAACATTATTCACTAATCTTAGTCTTCTTACATTCTCTTGCATTCAGCTGAATATTTTAGCAGCCTAGTACCTTAGAGAATTGCAGACATTGATGGAAAACCTAGTAACTTAGAGAATTGCAGACATTGATGGGAAACCTAGTAACTTAGAGAATTGCAGTGAGTACCAATTGTCTCTTATCTTGACATACTTCAAACCCTCATGTTGAGCTGTTGTCTCTTTGTTTAGTTATCTTGTCAAATTTGAGCATGGAATAAAGGTATAATCTGGTATATTGGAATCGCCAACCTTTTGTATCAATAACCTTTTGTATCAATAACCTTATCATATGTCATCTTTAGAGTCACACTCCTTACCACTGGTTTTGAATACTTTGCTCTATGAAATATCTATATGGGGAGTATTGTTCTAATAGCAATACTATTACTATCAGTATTATGTATATTTGCGTTTCTCTTACTATTAATAATCATTATTTCCAATTTATTACTCCAAAAAATATATTTTTGTCTTTACATCACCACATTTTCCTTTTACATCTTCCCATCTAATAATATTTTCATGTTATCCCATTGTGAACTCTCTCTAGTAGTCTAGACTGGTTATGATTAAGGTTGATCATATCATGACCTCCCAAACCTAATATACCATTATACTCATTTTCTTACACTACTCCGACTTTTCCCTGACCCTTGATTCTGCAGACTTGGCGTTTGCATAACCACAGGGTACCACTAGCAGAGGAGGATATCTTTAAGGTTTTCAAATCATGTTTGTTTCCAACTGCAATGATCAATCACATCAGACATGCTACCAGCACTTTCAATGTTCTGACTACATTTTCTTCACGGTCATTCCTGAACCATAAGACATCGTGATCGAATATCCTTCTATTCTAAATTTGGCAATTGTAGTTAGCTAGCTTTCAGGAACTGTATGAACCTTGGAACTCTGCTCATCATCCATTTCTACGTTAATACACCTTACATCATTGGCTTATTTACCTAAGTAATAGATTTAAAGGTAGCCTCACTTGAATGATGTTGACTAACTAAAACCATGATCTTATAGGCTTATCCACCAAGGGCTTCAAAGATGCAGTTATGTGCAACGACTGCCCTAACGAATACCTGCAAAGTAACTACGACATGGTTTGGGTTTCGTCGTATGTGTAAGCGAACCAATAGAGTACTTGACACAATTGATCTTGTACTTCCAAAATACTTGTATGAGTCACAGGTGCATGCCAAACTCAAATCATTTTTGTGTGTCTTCACATAGCTTCTTGATTATTTAAAAATTTCAATGCTACCTCACAGGCTGTCTGGATTCGTGTCCCCACACCAGTGAAAACAGCAGTGGAGAATAAGGGACTTTCATTTCGTGCCGGCTTACATGCTGCATCTCATGCTGTCCTCAATGTGGTTCCGCTGTAAGTTGTCATTGTCAAGTCTAGACATAATATTTACCTCCATGTTCTGTTGCTCACTTATCTTCAGAACTTCTCTATCTGTAGCCGTATAAAAATGACACTAGTGACCAGGGAAAAAGTTCAATTCTTGGTGCTATGTCCGGAGGTAAAACATATCTTTAACTGCTAGAGCACAAGACACGGAATAGGAGATGCTAAACATAGTGTAATTATTAGATTATAACATAAACATAGATTCTGAATTATGTAAAAATTCCGCCGTTTTTGCATTTCTCACTGGCCTTTTAGAATTTTAGGCCACTCAGCCTGGCCCTCTACTAAAATGAAGTTATACGAAGAATGATTAGGATGGTTCCAATTTGTAAGCTGCTAAATGATTTTGTTGATGAAAGAATAAAAAACATCGTTGTGGCTTTAGGCACACCGCTTAGCCTAGCCCTCTGTTGAAATCAAGTTAAGTTTTAATGCGAGGGAAGCACAAATCCCCTGATCCTCACCTTTACCTAAAATAAGGGAGAGGACTATTTTCACGTTTGGCCAGCATGCACCTGTGATGAAAGAAAATGCTTCCATTTGCAAGAATTATAATACACAGTCATTTTGGTGCGTAAATTTGTCTTTTTAATATAGGGTGTAATCGCTAAGCAGTTGACAGTTACCTTCTTGCATTTCCCTGAATTCACTAGTTTTATCTCTGAACTGACTTAGTTACATTCATTATGGACTCCTTATACCTACTAAACTTAGCCATAACATCTGCTACTTTGTTGTCCTTTCCTCTGCAGTGCTTGACCTACACATCCTCGAAGCTCTTCAGCATGTCCCTGCAATTCTTTATCACAAATACTGTGGTTCTTCTGAAATGGATGAAATGAATAAACAGAGCTATTGATTATTGTTGCCCCTAAATTTTTTTGAAGCAGCAGCATAAAGTTTGTGCCATAGTCACATATTGAATTCGCAATTCGACTAAAATATGCCAAAACCGACCATAATTTGTTTATTTCAATTCGGAGTTCGCTAGGAGTTTAGAGAATTATCTAATAGTGGTTTGTGCTCTGATCATATTAATTTTTGCTTTGAAGAGCTTGTGAAAATTTTACGCCAAGAGCCTGCTTCCTCTGTTATCTTCATTTAATCTTTTTTCTTTGATTCTTCTGAAAGCTAAAATATGATTGTTTTATACTTGTATCGATTTTTATGTCTTCTTGATTGGTGATGTTGTATATGTGTAGATACATAATCTGCGACCCCTCAGATTTAGCTCCAGAGTGTGCAAATCCTCATGAAACCCGCTATGCCCCAGAAAGAATCTTGCTGTATGATCAACGTCCTGGAGGAACCGGCGTTTCAATGCGGGTAATTGACAAACGATTTCATTTGAATCATGCGCAAACATGTTCCTTTTGAAGTTTGGATTGTAAGAGTCACAGATGTCTTCTGTCGAGTAGATATGGTTTAGTTCGTCATCCCGAACTCCCTTTCACTGTATAGGTATTTATAATGGGGGAGACTAACTATAATGCTAGCGAAAAGGAAAAACTATTTTCTCCTCTCATCGTGTACTGGTTTTGGAAATGTACACTAGGTTCCGTATGACAGACTGGATTCTGACAATTTTACCTCTGCCCCTACTTTCTTTCCTGCTATATTTGTAGTTTTAGTTTCCCTCTCAACTTTAGCATATACGAGTTGTGTGTTGGATTCCAGCTAACATGTGGTGTTTTGATTTGGGATAGATCCAACCAGTTTTCAATGATTTGTTGACTTCTGCTCTGGATATGCTTACATCGTGCTACTGTTCAGCAGATGCTGGTTGCCCCAACTGTGTCCAAGTATGTCAAATTTCCAAAATTCTCTTCAAGCTGAGAACAGTTAACTTTTTAATATTCATGACCTTTATTCAGCATGGTAACGTTATCTCTGCATCATAACAGACACTAGCCTGTCAGGAGTATAATGAGCTATTGCACAAGGATGCTGCAGTCATGATTATCAAGGTTAGCCTGAAATCTCCAACCAATGAAGAAGTTGGTTTTAGGTGCCATTATTAACATGAATGAACCTCCCTTCCTCCCCCTCCAAAATAATGGTAAACAACCTGTGCAGGGTGTTTTGGAAGCGGAAGACTTACACTTTCAACAACATCCTGATCCTACGGGAAATGCGTGAGGTTGGATGTTGTGGACTAAGCTTAAATGAATCTTATCTGCTAATTTGGGTTTGTGCACAGCATGACTTCAGCTTCAGCTCCTTACTCATCTAGGAGGAGAGTTTCTTTATATCTTCATGCTCTCATGAAATCGGATCACATCTTCAGAGCCTTGATAACTAATTGCATCTCTAACTATGGCTTGTTTGATTTGCTGCAAAGAGACGATTCGGCGCGCATTTCTTTTCATGCTACTCCACGGTGGCTAGCTACACTGATTGTAACTAATGTGTATCACCTACAGCTGTTAGGTTTGACTTCTGCGAATGGCTGTGGTTTTTGTTATTGTGTATCCCACCTTCGATTGGAGTCTTCGACTCTTGCAAGAAGTCTTTGGTCCTGGGCACTGCAAAATTTTCCGGCAGCCTTTAGTTCTTGGCGTTCATGGGCTGAATATCTCTTAATTGCTTCACCCGGATGATCGGGATACGAACTAAGAGTTACTGCCTGCATTGCGGAGCTAAAAGAATATTTATCTTTCCTGAAGTGTACATAGTAAAATTTGATGGACTAGACTGATACAATGGTAGATTTTACGTTGTAACCTGCTGCCATAATTATTTCATTTGTTTTAATGAAAGTTTCAATTGCTGCCATAATTATTTGATTTGTTTCAATGAAAGATTTGTGATTTAGCGTCCATATTTTAGTTTGATCTAATATGAACTTTTTCTATCTGATATGATTTTATCTTATCTTGTCTGATTTGATCTGAGTTTTTTCTGATCAGAATTTATTATAGTTGTTTTTTGTTCTTATTATAATCTAATCTGAAGTTTTCTAATGCTTAAGTTGTAAAGAACAAAGCTTTGGATATAGGAATGATTACTTTGGTTAAGCACTACTGTTCATAAGCTTTGTTCCACTGTTCCAACATCTGTTTAAACCTCTCTCAGCTCTCTGTGGAGGTTCAAAGAAGCATCCACCAAACAGGACTTTAGCTCCACCATCCTTAGGTACCTTTTTTCCCACACTCCTTCACCATTCCACTAATCACTCAATTTTGCTTTCATGATGTTAGGACAAATATTTTGTCAACACTTGTTGCAACAAAAGCAACTGATATTGCGTCGAAAATAGTCCAGAGTGCCGGGGAGTTAGTGATTCACTCTCTTGGTGTTGCTGGTCCTTGTATGTAAGAGTCCTCGCTAATGTACGTGTATTACAATGTATGTGTAAGAGTCCTCGCTAATAAGCTTGAACACTAATTACCATGAGTCAATGAAATAATGTGTATTACAATTTAAAAGATGATTGTACAATCGTGAGACAAAAAAAATGCATGTCGAGAACAAACTGTTGTAGGACTAAGTCTACGTGTGATTCTAAACTAAAATTAGGCTAAACTATTGACAAACTAAAATAAGAGATAAGTCATATTAATGGTTGAGTTTGATCCAATTTTTTTCTTCTCATGAGTATTCTATTTATAGATCGAAGGAATGGAAATTATCTTGGACATCATAAGTAGTTTAATCAACCACCCACTAAGATATTAACCTCCACTTTGACATCATGGTCATAAAACCACCTTACACTATCAGTTTGAACACTTTTCTTATAACTTCCACATGAGATTATGGTACCACTTTCCTTTGACTATTCAATAACCATATTCCATTTCCATGCAACTCTTGAAATATAAAAATTGGTGGTCACAGATGCCCTCTAATTTGTGTGGTTGATAGCATGAAACTACACAAATTATTGACATGACACTACAAAGATTATTACCCTTTCAATGGCGGAATTTAGATATGACCTGGGAATCTCCTTATCAATGCATGATGATGTTAATTCATATTAAAAGTTACGATAATAATTCTAAGACCGGAACAAGAGTGGTCGTGGAGTCCACTAACTTGCTCTATGGAGGTTTCTAGATTTTAGTGATTGCTTCACGACCTTAAGTCTTTGATGAAGCAATAATAATGAGACAATCTCAATTCTGACTTTGAGGCTCTGAGATCTTTGTCTCTCTTGACATTCTAAGAGTCTCAATTCTGACGTTGAGACTCTGAGATCCTTGTCTCTCTTGACATTCTAAGAGTCTCAATTCTGACTTTGAGACTCTGATATCCTTGTCTCTCTTGAGATTCTAGCAATGGTAATGCTTGCCACTTGCAACACCAAAGGAGCCTACATCCTTGTTATGCGGTAGTGATGAACATACTATGGGAGAAAAAAAAAGTTGCCTCCTAATCCATACTATGGAAGAAAAAAGGTTGCCCCCAATGTCAATGATTTAACAAATCATGTACCTTGATGCTCCACCTTCAGCTCCATGGCTCATCTTGCTCCGATTATGGTCGCTAAAAATTTGTTAGGACAAAAAACTGTCAAAACTTGTTGGGACATAAAGCTAATAACCACTCTTAGGACAAGACTCAGTCAACAACCATTCTAAAAATATCTTTGAGAAATGGAGGGGATAAATGGCGATAGAAGTTTGGATATCTACAAATGCCTTTAAAATTTATTTATTTTCAATTTTTTTATAACATATAATATAATAAGAGTTATTTATGATCAACATTGTGCATTGACAAATGTACCAGGTCAATATGATGCATGTAATAAGAAAGAAACAGAGTCCATACCATTCCAGGATTCATTTATGGGCCGAAAATATATTTAATGGGCTCATTCAGTTAATCGGCTTTAATATATTATACAGATTCGTGCTATTTTTCCAGCTTAAAAAACTTGAATAACAACAATAAAATTAGAACACAAATTATTGAAGAGGGGGTCTAATTCTTTGTTAAAATCAGACCAACTAAAGCTTACATTCTATTAACAAGCTCATTTCATCTTACTCTAGCCCAAAACTATTCCAAGACATTTAGCACCACTCTAGTCATCCCTTTTCTCCTCCTTTTCATATTTCAGTTTTAGTTTCGAGCTATAATAAACAATTTTTTTTATAAATACATAAGACTTACCAAATGAATTAAACTAGTCACTAAATGGATTAAACTAGTCACTGATAGACTTAGACATTGTGAATATTAAATGAATTACAATATGGAATAAATAGGTCACGAAATTGATTAAACTGATCACTATCTTCGGAAAACGGCTTGCTATCTTCTTAACATCAATGCAAATGAGATTACTGCTTGGCCCATGCAGGTCTCGAACCTGCGACCTTCGCGTTATTAGCACGACGCTCTAACCAGCTGAGCTAATAGGCCGCTTGTTGATATTTAATCGTCACCTAAAATACTTCAATTAAAGTTAGAAAATTTGAATATTGAAATGGGACACGCACTTCCAAGTAAAAGCTCTGATCTTGCTTTTATATTTTCTGCTACAAAAAGTGAGAAGAAAGACCATAATTTGAACTTTGATTTCACCAAATAGTATCTTGTAGAGAAAAGAGAGATAGTAAATTAAAAATGGGTTGGGCAATAGCATTGCATGGAGGAGCAGGTGATATCCCTGTTAATCTTCCTCATGATTTTAGAGAAGCCCGTTTAGCGGCCCTCCGTCATTGCCTTGACATCGGCGTCAATGCTATCAATGCTTCTCAATCTCCACTTGATGTCGTCGAACTTGTGGTATTTCTTTTCTTCTTCCTATTCTTGTTATAATCTATACATCAACTTTTCCATTTAGCACTTGATTTTGTAATTTCTCTTATTTAGTTGATGAGCTTAAATGATCAAGTTTTCTCATAAACTTTTGCTGTTTCAAGGGTTTTATTGTCCCGAAAGTACCTTTTTAATGATCAATGATCTCGATTGCTGTTGTTATTGTTGTTGCTAATGATGTTAATGAGAGGTATGTGTTGATCATAGTTCATTAGAATTTCATCATTTTTATTGGACAGTATATGGTCATCTAGTTTTGCTTCAATGGAAATAAGAAGATAAACTGGGTTATGTATGACCAAATTCTGTCCAAACCCCTGGACGGAATGGTGATCATGCCTTACTGTTTCAACCCAAAACCCATCCCAAAAACTTGCTACTCCCAATCCGTACTAAACAAGGGAACACAAATTATTAAAAAAAACGGTCTAATTTACCATAAAATTATACCAATCAATGCCTACATTCTATTAACAAGCTCATTCTATCTTACTCTAGCCCAATACTATTCCTAGTCATTTAGCACACTCTACTTTCATTCTCTTCTCCTTTCCTAATTTCAATTTTAGTCTCGAAATATAACAAGCGATTCCTAAAAAAAACACATGACTTACCGAATAAATTAAACTAAACACTAAGTAAATTAAACACTAGTATGAATGAATTAAATAGGTCACAAAATTGATTAAACTGGTCCTTATTTTCAGAGGATGGTTTGTTGATTTTCTCTTCTTATTATTGGGTCGTTGCCTAATTTTATTTTTAAAGTAGGCGGTTTCTTGCAAGATTCAGTTGAATAGGGAAATGCATAAATTTTATTCTTATCCCAAACACCAATTTTCTATCATTATCCCATTCATCGACTCTCTATCCTTTTCCTACCCTCTTATCCCGGTGCTTATCTTACATAGTAAAATGAAACTCAATAATAATATGTTGGAATATGCTCCAAAAGTAGTCAATTGTTTTCCTAATAATTAGGATTAGTGGCTAGTAGTAAGTTAGTAGGTAATTATTTTATAATTAAATTTGTTTATTAGGTTGTAAGGTGGTGTGGGTCATGTTCTCCACTACATAGTTGTGTGGCTAACTTTTAGGTTAGTTACTTTTTATTGTAAGCCTATAAAAGGCTATTATATGTATTGAGATTAATTGAGCAAGTTTAACGCAAAACTTTTCCATATTTTATTTGCTCTCCTCTCTACTCTAAAAACTACTACCTCCGTTTTTTTTAATATGCATGTTTGCTTTTGCGCGTGGACCAAGGAAAAAGTGCAAAAGTAAGAGAGAATGTTAGTAAAAGTAAGGAAAAAGTGAAAAAGAGAGAGAAGGAAAGAAAAAGTAGGAGAGAAGTGTAATAATTAGGTGGGCCAACCTTCCATTTATAGGAAAAGGTAGAAAGGTGCATATTAAAAAAAAACATCCCAAAATGGTGAAACATGCATATTAAAAAAAACGGAGGGAGTATCATAATAAATATACTCAATAGAAATCTGTTCTAATCAACAATAATTACTTATAATGAGTGCAAAACATAAAGTAAAAAATCAGTAGTTAATCAGGAAAACTAGATATAATCTGTAAAATTTGGTAGAGAATCAGCAAAACCAGTTATAATCAGTAAAATTTGGTAGAGAATCAGCCAAACCAGTTTTAATCAGTAAAATTTGGTGGAGAATCAGCCAAACCAGTTTTGATCAGTAAAATTAAACAGCAATCATTATATATCAGTTTCGATCAATAAAAGCAATGGTTTTTATCATTATAAATAATTTCGATTCACTAATAATGAGGTGAAGAGAACATGACCTAAGTGACTGCTTGGAAATTGACAACTGCTGCTTGGTTTCATATTGTATATTAGAAATACCTTACTTGTTTTTAGATGATGAAGTTTGTATCATAATGCAGAAAAGTGTAGTTTGATCCCCTCCTTTGGTTATTACTTTATTAGTAACAATTCAGAAAAATTAATAGTATTTGACCTTAACAGGTGCGTGAACTAGAAAACCATCCCCTTTTCAATGCTGGCCTGGGATCTGTCTTAACAACTGAAGGCACTATCGAGATGGAAGCGTGTATTATGGATGGAAACACCAAGAAATGTGGGGCTGTTTCTGGTCTCAAATCTGTTGTGAATCCCATTTCTCTTGCACGTCTGGTTATGGACAAGACTCCTCATATATATCTTGCATTTGAAGGGGCAGAAGCCTTTGCTAGGGAACAAGTGAGTGCATACATTTTCCTTGCATGTTTTGCAATCATGCGTGATTTTGTCAATTTTGTTTTACCCTAACTGTTGCACATTTTGATTGAAGAGCTTGAGTTTTTAAGTTACTAGCTAGGTCAGTCATTACTCTATTATGTTGACTATCTTCATACATGTCATGTACTACGGCTACTACATTTTGCTGATTATGCTGTAACTAAGCAGGGTGTTGAAATGTTGGAACCAAGTGATTTTATCACACCAGCAAATATTGAAAGGCTAAAACAAGCTAAAGAGGCAAACAGAGTGCAGGTACAATCATATGTCCCTTGATTATGAAGCTTCTGCCTGATAAATATTAAAGAAATTCCTGCTTCTTGGGTGTTTGCTCTGAGACCCTTACTTTTTGGGTATTAGCCTTCTCTTAACATGTAGAAATAAGTAGCTCAATTTTTGCTATTCTGTGCCTCTAATCAACCAAAAGAATATTGACTTCACATCTAGCTCAATATTGCTACTCACAATTTGAAGCTATGTTATTTTGTAGCTAGACTACACTCAGCCGATACAGAAAGAAGTGAAAGTAGAAACACTCAATATCAATGGTGATAGTCAATTGGGCACAGTTGGATGTGTTGCGGTAGCTAATGATGGCAACTTGGCTGCTGCAACCTCAACAGGAGGCGTGGTGAACAAAATGGTAGGAAGAATCGGGGATACCCCAATCGTTGGTGCGGGCACATACGCCAACACTTTTTGTGCTGTCTCTGCCACCGGGAAAGGAGAAGCCATCATACGTGGTACCGTTGCACGAGATGTGGCTGCACTTATGGAGTATAAACATCTTTCCTTGAAAGAAGCAGCTGCGTATGTTGTGGAGAACGGGACCCCTGAAGGCAGTTTTGGCCTGATTGCTGTATCAGCTACAGGAGAGGTTACTATGCCTTTTAATTCTACTGGGATGTTTCGGGCTTGTGCAACCCAAGATGGTTACTCTGAGATTGCAATTCATAACCTAATTCAAGATACATCGGATCCAACAGAGTGCGTTTTGTATTAAATATATATGTGTGAGCATTCCACTTTGTTTGGTGAATGAAGATTTGCTGGTGACAAAATGAAATATGCCCTGAAACACAGAATGACAGCTTACTGATTCACACAAGTTGGCCAAGCAAACCTTATTTCAAACAAAGAGTACATTATAAGATTGCCATAAGACTTATCCTCATATCATAAGGCAAAGAGTTCCGATTTTATTTAGTCCGAAACCTAATTAGTAAATGCAACTCTATCTAAATAGTTTGTTTTCGATATTTTTGCTTCTAAACGAAAAATGAAATTAGTTAAATTTGTGAAGCCAGTGTTCTTGAGACAGGGTGATTATTATGCAGGCAGCAGGATGAGTTTCTTCTTTTTCAGTTGATCTGGACGTCACATGTTTGCAAATGACAATTTAGACCTGTTATGACGAACTTTAATAAAAAGAAATTCAAGTTAATGCCACAATACCAGTCAGCAGATATCATAAGCAAATAATTGGAATTCATTTTATAGAAGTATATTACTTGCAACATCTCCTAACTTCGGTAATGATGTCGAATGTAAACGAACCGGGACAGAATTGATAGACCAACTTTCACGCACAATAAAGCATTGAAGGAGTAGCACAACGAAGTGCAAAGGCAACAGTAGTAACCGAGACCATTGCATCAAATTGACATCTCTAAGGCAAGATGGCTACCATCTATCCAGAGTACAATTACAATCGAGACCAAAATTGCTATGAATTTATTACACAATGCTACAAAAATAAATAAGAATCTAAACTCTATCAAAGGCCAGAAAAATAAAATCCACCAGCCAAAAATGAATCATCAGCCCCAAATTTTTTTTTCTCTATTTCAACTTGTGGCCTCCTAAATCTGTAAAAGCAACTTCATCTATCAGAATATCTATGTAAATTGAGGCACTAAAGCGTGCCAACAAGAGATCCTATGAAAGGTTTAAACTTTAAATCCCTTTTTCACTCTACAATCGGTTGAATCGCAGGCTCCAGTGTGCTGACTGCATAAATTACCAGCAAAAACTCCAAAACCAAAACCGCAAAACTATTCAATTTGTAACACATTCCTGAAGATATGTACTGCTCTGGTTCACATATCGATGCCACAAAGGTTTATACCGGCCAATGCCCAACTTTAGCCATGGCTTCATGTTCCCATTAAAGTGAATAACAGCTGCACTTTCTATTAGACGATTATCAATGTTTGGATCATATCCTAATCCAAGTACGTGCCATCTTCGATCAAGTGGCTCTGTCAATCCATAGAAACTGAGAAGTCCGGGAGGAAGAGTACCAAGCTTCCACAATGACCTATCAGAATTTTGCTCCATCCAGTAATGATAACGTGTAGTCACATTCGCTTTTCGCCAAACAATCAAATCGAAAACATTCATGCCAAATGCCCATCCACAAGCTTGAGGATCAAACTTTGAGCTGATTATTGGGTTTGAAAAATTAAGATATTTATAGTACCGATGAAATGCTTCAAGGCAAGTTTCAACAGCTCCGTTAACATTTCCATGCAAGTCCAACGAAAAAAGTGGGGTCAGATCTTTTTGGACAACCACATCATCGTCAAGGAAAACTACTTTCTCCAGCTGAGGGTAAATGTCAGGTACATAAAACCGAAGGTGGTTCAATAACGATAGGTATTTTGGATTCCGGAACTTGGGCTCAACTCTGAAATCTTGTGACCCACTGAAGTAGTAGGCTTGTGAATCAGGGTCAAGCAGCTGTTTGAGGACAGGAGAGTAAGAGGAATTCAACCAGGTGAATTCTTCAATATTTTGAACCTCTATGGTTGAGCCTTTGAAGTCATTATTAAGAAACCAAGTCTCCATAGCACCATACGTGACACCATCTGTAACTATGTGGAAGACAAGCTGCTTAGGATGCTCAGCATTGGAGATAGTAGAGTTGACAACTACTGAGACGCCAAGCAAATTATCTGAAAATATGCAGAAATGATACAGATTGTTGTCCACAAGTCGAGGAGAATTCTTGTTCTCCTCTGCCAGCGGCTGTAGCGATGGCTTCTTCAACCAATCAGCCATCAATTTAATGTTCAAGCAATGATGACTCTTCGGTAACGATTCAGCAGCCAACTGCCCAAAAATTGTGCTCTGAACAGTTGCTGCATGCGCACGCTCTTCAAGTGCTTGAATGTGAGATTTCATTGTCATTATAGTGGTAGCTATGTCATAATGAGCATCCTGAGACTTGAAGATCAGAGATGACAAGCTTTTAATTATGGGTTCAGCTTCATCCAGGGATATAGCCTCTCCTCTCATAGCAGCTTTTGAAAGCAGAAGCTGGCAACTTCTGATCCTTGAGCTGAGCTCCCAAGCTAACTGAAGGTTGTTGTGCTCTTTTGCAATGATAACATATGCCTTGGCAAGGGTCATTTGATCAGCTAATTGCCTCGCAACTGAACCCGAACTTAATAACTGGTCTGTAAAATTTAACCGCTCCCGAACAGGTTCTACTGTGTCATCTTTTTCCTGTCACATTAGGGTCATTAAACATTGTTAAGCCACTGTTAGTAATAATCCAGATGCAATACAAGCTATTCCAAGGTCCAAAGACATAACTTTCCAAATATAAGGGTACGATTATGAAGTTACATGCATACGTTACTATGTTACTTCAACACTGCAATTCACCCTGCACGTTGGAGTCAAATACGATATTGTCCAATACTTTCACCGACGCAAAACACAATGTCCATTGGATACTCCACATTACGACACCACACTGACACTTGTCCAAAACAGAGGAGAGCCTTGACAACTCAATTTAGCTCCGTTTTTCACTTGTGCTGCTAAGTTTTTTTTGTTATTATTAGCTGCCTTCCTTTTGCAAATGTTAGGTGGGATTCAACATCTCACTGTTGACTATGTTCAAAAATATCATACACTTGAAGGGATTTATACTAGATAGTAGATACTATTTCAAGCCACTTACGATGGTGTTTTATTACTGTCCACAAAAAAAAAACACACTGATTAGACCATATCCAAGTGTCATAAAATTTTGAAACTCAAGGTCAGGTCTTTTGCTCCCTACTCGAATCAACACTCATTGAAGTATATTATTACAAAATCATAACAGTCCAGAGACTACAAAATTTGTGATGATCTTTGAAAATACCGAGCACAATAACGCACATTAACCGGCAACAAGCAGTATATGCATTTTGGTCCTGATTTAGGTATATGCCAAGCAGAAGATCGTGTATGGAAGTCCAAGGTGATGCATTTTGACTAAATGATAGTGTATGTGTGTGTACCACTCGTCATCAGCTTGCCGCTAGAGATGGAACTGAAAGGAGATTTTAAACAAGAAAAAAAAAGCATGCATGCTCTTGGAGATGCATTGCCTTAGACATTCATATGCAACGTTCCATATACAATAATATATATATGGTTGAATTCTATCAATAATTTAATTGATTGTCTTCAATGGGCAAAGATGTAACTTCACAACAGATTAGCTAAAAATAGGTACTGAAAGTGACGATTTGGAAAAAGGAAAGGCAATAAAGTAAAACAGCCCTAAATCGAGATACACCGTATATTGCATCAACAACAACTTAAATCTAACACAAATATGCTCAAAAATCATAAGTGTCTTTCAATAATTAAAGAAAAAAAACTTGCATCTCATCCAGTTATATTTCAACAATATCCATCAAGCATCAGTGAGCAATCCTTTCACCAACTATTTATAATTGGCTAACGGCAGAATGAGTAGATGATTAATAGCTTTACAAGCTTCAGCATACAAAGATAGACAGATAACAAAGATATATCTCTATCAAACATAATATGGATTCCATATATATAGTAAATGTGTAATGATAAGGAGGTATGCATAAAGGTCTAGATGCTGCGCATAAAATCTTTATGTCGTAAAGCCATCATTGAAGGGAAGGGAAAGCTCTAGGGAAAGCTTGATAGTCAGCAAGGTTATTCATTAGAAGGTAATCTGATCGTGAATGGAGTGGACGTGGAGTCAATGCCAGTTTATCTGTCTCTCTGTCCAATCTAAAGTGTCAAAACGTTATATCCTATCTGGCTATTTTAGGGTCCAACCGATGTGGATGCTAGAGTAGGAGCGAAGAGTATGTGGGAGTTGGTGACTGACCTTCATATACCTCTAATTTTATAAGCACTCAATTCGATACAATTCTGTTACGTGTCAATACACACAGAAATGCATATTCAGCGAGACACAGAGGATTAAATTATGTTCTGCCAACTCATGTCTTCTAAGTAAACAGCCAAAAATTATGGCAGAATATCATTTTGAGGACAGGTGTATTCTACATGACAGGGTTCATACAAAAGAGATTTGTAAACCATAAATGATTAGATAGTGGAAAAAACCCGACATACGTGCTATCAATAATATGAATAACAAGCTTTGTGGTTAACGAGTATAGGACCATCATAATGCAATGTCAAAAAAGCAGGAAAATCACGGGTTGCCACAATTCGTACTTCCCAAATCTTCCTCTCACAGCTTCTACAACATAAAGATTGAGGAGTGTAGTATATCAAGACCAAGTATTTAAGCCTTGTATTTCCATGGAATTCCAAAAGCAACTCCCAAATATAATAATAACTATGTTTGTGTGATTAACTAAGCCAATAATGGGCACTAGAACTTGTGGGAAAGAGCCACCACGAGCTTTACACAATTGATTGGATTGTATAGATAGCCCTTCAACACATATAGGTTGTCGAAAGGATCTTGGAGACCTATCAAAGCACCAAAGTCAAAATCTTTCAGAAAATGGATTCCTATTCGAAGGGTGCACAATGGCATGGATAAGCTCATACTAACCCGTCAATTTGGGATGATCCAATCCGGGATTTTCCCAAGGAAGCATCGGAAAGGAATAGGACTGTAAAGAAACAAATAGTACTCTCTTTAAGAAAATTCTAAATGTAGGCAATAATCATGCGTGATAGTTTTATTTAACAGACAAAAATGGTGGGACAAAATATAGAGTATTATTAGTACAAGGGCAATCTTTTCAGGACACCCGAAAAAGAAACATAGGGCAAACAAGGAGTATATATACGGTGCAAGTGGGATAAATCAAATGGAAATCCCTTCTCTACCACCACCAAGCATAAACCTCTACTACCTCCGTTTCTCCCCTTCCTCCTCGAACAACAACCATACCAAAGCCTAAATCTCAAGGTATGATGACGGCACCTTCCTCTTCAAGACTCCGGTATCAACGTTTCTTTTCTATGGCAGCCAATCTCACCTTCCTTTACAAACAACATCAAAGGCAAAGCCTTAATTCCAAGATATGGTGTCAGAATCTTCCCCTTAATCAGCATCTTTCTCCCTCAACCACGCCATCATCACAATCTAAGTTATACAGATGGTTTAATATAACCATCAAATTCCCAAATGGAAACCTTTGATGGTCGATTTCAGCCATCTTCAAACCCATAGATACTTCCTCTTCAATGGAAATGTAATTTTTAGAAAGAAAAAAACAACAAATTGCTGTAATTTAATGGTAAAAGCCTTAAAAGGTGAAGGCATTGTGGTAGGCAAGCTAGTGATTTCATGGGTTTTGGCTTGTGGCCAACAATTTTTGGTAGTCAAGAGGCAGTTCTCCACCAGTCCTCGGTTTTGTAATAAGCCGACTGCCGATTTTCGTGATTTCAAAGACAGGGAGTTGATGACACCCATCTCAGGTAGTGGTGGAAGTGCAAAGGCGGTGGTTATGACATTTATTGTGGTTTGAGGTCTGCCAGGATGGTGATGGAAGTTGGGTTCCAGAGATGGAAGCATAGAGGTAGAGAGAGAGTTGTCTAGGTGGGACTGTTCACCTGCGCGGGCGGTGGGGTTTGGGGAATAGAAATCCGGAAGGGTGGGTGGGAGGAAATCAGAGAAGAAGAGTTTGGGGGGAACAGTTGGAAAGAAGAAAAGGGAATTTTTTTTAAAAAAAATTGAACCGAATATAGCTACAGGAGCTAAGAGGTTGATTCTCTTCCCCTTTTTTGATAAAACCAAACCAAGCGGCCGGTTTTTGAAATCCCTAGAACTTGAATTTTGAATATATTGACATAATTCACATTGTAGAATCTCACATGACCACCAATCCCAGAGAATGAGAACAAGTGAAAACAATCTAACACCATAATCAAGCATTTCCTTCCCCACTCTTCAACCATTCCTACAACAAAATACTAGCCTGGAAAAAATAAAGGGGTCAAGCATGGTGCAAAAATACGGCGCTGAATTGGAACGATTTTCAACTTTGGCGAACCGAATTCAACCGGCAACAAGGTGGATTTAAAAAGCCCGATATTTTGGACAACAAGGGTTCGCCCGTTTCCGCTGCAAAACGCCACTTTGCAAGTTTTTTGCAAATCTTTTTAGAGATTTCTTATCTTTACTTTTATAGTAGCACTTTTCTACCTCCAATTATGACTCAAAGACAAGAAAGAGAAGAGGCACCACCGCACTACTGAACCCTACATAACTCTACTAAGATCTATGAGTGATTGAACCAAACAGACCAAAGAAAAAAGTCTAAACTAAATTCCTGCCACGACAACCGCAACACGGCCCGTGACCATTGTATCCGTTCCGTTACCCTGAAATCATGACCATTCCCGTTTCCGAAACCGAAACCGTATTTGGGGTCAAGTGAAGTGGAACAACTAAAGTCCACAAGATAGGTTCAACAAGTAGTACAGAAGAGCAATAAGCCATCCCAATAAGTAAATAAGTTTTATAATTTAATCCATCAGCTTCAAGATGTAATACTTCAAAAAGAAGAAAAAAGACCAATACAGGAATTGTATGTGTGATCTGAATCATCCGGATTTGAGAATGGGGCTACATGAGCTATTAATGAGGGCATGAAACTTCTGAGATTGTCATAAGACGAGGAACAAAGTTTAACTATTTCTAGCAGAACTCGATGCAAAATCCAGAGATACAGAGCTTGGTGCACACAGGGGAAGAAAAATAACAGCAGTATCATAACTATGACTTCTGAAATAAAACCAACTGAAAACAATACTAAGTTAAGCTCTTTATAGTGCATGAGCTTTACATTCCTAAGCATCTCTTTCCAAACTCTTAACAAAAAAAAAAAAAAAAACAAGTTACACATCATAATCATAAGAATCTTTCTTTACGTCTAAAAGACTGTAACTGGGCAGTTCCAAATGCTGGCACAACAAGCTCATGAAACACTAAAGCATAAAGCCCCAACATGACAAAAGGAACCATACTCAAATTACAAATTTGTAAACGGAGAACATGACAGTACTCACAAAAGCAAAATAAACTACATTACACAAATATGCCCACAGTAATTGCAACAATTATATCACATCATCACCCATTTAAAGAAAAATGTACCAATCTTGAAGCCAAAAAAAGCAGCAGAAATCACGTAAAGGCCTATGATTTGTAAAAATCTTGCTAATCATCCTTCCCACATAGAGATGAGGATGACCAGAGTAGAAAAAGACCCTTCCTAGAACGCCCTTTACAATAAACAAGTGGCTAAGGACCTGAAAGACGCGAACCTAAAGCGACATAGAAATAACCATAATGAAGCATGACTTAAGGAGATTATTCAGGTACTACCTCATCCATCTAGATTCTTAACTTTCTTTGAAAAATGTAAACTCAATACACATAAACAACTAAAATTTACAAATCTCACCAACTTATATACATATATTACCAAAATCAGGCCAAAATAAAAGTTTTCAACAAGTTCCCAACTTTGTAAACAATACTCATAGTTGACATAACCACCAAACGAAAACAACCAATATACTTTGAAGTAATCCATGATCTCTCATATGACATCTCACCTACATACTATCAATAAAATCACCTTGACCCACAAACAAAAATTACAAACACCCAACTATCTTCAAATGATAAGGCACTCAATTCTATATATGGCTACAAATAATCAATTTCTCCATCAAAAATTAACATAACAAATAAGAATAAGTGGGTTTAGAAGGAAACTTACAAGTGTCGGTTGAGAGACATGATCTTGATTGTGATTATGTTGAACAACAAACAAAAGAATAGCAGCAAACAAGAACAAACCAAGAAGTGCCCAGATCCAATTCGTTATCCGTCTTCGAACCGGACGCCCGGCACCCCGTCGGCGCATCTTCCACAAATTCAAATTCACTACAAAAATCAGCAATCTAAGCTAAACCTATCAATCAAGATTTGAATCACCATCTTAAAGATTCAGTTTTTGCAGCACCCAGGAACTATTTCTTGATTGAAAACTCAATACAAACAAAACCCAGAACAGTTTTAATGTTGAAAATTGTGCCCAAAAGTTTGATTTGGATAGTTATGAAGCAAAAGATCACACCCAGATATGAGTATCAAATGGGGTTTCTTTCCTTTCACAAACGCGTTTAAAGTAGTGTTTTTTTTCCCTTGTATGTTTTTTTAACTGGGGTTTACTGAGATGATGAAAGGGAAAAGAGCAAAGGAAATGGTGGATATGAGCGGCAAATGATGAACAGAAGAAGAAAGTACAGATTTGGAATGGGGACAGTGAACAGCAAAGGGAATCCACCACATTTATTTGGGCAGCCTTTTTATTAAGAAAGAGCTTTGAGATTGAGAGGGAGGGACAAATTGTCAAGTCTTATTTTTTTTTCCTGTGAGCACACTGGCCGGGAAGTGAAGGGAAGGAGAAAGGTCTCCACATGAATCCATGTGCATGCTCCACCAAAGCAACAAGTAGCCACTAGCAAAGTATTACTCAAATAGTACTTGGTAAAGTTTGTATCTCGTAAATTTAGGGTTATTATCAATTAGACAATTACTAAATTGAATCGAGGTTATTAGAGGTATTTTGAAATAACGAGTTTTATCTGCTAAGTTGGATCGAATTAACATACCATTGGTTTGAATAAGGTGTTTATTCTGCCCGCAAATCACCGGGCTTGCTAAGGGTAGGGGTCGTAGATAAGAATCCTTATTATTCCAGTTAATGGCAAGAATGTTGATTGGCTGTTCGTAGGGTAAATCAGTAGTATTTCTCCTTACCAACCTAAAACATTGTGCATGCAACTTTGCTATTATGTAGTCTTTGGTGTTGAATGATAAAAATTAAAATTTAAACAAAACAAGGTGTTAGAACAAAGTACATGATAAGAAGAAAGCAACAAAGAAAATAGAATAACTCTTTTAAGCGTGTTATGACACTTTTCCAAAAGCAATATTCCAACCCTTATAATTGACCATGGGTTGCACCGAATTCAATTTCGATATACACAGAAGAACAGTGAAAGTCACGCTCACTGAGAGTTTCACTCAAATTAGAATAAAGAATTTGAGTAGAATTGTTGTGATGATTAATCTCTAAGAACAAGAGGGAGTACAATGTTTGATATATATAGAATGAATTTCTATATAACCTTCATCTAAAGAGAGTAAACCATTTATAATATTGTTGTTGCAAAGCCTGGAAATCGACGATAAACGCTCTTGGGCATAAAACCGTCAAATGGAGGCCACTGAACATAGTAAGACAAGAACTCGTTGCAAAAGCAGATCGCGGATCGCAATAAACTTGGTCGTAGGGAGTGACCCTACCCACGGTGTCATGGACCGAGTGTTTTGACCTCGGATCGTAGGCACGCGCTTGCCTTCTATGGGCAAATGTGCTAGCAATCTGCGAAAATGAGACTCTTTGAGGCTCCTTAAGCACGAGCACTCAGTATCTGAAAAGGCATTCTTACCTATTGGTGACAAAAGCGCAAGAAGAGGGTCAATTGGGGCGCTCGTGTGCACAAGGGGGGCATGAGCAGAGATGACGACGAGATGTACCTATTTTGAGTTTAGTTGGATGTTTTATAATATGTAGTGGCACAAGCTCTAAGTTGGTCACCACCAACAAAACAATATTATAAAGGAAGCAACAACTGATAAAAGGTCTCAAGTTTCATTAATTCACTCTTACCCCCTAAAGAGGCTTAAGCGTGAGCTAATACCAATTTTTGTTGAATAATGGATTTACAGTAACTCAATAATAATGAAAGCTAAAGCCTATGAAAAAGAACTAAAAATTAAATAAAAGACTGTAAAACATAAACTAAGGACAATAAAAGTAAAGGCGAGTTGGGCTCTAACATCCTACCCCACTCAATGAAAATGAAAACATTCTATGTTGAACTTGATTGTCTCTGGCGCGCCGTTGGTTTTTGGCGGTTGCTGGAGTCTTCTATCTTGTTTCTTCTTGAGTATATGTCGACGCTGAGAAAGCTTTCTTAGAAGGCTTACAGAGAGTTGCTTCCTTGAGGTTGTGGTGTGAGGTACTCAACTTGGGTTGATGCATCTTTGGAGTCCATCTCTATGGTGCCCGCTTGGAAATCTATTTTTTCTGAGGCTTCACCCTATTTCTATTTCTATTCTGGCTCGCTCCATTCAGGAGATGTCTCTTTGGAGTAGCTCTTGGCTTCTTACACGAGAAAATATGTTTCGAGCAAGAAACTTGTATTTGATTTCTATTGCTAAAGGGTCTCTTTGACGGTTATGCTTTTGTGGCCTCATCACTCGCAATGTGTTGTCTCGTATGCAAGCTTGTCTCTTTGAGGTTTCCTTTTTCTGAAGTTCCATCACTCGCATTGCCGAGATCTGTCAAACTTCTTCTTGGGGCACATATCTCATTGCACCCATTTTATAAATAGCCTTCATCTGTCTAGACGGCTCATCATCATTGTTGGTCTTTGCAGTTTCGTCTAGTATTTCTTCGACATACATAGCGGCTACTCTGCGTTGAATCTTGTTGAGCTCCCCTTTGTGCTTACACTTTCACCAGCGATATGGGCTTCGATATAACATGCAACTCAACTTCATAGTATTTGCTGAAGATGTGTCGGCTCTGGATTCTCTTGAATCTCGGGGAAAGGGTGACCCTTGCTTTTGGGAGTCGTATCCCCCAGTTGTTCTATTGAATCCTGACAGGCTAAAGTCGTATTACCTTATAAAAAATAAATCCTAAAGTCCTCTAACAACAATAGTTAAGGGAAGTAGGGTTGAATCCATAGGGAGACAGAGTTTCTAAGTCAATATTCAGCCAAACAGCTACTTCAGACAAGATCAGACAAGAATTAGCTGAACTACTAATTAAACTAATAAAAGTGGGATTTAAACAATGGATTAAAGGTCTAGGGCATTAGTTCGGTCCACCATGCCTATACCAATCAAAAGGGTCGAATAACTAATAAAATCTAGGTCTAGGGTCGAACAATCGGAGCCAATGTTAAGCATATGATCGGGTCATAACGCTCTCAATTCAACATATGAAGTAAGATTGATCACATAAGCAGAATCAATAGTCTGTTCTAAGCCTCTAAAAGTAAGCATATAATCGGGTCATACTCAAGTTGCCAAACATAGTTCATGACATTGTACACTGACATAAACTATGAAATAAAGAACGAATCACACTACAATTGAACTAATCAAAATCTAGAACTAATATCAATTCAAATATGAATCATTGTATAAACATGGTTTTCCTCCCTAAAACCCTAGAAATTAAACTACTCAGACATGATTGAATAAAAAAATAACAAAACTAATACAAAACCCTAATTTTTGCATCATGGATGAATTAAATAATCAAACTAAGCAAACAAGAAATAAAAGAAGGAATTAAGAGTAAGAATAATACCAATTGACGGAAAGCATAAACTTTTATTGAAAATAATCAAAGGTTTGATCACCTTTGGAACTAAACTAAAAGTGTTTAATATGAAGAGGTTCTAAAACTAATGCTAATGAACAATGAAAATAAAGTGTCTTACAAAATAAAAGAAGCTAACTATTTATGCTAAACTCTAAACTAGATAGGAGAAGGGTTACAATTTAGGCCCAAAAAAGGCTAAAACGTAGCCTTCGGGTAGAGGGGCTGATTGGGCTAAAGCCCGCTCGATCGGGTAAAATATGATGAAACTGGATCAACTTGTGACCATATCTCCTAAACCAGAATTCCGATTGGGGGCGTGTGGCCTATCATTGGAAAGATATTAAAGTATAGAATCCAACCCAATTGGAATTTCTTGATTATCAATTTTCTATCAAAAGTTATTATGAAAATAGTGAACGTGTGTCATTTTTAGCACTTTTTTACTAACTCTTTGTTTCATTCCAACTCAAAATTATCCCAAACGAATGCATAGTGATCCTTTTGCAAGATGCATTCATCTTCAATGATTAATTGTCTTGATTTTATATAATTATAATCAATTTGCATCAAAATAACCTGAAAATCATCGAAACACACAAACAGGGAGTAGTAGAGCACATTTTATGTAAATTCATGTCATTACGCACCTAAATGCTCTAAAAGGAGTTCTAAATGCATTTAAAAACTACATATAAATGCGATACATCAAATCCCCCAATAGAGTTGGACGTCTCCTGCGAACCATTTCTTGGGCTCCTTTGGGAAGCTCATAGTTAGGACCTTCGAGAGAGCAGCTGGGCCTATACATTCTCCAGCTATGCAAATGTCCCGGCCTCCCGATAATGTATCTACCTTATGCCTCATAATCTCACTCTACGCCCATTCCATTAACAAAGTTGAACAATCGATATTTCTCATGCATCGATCGAATGTCCAACATGAATGTAGAATATTCCATTACATAATTGCGGATGGTGCCCATGTAGCAGATCTCCTGCAATTCAGTGCCATTTTCCTACAGTGGATAACTTCGATATTAATTGAGTTTTAATCAAGATAGTGTCGGTACCTTCATTCCTTCAATACACCCTTTTGTTCTTTACGATTTTCTTACTTGTTCCCTTAATGTTTCAAACATTTGTAATCAATCTTAGAATTTGAGTAAGGGTTTTTTGAGTGAAATCATGTATTGAGAGAATCTTTAAGTGAAGCAAGAGAAAGGGGAAGAAACTTGAGTGAGTTTCAAGAGAAATGAACTTCAAGTTAAGTTCGAGAACAAACTGTTGTTGGGAACTTGAGTTGCGGGTCGAAAGTTAGTAAGTTTGTAACAAAGGTTTTTGGCGTGTTATAGTGGAAAATCTTGAGTGGAAATCCCTTATGGTCGAGGTTTTTTTCTTCCTTTTGGGCCTATTTAGGTAGTTTTTCCTTGTAAAAATCTCGTGTTTCCTTGCTAGATTTTTCTTGTGCAAAAAGTTACACTTATGTCTCACAATATAATTCACCCTCATCTTATAGTGTTCCTATAAAGTCATCATACACTATTTACTTTTCATTGTCGTATTGGAACTTCTAGCTCCACCCGAGGAAATTCTCACTATTATCTTTCCTATTTCTTTTTATGCTAGGTCAAAAAGAAAAGATCCTGCAGTTCCTGTTGATACTAATCTTATTAACACCCTCAAGCAACTCAAAAGAAACCACAAAACAGTACTTGTCTAGCTAATAAACATGGACATTTTAAAGAAGGGGCTCCAAGTACAACCATGTCTAAATCACTGGAGTCTTACTAGGTGTCGACCTTGATGGTATTTCCACTAACCCGACTATGACCATTATAGCTATCGCTAATTTTGAGATAAAATACGCCCTCCTCTCTATGATACATCAAAACTAGTTTGGAGGGAATACTACTGAAGACTTGGCTAATCATCTACAACGGTAATAAAAGCTTTATAGAATGGTTAAGACTTCTGTCGTCACTCTAGATCAGCTTAAGGTTATGCTTTTTGAGTTCCATGGGAATGACAAGGTGCAGAATTGGTTAAATGACATCATCGAAACTAAGTGGAGTGAGATGTCTGCAGCCTTCTTGAAGGAGATTACCCCCACCAAAATAGCAGAGGTCGAAAGTGCACCACATTTTAGCAAGATCCCGACGAACCTTTGAGGGAAGCATATGGTAAGTTTAAAGACCTATAGAGTGAGTGTCCACACCATAACCTAGACCAAGGGTTCCTCACCAAAACCCTCTATAATAGGCCGTAGCCAGGTACCAACAACACTGTACAACTTTTTAGATGGCTAATCTGGTAGTCAACGATCATTCTTCTTCTAGGGACATTACGAGGAAGAAATTAGATGTTGATGCATTAATCCTTCTATCCTCACAAGTTTCCCTAGTGAGTGAAGAGTGCCCAGTTTGGACTACCACCCATGAGCATAAATGCTATGTTTGCTCTAGCATCGATCACCTCTTCTTATTGCGAGGTGTGAAGTGTTCAAGGCCACTTCGTCCATGATTGCTCCGACAACCAACGCAATAACATACTACCCAAATGCAGCATGTGTAACAAACTGTCCTTTAACAACCTAGATACGTTAACGGAAATAACATCTTGGATGATATTGCCACTAAGAGTAACTATTAATAAGACAATAATTCTAAAGGATCAATATATATTCCTCAAGTTTAAAAGGAGTATTAATTAAAGTTTCAAAAATCAAAAGTCAATGAACTTTCTCAAAATACCGCAGGTCAAACATCCTCCAAATTTTCAAATATCCAAAAGGTAAATAGTTACAACATAAACTAAAGAAAAATCATAACGTCCATGGTTTTCCTAACATTATCATCCTTAACATCGTCTACAATGGCCAATATGATAGGGTAAGACCCTAAGCCCAATCTCACATTCCCAGCCCATACGAAGACTATTCGACAATCATTCAGCATATGTAGAAATAAGACCACAATTTTACAGTCAGTGGGGAGCAACTAGCAGTTCTCCCTTAATCAGTCAACACAAGCTTTAAAAGCAAGGAATCAAGTATAAAAAAACAATAGTATGATTGACAAACATATAAATCATGTGGAACATGTAAACAACAACAAAGATATAACATAACAACTATTAAGACATGATATCTTAAATTAAAATAGAATCAGGACAAAATTAACTTGATGGTATCACATAATGATGTAAAACATTTGATAACTTCAAATAGAATTTCAAGGAATGTATTCAAAAATAAAATAATTTATATAAAAATTTTCAATCGGACTAGTGAAACACGCAGGCCCACTTCCTAAGGTTTGTCAAGACGCATCACCATCAATCACTACGAGAACTGATTAAGTCTAAGAATGACCAAAATCCCAGCTCCGAATTGATGCCATCAACGACCTAACACAACAGAGTTACATGACAACGACAATTAACCCAAGTAAACATAATATGTTCTACTCGTAACACGCAGCCCAAGTAATTAACATTGTTCATACCTTTGAGATGCCAACAACGGCCTAACAATCAAAGGGATCTTAGACCGTGTTAAAACATAATTTAGTTCAATCATAATTTCATTTCATAATGTTCATTAAGACACCAAAAGGCCTTACATTTATCAACCAAAATTTTAATTGCCTGAGATTCTCAATAGTCTTACACTCAACAAATTGAAAAATCGTCTCACAAACAACTAAATATAATCTTAAGTTGGGAAACTCAAAGTACTCATTCGAAAAAATTTTACTTAGCCAAATAACAACTTCAACCAAGTAGAACAACAAGCGAATCAAATCATAATTTAACAAGATATACATACTAAACCGTACTCAAACATAATCCATAGTAGCATAGGGAAGAACTGATAATAAAATAAACATGATGTAAACACATATACGCAAAAATAAACGAGCACATACATGACACAGAAGCAGACAACAGCTCGTGGTTCGCTACCAACCAGGCTCGTGACTCGCTACGGTGCTTCTATTTCTAGTTCACAACAACGACTAACAACAATCAAACATGCTTTCGATTGTATTCAAACTTCCCTAGCATGATTCTATTGCCAAAAAACATCTAATTGCATACTTAGACATATTATAAGCATCCTAATTCATACTCAACATGATAATTTATGAAACTGGCAAATTCCTTATTTTACAAAACTAACATAATTCTTACAAGACTAACACTTAGACTAGATGATCATGTATTTTCATTGAATTAAGGAATTCAAGAAATCAAGTATGAACATGGATTAATCGAATAAATAATATTCACACAAACAACTTAACATGATGGATCTTACAAAAAACAACGAAACCATTACACATAAAGATAACTACAACTTTATGTAACAACTTCCTACCTATAACATGAGCATGAATTCAAAGGTAATACTAACATAGATTTGACACCTAATCACATCATGCTAAAGAGAAGAATTCAGGACAAGAATTATAAATCATGCATATTTCCAAGTACATGCATGATGAAAACTTAACGAAAACTTAAACTAATAACAACATGATCACCTACTCGATTCTAATCTCTTTTCCTAAACCTTTAAAACACGTGAAACTAATCTAGCGGTAATGCTAGTTACTCTAATTTTCATGGATATTTTTCACAAAACGACAGAGAAAACTAGGAGAAGAGAGAATAAGATTATTTTTGAAAACTTTCTAAGAAACCGATTTTTCACGTCTATTTAGAATGAAAACTACGACTACTCCTTTTAGCAACTTCAAAAACCGATTGCACCAAGAGCAAGAACTTTTCGAGTATATGGATTTTGATTACTTACTCGTCCAATTCCGATAAGAAACGATGAAGATATGATGCAAACAAAAATGGGTGGCAGAAATGGACGAAATGAGTGGAAGAGATGAGAAAAGAAGGGAAGAGCAAGTGTTTTTGTCGAATTTTTGATTAAGTTATATCAAATATGATGGTGATTGAGGGGTTAAATGGGAGAATCAAGGGAGTAAACCGAGTAATCGTGGAAGGTTTAATGGAAAGAGGGTGAGTCAAGGGATGCAACTCTTGACATCATATGGTTATAAGAGTTGGTCTTATAAGAGATCGCCTAATTTTAAATTAAATTATTGGACACGTATTTTAAGGATATAAATTTTTATTTATGCAACTCTTGGTTAGACATGTATTTTGAGGATATAAATTGTTATTTGTCTGTCAAATGATATTTTAATACAAAAGTAGATGTCATATGAGTTATTTAGATCTCTTTTATTAAATGAGAGAAATGTCGAGTGACTTATTTTAAAAAGATAGAATAGGAGACCCATGTGATCATTTATGGGATATAATGGTGTTAGAATCTCTATTATATAAGTGAAGAGGTGGGGTGGACACCAAAAAGAAAAAAAGGAAAAATAATTAAAATAAATCAATGAGTTTATTAAGTAATTAAGTTTTATTTCCAAATTTAGCCATCAGATTTTTAATAAAAGATGTTCATAAGTTCTAACTAAAATATCTAAAAACCTACAAAGTAAAAACAATTAGAAAAAATATCAACGATTATATTTTCTTGAGATCTATAGATAGAAACCCACTTTGCTATACTTTTATATACTTTTGAAATTTTTTATTTTGAAATACATGAGTAAATTGATTGTTCATGAGTGAAGGCACATTTGATCAAATTGATCCTGATAAAATATTTTAGTATGAGTGAGAAATATGATAAAGTATTTTCAAGTACGTTTGAATTTTTCCTCATTTGGATAATGAGCAAAAAAATACCTTACCGGATACTATATAACAAAAGTTGTAGTTGATGGTGGGGAGTAAGGGATGTTTTCAAATAAAAATGAGCCAAAATGACTTTAGCTTGAAAATAAAATATGGTGTGCACCTTCATATTTTATCATGTTACAGTAGCCAAAACACACATCGTATGCAAAAAAAATTAGGATTTTTTGTTCAAAACCACCTAAATTTTCATGTTTTTAGAAACTTCCACCTTAATGAATTTTTCTTTTAAATTTCCACCTATCATTCCCAATTTTATTAGAAACTCCCACCACTTAATGATTTTCGTTAAATTCCGTTAACAAAACAGTGAAGTGGGGCCCACATATGCATTGTATTATTAGTTTACGCTGAAATTGAAGTCAATTTCATCAATTTAAGGCCAAATCCTCAACAAATTTAGAGCAAAATTTGGAACGAATTACAACTATTTGGAAAGAATTGCAACTATTTCAAGTTCCATTTTGTTAACAAAATGTATATGTGGGACCCACTTAACGGTTTTTTGTTAATAAAATTTGACAAAAACCGTTAAGTGGTGGGAGTTTTTAATAACATTGTAGATGGTAGGTGGAATCTAAAAAAATCATTAAGGTGGGAGTTTCTAAAAACATGAAAATTTTGAGTGGTAAGATGCGACTATCCATAAAATTATCTACTGTAGATTATAAAATTTCATAATAAAACTGTTGTCGCACGCATCGCGTGCATTGAAATCTAGTACTAATATAATAAAGGTGGGATCATGCTTAAAAAAATGAAGTGTTCATACTTATCTTGGACACTTGAAAAGGGAAGGTGTTCACATTAGTATGGGATAGAAAGTGTATATAATTTAAAATACAATTGTAACTAAGTTTGACTCAATAATTATGAAAAACATATAGAATATAGTACAAAATAAATAACAAGGTATTAGAATAATAAACATTAGATTGGGTTCATTTGGTAGTGAAAAATTAAAGTTGACGATATGATTTCAGTTGTTTCACACTGTATAAGTTGGGGTGTGCCTAATTAGGATTGGGTCGGTCAAGTTCGTTTTGCCAATTTTGTGTCTAATTCGAGTATTAGTCGGATTATTTTTGTCAGATCTACTATTTGGTGTTTTCCTTAGTGCACAAATTGTTCATTTAGATTCTTTCCTATGACTAATAAATGATAATTTTTCTTAGCGTATCGTACGCCTGATATACCTACATAAATGATAAACATCGTATGAATGGTGGCAAATGGAGGCTATAATCATAATTCATAAGTTATCAAAACTTGGCCTAGTGGTAATAATTTGGTCTAATAATTTCAAGGTCACGGGATTAAATCCCACTAAGAATATTCGAGGTGGATAATTCATTGTCCCTTTGTAAATACTACTCCTTCCGTAACGGTTTAATGACAACAATTAATTTTGCACGCATTTTAAGGAAGCGATTTAAGGGTGTAAATGAACAAATTAATCAAAATGATTTTAACACAATCAAGAATGATATTAGAAGTTACTAATCTTGAAAATATTTTTGATTAATTTATTCATTTATATCCCTAAATATCTTTCTTGAAATACATGTAAAAACAATTATTGTCATTAAACTGTTACGAAAGAGTACATCAAAGTGATCAAAAAGCCCGAGCAGTTTGTGTACACGACTATGCTACTAGTATCTTTGAAGTAATCTACGGTTGTAGATCATAGTCTCTTCACTCAGTTCTACGCCTTCATTCAGGTGGGGACAAATCAATAAACAAATTACAAAAATCCGAACCCCCAAATATCCTGCTACTGGGTTACATTTCCTTTCTCCTATTTAGAACCCAAAATAACCATTCGTATTTGTCACTATATACCTTGACCCTACCAACTCAATAGACTCTCAATTGTCAATTAAAAATTAAACCAAAATCACAAAAATCCACACTTTCCACTGTCCTAACCAATCAAAAGTCGACAACGTAATTGACGAAACCACTCTGGTTTTACAAAACCACTTATCAAAAACCCCACTTTTCTCCATCGAATTCTCAACTTTCTCTATTTTACATCTTCTTTTCCCGATTCGAACACCTTAATTACAACATTACATAACCCATTAACCAACCGTGTCTGTCTTCCTGCCTCATATACTCCCTGCAGATTTATCTCTCAGACAGCATTACTACAAACATTATTGTATACTATACTATATAGTAATATCATCATCATCATAATCTATTTCTCTTTCTTCCTTACTCTAGCTAGCTCCACGCTAGTGAGTAGTGATCCTCCGTTATCGATCATTTGTTGTTGTCGTCGAATAGAAAAGAATTATACTTCGATGGGGAGGGGTAGGGTTCAGCTGAAGAGGATTGAGAATAAGATCAATCGTCAAGTGACGTTCTCTAAGCGTAGGATTGGGTTGTTGAAGAAGGCACATGAGATCTCTATTCTTTGTGATGCTGATGTTGGTCTTATTATTTTCTCCACCAAAGGCAAGCTCTTTGAGTATGCTTCTGATACCTGGTATGTATACTATTACTATTACATCAGATATTATCGATTTTATTATATAGACGATATCTAATGGCGATTCATGTTAGACAATCCGGCCCTTTTAATATTTTAGTACTAACGCTTTGTTATTGTTGGAGATATGAATGTTTTTTTTTATTTTTTATTTCTAGGCCTCAATTTGATCATGTACTTGGTTTTAATTTTAAGTGTCAAATTTCTCGGGTGCAATTACAACAAGATCATGTAAGAATAACTTGAGTATTTTTGTTTTAATAAATACTATAAAGCTAGAGTATAAACAACTGGGCACAAGTATTTTTACGCACGATGAGCATGTGAATAATTTAGTAGTGTTATAATTATTACACAAAATGTTATTTATTGTTTATCAATATTTAACTACAAACAATTATTAAAATCCTTTCTTATCTATCGATAGTTTTATATATTTCCTAAATATTTTGATTAATGGGAGATAAGTACATAACACTCTACTGACAATAGCTAGTTGCTGTACTATGTTATGTGTGTAGTGACTGTAGTCTACTTCTGTACTTTTCCATTCACATTTCATGTTTTTTTTTGTTATAATGAGAACCTTGCGCACCTCCCTCCGATCCCCCACTTAAACCATGTGATAGGACTCCTTTTCCACTAAACTAACCATTATGTTCCTAATATTTGCGAGGTGGATTAATAACCCATGAACTAGAGTCTTAACTAAACATATTTTGCTTAAACTTTATTCTTGGAATTTACATAACGTGGCTCTAAGTTGTAAAGAATGCATGAGGTATTCGTTATTAACCCATTAAAAATCGTGTCATACGTTCTTAAGGGTAGTAATTAAATGTATTGTATAGATCATCGATGACTAACAAATGTCAAAAATATCCAATCATGTTAAAAGTCATTCGTTTCAATTTTGTTTGTTTTTCTTAAAAGGAATGTCTTGATTAACCGCTTCTTCTAATTTAGTTTTTTCTTCCTAGATGGAATTTTTCGATTATTGAGCAAAATTTTGATTTAGCTTATTTTCTTTGAGACCGCCTCGTCTCATAAACACATGCTCGTGAGACTAATTTGACGCCATCCCATATACAGACTGCGATGGTAATTCTAATCGATAACATTCTTAATTATGGGGTTAATGAGCCAAGCCATCTCATAAACTACTCGAGCTCGGGTCGATATTTTCATGAGCCTAACAAACTATGTTCGGCTCGAAAAGTTTGCGAATAAGCTTGAAATATTTTTAACAATATAATTTTACATGATAAGATTAAACATCAGTATAATACTATTAAACAATTTAAGGAGAATAATAAAAACTTTGTGATGAAATATTATAACTTAATAAGAGAGTTTCTTTTGTTATGATTTCAAAACCAAAGTCGGATTCTAAGGTAATTAACTTGAACTTGAATTTTTAGGTTTGGTAAAGCTCTAGGCTCGACTCGATTTCAAGTTAGTTCGAGAAAATTGTAGCGAGCTGAGCTTGAACTACCTCAAGCTTAAGCTCGGATCGGCTCATTAATACCCTAGCTAATCTTAACTATTTGGTAGAAATTTATAACTACATATTTGCAGAGAATGATGATTATTAACACTATAACTAAATAATGATAATGGACCCATAAATATTAATAGAGTATAAATCATAGTTAATAAACTTCAAACCATGATTGATGACTAAAACTTAACTTGGTTTGAGTTCTTTGGTGCACCATTTGGTCAACCAAAACTATTTTCCTACGCTATATGTTGAGTCGATTTTGTTTATTTCACCATATGTTCGGGAGAAAAAGAATTTGGTCCACTATGTAGACTGGAAAAAGTTTTAACAATAATTTTTTTCCCCATTTTGAAAGATTTTTTTAGTTTTAAAGTTTAATGTACTAATTAGAACCATTAAAATAATAAAACAGAAAGGAGTAAGTCATTTAAATATAAATGTTCTATTCACCGAAAATTATTTTTTGCGCCTATAAATCCTTATATAATGAAGCAATAGGAGGCTAGTTATAATGAAAGAATAATGAAAAGTGAATTTTTTTTGTGTGAATTTTTATTCCTAAAAATTTGCCGGCCTTTTCCAAGATATGCTAATTTGTTTTTGGGAGATTTATATGGTGACCTTCAATTTTTAAAAATTCTACATGGTGAAAAATTTTATTTTATCGATTTCTATTTGGTGACCCTCAACTTTTTTTCTTTCTTTTCTATAATCTTTTCTCATTTAAAAACTCAATTCTAATTTTACAAAAAAGTTTGTAGATTAGAAAATTATATTTGAAACCAAAAAAGCCTTGCAGCACCACCCCACCACTTGAACCCAAGACTCCTTAGACCCGACCACCCTTCCCCCTACTCCTTGAATTACCCTCAAAACCTCCTCCCCCACCCCTGGGAGGCCGGAGCAACTAACCTAATACATAAACCAACAAAACATTTTCTGCACTCCCTCATATTCATGAACACTCAACTAGATATGTTATAGAAAAATAATTAACTAACCTAAACACATTATCGTAGAAAGAAATTAAGTTAAGGATCACCAAATAGAGTCTGCAAAAAATATCTCAGTGTGTGGAATATTTAATAAAGGTTATCATATAGTATAATTTTTCTTAATTTTTTGGTATTTTTATAAAACAGAAAAAATTGTCAAGAATAAATCAATTTTTTTGCAGTCTACAATTAATAAGTTAAAATTTGGATAATTTCAAAATAAGTAGATCTTTTAGGGGTATCCGCTTTTAATACGTTTAGGTGACCGATGGCCTGAAGTTTGGGTAATTTTTCATTTTGTTTTTCTTTTATCTCACCTTTCTTCCATGAAACCTTCTAAAGACGATGTTTTTTCGAAAAACAAACATCGTCGTATGTCCTTTAGGGGCATAAATTTCGAGAATCCCTACGAAACGAGTACTAACAAGCTGGATTTTCGTGCATGTACTTCGAAATGACTTTTTCAGAATGAAAACGATGTGTATTCAAAAAACTAATACTATCGTACACCTTTAAGGGCACAATTTCAAGAATCCTTACGAAATGAGTACCAACAAGCCGGGTTTGAGACGTCCTTTTCGTACTCAAAATGTCGTTTTTCGAAAAAGGTAAACCGTGTTGCGTGCCCCAAAATCTGGTTCATTGGTACTCGTTTCGTAAGGAGTCTCAAGATTTGTGCCCGTAAAGGTCGTACGACGGTGTCCATTTCCGAAAAAATGTCGTGTTTAGTCCGAAAAAGCCGTCTCGAAATACGTATCCAAAAACCCAGCTTGTTGGTGCTCGTTTCGTAGGGATTCTTAGAATTTGTGCCCATTAAGGACTTATGACGGTGTTTGATTTCCCAAAAGACGTCGTTTTCATTTCAAAAAAGTCATCTTGAAATACATGTTCGGTAGCTCGGATTGTTGGTACTTGTTTTGAAGGGATTTTGATTGTTACCCTTTATGGGTGTATGGCGGTGTCCGTTTCCCAAAAAAAAACGTAATTTTCAATTCAAAAAAGTCGTCTCAAAATACATGCTCAAAAACTCCGCTTGTTGATACTCGTTTCGTATGGATTCTCGAAATTCATTTCCATAAAGGACGTACAACAATATTCGTTTTCCGAAAAACGTCGTTTTCAATCTCAAAATTAAAAAATAATTCTTTACTTATTAGTTAGAATTAAAATGAAGTTACGATTAATATCTTAACGAAGAAAATCTGACACGTAGAATGTGGATAAGTTACCTACAATAACAGATTGTTTACCTATTGAACCTGTTAAAAGAGAACACCCCAAAAGGTTTACTTGATTATCCAAAGTTTTACTTATTAATAGCAGAACGCGAAAATATTATCTTACGTAATTTAAAATAGTGATAGTAAATTAGCTATTGTTTTGGATGTAAAAAATCATTTTTTTCTTATTAAACTAGACAACTAGTAGCTTTTTTTTTCTTCCTATTTTTATATTTTGATTGACTTATATACTTCCTCCGTATCATATTAATGGGAATGTTAGACTTTTATACTATTCACACATTTTTCTTTGACAATCTGTTATGATTTAGTCATAAGGACAAATATAATAATTGACATCAATGTTATTAGAATCGGGATTCTACTTTGAATTGGAAGGGGCTCTTAGAATCGGATCGTAGAATCGTACGATTCTACAAACACGCAGAGTCAAGATATTATTGTCAACTATCATTAGAACATGATCATATCATAAGTTTATAAAGAAAATAATTAACGAAATAGAAATTTACATTATAAGTAGGCAATAAATGACAATATAAATCGAGTAATACCTTTATTGTCATGATTTAGTTTGATTAATAATTCTAAAGTCCTCGTAAGTAATAAGCAATTACTAGAATCGTATATAATCGTAGATAGAATCGGATGACTATAATTGAATCGTAAAATCGTACGATTCTACGATTCTAATCGGGATTCTAACAACTATGATTGACATCTTGTTAGATTTGTCTCGAATCTATACATTTATATTAAAACGTGTAAACAAGAGTTGTAGCTTGTCATGTGTTATCATATGTCATTGTTTTCTTTTCAATGTATCCAAAATGCATGTAATAGGCTTGAATCCGCGACCTATTAGTTGAAACATTATAAGGTTTACCACCAGACCTCATCGTTTTGATTGTCATATTGGAATTAACAATTCCTTTTACTTAATAAAGTTTTGGGAAAAAGTCAAGAAATCTCCTACATTATCTATTTTATGATCCTTCTAAATTGTTTTATGGGTGCTTTAAATTACGCCATTGAAATTTAATTTTAAAATAAAAAATTATTCATCAATTACTGATTTGATGAGGAACTTTTTTCTAACCCATTAAAACATAAAAAATAGATATGTGGCATCGCCGGGCCACAAACTAGTTATACTTTTGAAATACCAATTAGTTATAATTTTTTACTTACAGATAGCCGAAAGTGTGATGATATATACAACCCGTAGGGCGTTATATAAGTATTTAAATACATTTTCTAAAATGGAAGGAAGTTGGGAATTTATGTCAAATCACGCATGAATTGGTTTTATTAATTTTTGAAATTTCCTAAAATCTCCTTTTTATTAGGTTCTTATACACACTTTTTAGGGTTGTATTTATCATTTTTTATATATTTTAAGGGCTAAAATCTTAACTATATATATTAAAAAGCGTAGGCAAGAATTATAATCCGCCACGTGTCACTATTTCTCATTAAGTATCCTTTCATTCACATCATTCTCATAGAATTAAAAAATTGTCAATGTGAAGGTTTGAACCCGCAACCTCAAGTATGAATTAAAGAGCTCTAGCCATTCCTCCAGCATACTATTATTGCTTCATTTGTCAAAATCAATGGTGATATATGAATGGAATTCAAGGGTTAAGTTGTAACCTTTTCAATGACCTTAATTTTTTAACCCTAAATGATATTAGTTATTTTTATTTTAACTACTACTAAATTGTGACACACAAAATTCAGGACATCTAGGCCTGATACTAATTATACATTGAAAGACATGAAAGTTCACGTATAGTAATTATATGGAACAAAACATTTGTTGTATGGTGAACTTTACAAGAACTACTCCAAGACATAATCTTGATTATTTATATGTTTAATTATGTATGAATACTAAAAATTAGAGCTACATGAACATGATATAAAATCTGGACTAATTTTCTTGATATGTGCATCATAAGTTATTTAAGAACTTGGTTTTTGTTTTACCCTTAAATACAGCATGGAGAGGATACTGGAGAGCTATGAAAGATACTCATATGCAGAGAGACAGCTTACTGCTCATGAACCTGAATCCCATGTATGCCAACTACCTTTTGTTCTATGCATATAAAAAGTTGATATTTCAATATTGAATGTGCCTGTAGCTGATAAAATCATGCATAATATGTTTAGGTAAGCTGGACTCTGGAACTTGCAAAACTTAAGGCTAGGCTTGAGATTCTGCAGAAAAATCAAAGGTAATAAGCTCGAAACTGAAAGATAATCGATCTGTATATTTAGTTAATTACCATTCTAAGAGGAGTATATTGGAGGTCCTTAATAATTGCAGGCATTACATGGGAGAAGAACTTGATAACCTGAGCCTGAAGGAGCTTCAGAATTTAGAGCATCAGATGGACAGTGCTCTTAAACACATCAGATCAAAGAAGGTAGTCTCAAACCTGCACTTAAATTTGTATTAATGGCAGTGTTGCTCCAGCTCAATACATACACATCCAACAAAACAATCATGGGGGCAACTATATCACCTCCTTGCACATAGGGGCACCACCACCATCATTTGGCGGTGCGTCGCCAACAAGGTTGTAACCTTTTTTTTCCATGTGTCCAAAATGGTGTCAAATCACGTCATTGCCCATGGTGAAGACGTGTTTTGTGCCATGGCCAATACGTATTTCAAACACAATCTAGACCATGCCCAAGACGCGTTTTTGACATGTTTGGATCATGATTAGACATGTAGAGAATACGGACGGCTAGATAAATAAGGACGACCTTTAGATGATCACTAAACTTTTTTGCAAGCCCTTTAAAATATACTCCACAAACCACCTCCTTCCTCTTATTCTCCTATTATGAAAATTTATGCAAAAAAATTATTGTTGCACAAACTAACCAAGGAATTGGCACAACTCCTATCTTTTATATGAAATTGTATAATTTTCGAATTCTTTTCCTTTCATTTTCTTTTTGTAACATAGTTTGGTATCGTTATTGGTTAAGGTAAACAACTACGCTAACAAAGTTGCTCGTCTTTGCAGAACCAACTCATGCATGAATCAATTTCTCAGCTTCAGAAAAAGGTAAACACCCATACATAGAGGCCAGAAAGAGCAACTCGTCTCAAAATTACCAAGAATTCTGTAGTGTCTTAACATGTTTTATATGACAGGACAAGGTGTTACAGGAGCACAACAACTTGCTATCCAAGAAGGTATATTTTGAACAAGGTTTGGCGACACCTTTGAAGCTTATCTTGTTAATAGTCAATAATGTTCACTGAATCAAATATAGGTGAAGGAGAGAGAGAAGGCATTGGCTGAGCAGGGAGAATGGGATCAGCAAAATCATGACCTTAACTCATCTGAGTTTCTAATGTCTCAAGCTTTGCCCTCCTTGAATATTGGGTCAGTCCTCACTCGCCTCTTATCATTACTCAAGCATCAACATATACATGGTTTCATAGTTGTAAAAAGTGCAGAAGATTCCATTTCACTTGTTTGGATAAATGGTTGGGAAAGAGAAGGGGAGGGAAAAGGAGCGATCCATTTTAACACCTTCGTTAATTAGTATAATCTCACCAAAACTGGACAAATTTGGAGAAAAAATGGACCACACCTTTCCCCTCCCTTTCTCTTCTGTCCCCTTTGGAGTGCTTGATAAAATGGAGAAAAAATGGTTGGGAAAAAATGGACAAAAGCGTGACACACTAGAGTGTGTTTGATTCATGTGATAATGTTATCTTGTTAGGAGAGTGAATAACATTGTCCTCTTTGGAGTGCTTGGTTGGGCGGAAAGCGAAATTTCAAGCAAATAGTTTTTTCATTTTCCTTTGTTTGGTTCATAAGCGATGAAAATAGTTTCTTGATTGTCGAAAAATACTTTTTCAAGGAATGTAAAATAGTATATCCTTCCTAAATGAAAGGAAACATATTTTCCTCCCGATTCATTACAGTCCTCTTTCCTTCCTCCCATCTAATCTATGATTTCTTCTCGAGTTTTTTTTTTTCCTTCAAACTAATCAAAAAATAAAACTAAAATGCACGAGTTTTCCCTTTGGAACAACGTTTTTTGGAAAACAATTTTCCATTGAAAATATTTCCCGTTGAACTAAATGGAGCCTAAAACTTATAAGAGTACAACAAGTTTTTCTTAATTTGTTTAAGTGTGTGGTTTAGCAAATCAACAATTCACTTGGTTGGTCTAGCAAAAATATAGTATACTACTTGGATAACCTAGCAGGATTTTTGTTAGTTTATGCTATAAAATAATTGCATTGATTGATAGATGCACTGCCAACTTAAGTTTTCCTTTTTTTTTTTTGTTTGGGACGGGAGGATCATCTTATGAGTGATTTAAGGGCCTCTAGGCTCTCATCTTATCAGCTTATTGTTGCTTCATTTTCTATACTAGACATTCATTTCTTATTGTTGCCTCTACGCAAAGAGATTTTCTATGTTTTCTATCTCGTTTCATCTCCAATCAAATCCTTTATAATTTTCTTTACTAAACAAGAGAAAGCTTTTTTTTTTTTTTTCCTTTTCCTTCCTTTTTTTCCGTCAAATTCCTCCCTGCCAAACCCACTGTGTCATAAGTAGATCTCACTACTATGAAGTATAAACCCAACTCTAGAATTCTGGCCCCATCCAATGCTGCAGAGGTGTATAATATATGGGACTATGGGTGCCTCGTTGACTCATTTGTATATGAACTAAAAGGTTCTATTCTTGCAAAGCAGAGGAACGGACAGCAGTGCTGTGGACGACGAAGCACCGCAACCACCTAATCAGAACAGCAACGCTGCCCTAATACCACCTTGGATGCTATGTCATATCCCTGAGCAGTAAAACCAAACAGATGCACATCGACGGCGATTACCCGACTACCAAGCTGAGCTTATGTGTGCACTTTGTACCAATGTGTTAGCTAGAATGTATGCATGAAATTATGAGAATGATTTTAGGCCATGTTCTGTATATTATGAATGCTGTATTATAAGTGTGTGGAGAAATAGATGCAGCATAATAAATGATACTATGTCAATGTTGGTTCTAGCATAAGTTTATAGTGTATATAATTTGTTTAAAGGTTTTTCTGGACAGTGAATTCCATCCTTGTGTAGTAGCAATGTAGATTTGTTGTTTGTATTTAGTACATCTTATTTTCGGATAATATTTAAGAACTCAAATCTTTCGTCCTCAAATAGTTAGGTGTACTATTTTTTATTTTTAAAACATAATCTCAGTTATAAGTATGAGATTATATTATGGTAAGAAGAATAATCCTCTGGGCTGCCCTCGCATAGGGCCCCACCCAGAGGCCCATTACAAGCCATACACCCCCAACCCCCCAACAATAAGAAATTTGCTTCCACCAAGATTTGAACCTTGGTCTCCCATGTGGGAGAGAATAAGTTATACCGTTGACCCAAGGGTCCTTGGTGATTTAGGTGTACTATGAGCATGATACATCAAGACTTATTCTTTTATGATACACCCGGATGTATAATGCTTATACTACTTTTTATTATTAGTTCATTATATTGTGCTTTATTTATTTTTATACATTTATATAAAACCAATAATTACATATCGATACTATCTAATTTATTGATGAATATGTAATTTAAAGTAAATCTAGGTAATAATTTTATATAAAACCAATAATTAATATTTCTCATGTATAATCCAGTAAAAGGACCCATGTTGTATATGAGAATGGACGATCCAATCTTAGCCCAATAAACAAAATCAACTCAAATCGATACTACCTTTGTCTTTCTTTTTAGTTGTTTCACTTAGTATTCGAGATCAAAGTTTACAAACATGATTAAACACCCATTTAGTTTTATTAGTTCAACAAATGGTTAACTTTTCAATTCCTTAAAGGAGCTGGCTCGATTTGTAGTCATTTCCTTCTTGGGAAATTGATATTAAAGGCACAAATTATACTCGATCTTCTTTTAAAGAGTTCACATATTGATCTCTAGCCATATATGTACGTGATGTGTGTCTTGTGCGAAAGATTAATATGTAAGGATTTGGGAGAATTGCATTGTAATTTTTCCAGTGAAGTGTATACTCCTTCCGTTTTTTTGTTTGTCCTACTTTTCATTTTTGTCCGCTTCTTTTGTTTGTCCTACTTTTTTATCTTTCCTTATATGGAAAAATTATATTACCCATTTACCCCTACTTTATCACTTTTTGGTCCCACATGTACCTTATAATCTTCTCTCACCTACTTTAATCACCAATTTACTACTCCCTCCGTCCCCCAAATGATTTCCCATTTCCTTTGGGCACAAAGTTTAAGGAGTGATGTTGATGTGGGCCTAGTTTTCATTTTAAAATGGAAAAGTAAGGTAGTGGGTATTTTTAGAATTGTTTATTATGAGAGAGAGTGTGGGGTCAAGTACTTTTTGTAAGGAAAATAATATTATAATAGGTGGGCCATATCCAAATAAGAAAATGAGAAATGTAATTGGGACAAACATAAATGGAAAAATGGGAAATCCTTTGGGGGACGGAGGGAGTATAAAATAAGTGAACTTTTTAATTGTTGTCCTCACCCACATGCCTATGACATCACTCTCCTTGGCATTTGGAGCTACAGTAAATGGGACAAACAAAAAGAAACGGAGGGAATACATATTTTTCATACTTTTAAAAGTAATTGTTAAATTATAGGTTTTTTAGAGGGTGTAATTGTAACCTCAAAAGAGTTTAAATAGTGAAACAATTTAAATACATGAAAAGAGCAATCAACACTAGAAAGTAGATTCAATAGTTATTTAAATATAAAAAGCCAAAAAAATCTTACAAAAGATTAATTAAAGATGTCATTAGCATCAATATTCATGAGTAACATCCCTATCCCTCTACCAGTTTCTCAATTATCCTAAAATACTTTATCATGTTTCATGATCAATTTGGAATGTACCTTCACTCATGAGCAATCAATTACTCATGTATTTGACAATTAAAAAAATCAAAAATGTATAAAAATATAGTAAAGTGGATTTCTATTTAGAGATCTCAAGAAATATAACCATTGATATTTTGTTAATTTTTTTTTACTTTGTAGATTTTTAGATAATTTAGTTTAAAGTTTTAAACATTTTTTGATGAAAATCTGATGGCTAAGTTTGTAATAAAGCTTAATTACTTGATAACTTCCTATCTATGTTTTTTCTTTTCTTAATTTTGATGTCCACCCCGTCTTCCCTTATAGTATAGAGATTGTTGGTAAGTACGAACTATCGATCATGCTTCATTTTATAGGTTATTGTGATCTGGTAACCTGAAACAACAGGTCAAAGTGAGATTTTGCATGTGACTTTTTAAATGGTTTTCAAGCCATATTTCAAGGCGACTATTTTATCTTTTTCTGGGAAAAGACAACATTTTTTTTTGAAAAAATGACACCATCGGTCTCCCTTTATAGACTCCAATTTCGAGAATTTCTAAAAAAAATGGGTACTAATATGCGGGGATTTTTGGGGCTGAAGACATTGTTTTTTTTTTTCCGAAAAACATACACTGCTTTGCACCCTTAATGGACACAAATTTCAATAATCCCTACAAAGCGGTACTTACAAGCAGGATTTTCAGGAAAGCACTTCAAGGCGAATTTTTCAGGTGTAATACGACGTTTTTTCGAAAAACGGACATCGATATATACCCTTCATGGGCACGAATTCGAGAATCCATAAAAACGGGTACCATTAAGCCGAGATTTCGGGCACGCATTTGAGTGCGACTTTTGGGCCGAAGACGTCGTTTTTTCGAAAAACAGACACCGTTAAGTAACCTTAATGGACAAGAATTTCAATAATCCCTACAAAACGGGTACTTATAAACCGGATTTTCGGTCATGTAATTCAAGGTGAATTCTTCGAGTCGAATACGTTGTTTTTTCGAAAAATGGACAATGCTACACGCTCTTTATGGACACAAATTTCGAGAATCCCTACAAAACGGGTACTGTTATGCACCCTCTATGACCACGTATTTCGGAAAGTCCTACAAAGGGTTCATATCGTTGTCTGTTTTTTTACGATTTATTAGACCCGAAAAAGTCGCCTTGAAGTGCGTGCCCGAAAATCCTGCTTGTAAGTTCCCATTTTGTATGGCTAATCGAAATTCGTTTCCATTAAGCCCTTATTTGGTATGTGAATTTCATAGGCAGGAAACGGTAATAGGAAACACACACCGTTTCTTACTGTTTGGTTGCATTGGTGAAGTAACCCAATCCGTTAGTCGGTGATAATCGATTCCCCACTTGGATACCGCTGATTTACCTGCAGTAAGGAAAACCGTTACCCTCCTCGAGCAAGAAAACAGAGCAGATTGGAAAATTTTCCTCTCCTTCATGCTATGTCATCTCCTCTTCTTTGCTTTGATTGCAATCTCCTCTACTCATATTTATCTTGGGTAGTTGATTCAATTTCTTGAAGAATTTCCATTTGCCTAGTAGTTCAAATCAATGAACCAGAATAATCGAACTTATATTGTCTCTCTGTAAAATTCCATTCGACTTGTTCAGAAAATTTGAATCAGGGTAAGCCTAACACATGAAATTGAATCAAGCATAATACATGCATGAAATCAAATCAACGAGATGAGCAGCCATGGTGAAGAGGAAGAAGAGGAAAATTTGTTGACAGAGAAGAGAGAGAGAGTCAATGGTGAAGGATGAAGAAAATGAGCAGCTTTGTTTTTTGAGATATGTTGCTCTGATGTGTTTTTGGGTTTGTAGGCAATTGAGATGGTAACTTTTGGTAATATTTTAGTAATTCTTTTTGCAATTTAAAGGTAAAAAGTATTTCGTGGGAGTGTGGAAAAAAATTCAGACCGTAAATCCGGTGATTCAAAATATTGGATATTTGATCCGGTATTTATTTTCGGATACACATCTAATTTTGACTATTTCTTTTTTTTTTTAAGATTTTTGTTTCTTTTTTTGTTATTTTTGTCAATAATTTAATTTTTCTAAAATTAGAATCGAGAAGCAGAGCTCGTATAACTGACAGTTTCCTATTTTTAATTTTTAAGATTTTAGATTTTTGTAGAAATCGGGAAGCCAATTAGTCTGCTTCTAATAGTTTGATTGTCAAGAATACTGAAAAAACGGGAAAAAACGATAACAAACATGCACTAGTAACCGAGACTCTGAGAGTATCTACGTAATCTTTCATATTTTTATTAAATATCTTTGCAAATTTGCTACTATGTCAGAAATCCCAATAGTTCTAGTAAATTTTATTGGTAAACTTATGAAAGTAAAACACAACAATAAACAAAAACAATAAATAAATAAAACAAATGAGTTCAATTCCCCTCTGTATATAAATCAAACAAATAGATGAGGAATGTCAATAGTTTAATTTTGTATTATATCCAACCTCTTGGAAGGTTGAAAATACAAGGTTAGTGTTTCCTTATACCAAACAACAAGAAAGGGAAATAAAGTTATTGTTTTCCTTACTATATTTATACCAAACAACCGATAATTTTAACCCGTATCATTACCATTTCCCTTCCTGAACTGTTTCCATTCTATTTCCATTCGATCTTCCATACAAAACAAGGGCTAAGAATACGTAGCGGTGTCTGTTTTTTGAAAAAGCGACGTCTTTGCCTCCCAAAAGTCGTCTTGATACTCTTGAACTACGTGCCCAAAAATCTAGCTTATAAATGCAGGAATCCTCGAAATTTGTGCCCATAAAGGGTGCATATTGTTGTCCGTTTTTAGACAAAAGCCTTATCTTGAAAAAGTCACCTTGAAGTGCATGCCTGAAAATCCGGCTTGTGAGTACTCGTTTTGTAGGGTTATCGAAATTCTTGTCATTAAGGGTGCATAGCGGTGTCTGTTTTTCGAAAAAGCGATGTCTTCGACCCGAAAAGTCTCCTTGAAGTGCGTGCCCGAAAACCCGGCTTATTGCTACCCGTTTTTTAGCAAAAACCGCAAAATTGGAGTCTATCAAGGGGGAACAATGGTGTACATTTTTTGAAAAAACTTTGTCTTCACCCTAAAGTAGCTAAAATAGTCCCCTTGAAAGTTCAAATGCGTGCCTGAAAACCCCTAATTAAAATAATTAAATGAAAAATCTCACTTTGACCTGTTGTTTTAGGTTACCAGGTCACAAGGACCTATAAAATGAAACATGGTCTTTAGTTGGTAATCAAACATGATCTATAGTTGGTTCCTACCAACAACAATCAATAGGTGAGCCCTTTAAAAGACGATCAAACATAGTTCGTACCTTTAATATATATTTTTCTTTCCTTCTTTCGTTTTTCCCCATTTTCTATTTATTGTTAAGTTACTAGGAAAGATGAGAAAATTCGTCTAAGGTAATAAGAAAAGTTTCAGTCTATTACACTTAAATGTCAATATTGACCGTGACCATAGCAATAATGTGATATATTTTAATATTTTTGGCGATGACCCAATTTGCCTCCTAGAAGCACTAGTACATAATAAGGCAAAGATAACACCAATAACATAACATTTAAATCACACAAGTGTTATGTTTGGCGAAGATAACTCTTAAACAAACATAACACCTATCTAATCGATGTGTTATTCTTATGTTAACCAAGACAACACCTATTTAAGAGAGGTGTTATCTTTCTATTAACAAAGATAACACCTATTTGAGATATGTGTTATCTTTGCCTTAATTACAAATGTCAGCATAACAAAAAAGATAACAATCATTTAATAAAGGTATTATCTTTGCTTTATAAAAGATAGCACCTTTAACAGGTGTTTTCTCTCCTTTACATAATAGTGACCTTAATAATACCTAAAAGGTGTTATCTAAAGTCCCATTAAAATGTTACCTTTGCCATATTTTGTAGTAGTGAAAAAGGGGGTGATGTATACTTAGTTGCACACAGATAATAAAAAGTTGCGGAGAAAGTATTATTTTAGACTTGTTGATCGTAAGCTTATGATTAGATGAGTAGACATTTGATTCTATGCTAAAAGAGATTCATTATATTATCTGATGTTACACTTTTATAAGCTGAAATGAGTAAACGAATATCTCAAAATGCAACTTGAATATTGACAATTTTTTTGATTGATATCAGATCTTCAACGTTTAGGATTCTAACCCAATAGTATTCATAGACATTTCACACCAACCTAGTCGTCCATTCTTTTCTCCTTTCTTTGTTTCGCTTTTAGTCTCATACTAGAACAAACAATTAAATAACAAACCATCAGATTTGCCGAATTAATTAAACAGGTCACTAAATAGTCTAATATAGTCACTAGACAGGTTAAACATTGTTATTATTAAATGGATTAAATATATCACAAAATGGATCAAACGGGTCACAAAATGGATTAAACTAGTCATTATTTCAAGAAGACCGTTTGTTCTCTTTGTGATATTGAGTTTGGGCCATTGTCTAATTTTAGTTTAAAAGTTAGCGGTCTCCTACAAAACTATAGCTGATAGAATGAAAGCCTTATTATATCACTCAATACACAAATTATTACGCTGAGGGAAGTGGTCATATGAGCATTTGTTAAACAAAGTACACATCTACGCATAATAAATAAGTTAAAGATCCCAACTAATTATTGAATGCTTACAAACTAGAGGATAAAGAATCTAAAATGAAAAAGATTTACAAAGGCTCGTGAATATAAAAATAAGATAAATAAATTTAAAAAATATATATTTCTTATTATGCAAAATATAACATATATGTGTAAGGCTTTGCATACTTTTATCACATATTGACAAATCAAGTTATGTACTTTTAATTTTGACAATGACATGATATATTTTAATATTTATCTCTTCGTACTCGCCATAACAATTTAGGGTTCCATAATCTCTCTTATTTGCTTAGTGTATAATATTATACCCCGTCGTATTTACCTTGTTATATAAGTAACATCTGATAATTAAACACCAACTTGTATGTAAAACTACACATATTTTATGGGTATATTATTATGGAACAAAGGGAACATAATCCAAATATTATATCTAACTTGTGCATCACACGAGATTATAACTAGTAACTTGAAATTAGTCATTGCCACCCTTTTGGGCGGTGGTAAGTCCCTTTTTTTTTTCTTTCTTTTGCTTAATTATTTCAATGTTCTTATTCTAATAAACTTTAGTCTCTCTCTAATAGAGAGTTTTTCTACTCATCTCTACCTATATATAAGGTTTTATCTCTCTCCATGTGAGAGTTTCGGGACTTTATTTTTTGTTGTTTGCGTGATTCTAAAGGTTCCTTTGTTAATCGGATTTTGTGTGGGTTTGCAACATACATCAATACTTCATTTACAATTGCTTGATTTGAATTTAGTTCTACTTCAAAACTATAACAGATCGATAGACCCCCTTTTAAAAGGCTGCAACATACAACAATATGAGAAACGAGGGTTTTCAGAAGTGTTAGATCTCCTCAACGATCGTGGTTTTTTTTGATGTTAGATTTTTATTTATTTCAGTTTGATATGTATTTGCTAGTTTTGACTTCTATTGTAGATGTTGTATGACTTCGAATTCTTATTTAAAAAAAAAACTTGAAATCAGTCTTATTTACATTAATCTTATTGATTAAAGAAAAACAAAAAAACCTCGAAACTACTTTTTTTTTTCTTCTAGTTTCCATGATTCTGATTGTAGTTTCCGAAAAAACTAAAAATAAATAAAGCGAACATAACTTAAAAAAAAAGATTTGGGATGTTTTATAGCTTCTAATGAGTTGGAAATTTGGGTGTTTGATGGTTCTGAATTATGGACCACAAGGTCCACTACTTGAAAAGTCTGAAAATATTTTTCTAACAGCTTTGCAATCTACAATTTCTAGAGGGGGAAAGCCACAATTAAACAAGTCGGATTAGGCACCTAAGCAATCCTAGTTGATGGCCCATAACAGTGCACACATTCCACAAAGCATTGCTGACTAAGAACACTTCTGAACTCTCATTCTAGAACCAGCCCAAAACAATCTGTTCACACCTCTATCAAAACAGGACAGTTAAGGCCTTAAGGAGATGTTTTAGGATTTCATAATATTATCTTGACATAATCAGCAACCATATTTAATACTTCTATGATTGGGTTTTAATGAATCACACCGGATAATTAATAGTTAGATGAGTAGGAAGCACATCACACGGTTGGAAATCAAAGAAAGGTCAGAAAGATTGAATAACACAAAACTAATCAATACAACTAAGAAATTTCACAAGGCGTGGAGCTTGCACCTAAAGGGTAATGGTCAGCACGTTTAAGGGGATTTGCCCCACAACTTGAAAAACCCAGAAAAATACAAAGATACAACCACCAGCAGAAAATCCACAACTTTCATACCACATCTACATGTATTGTGAACATAGTACATCTAGGTCGTTCTCTTAACCTGAATTTATTAGATCTGATTGAACATAATCACCCCTGACTTCCCCGTTTTTTATATTTGATTGGACCTATTAAGCCCCATTCAGATCTGATCAAACCTGAAACTTAATTTTAAAGTGAAAAGATCACACCCTAATACTAGGTCTTGCTCATTGTTTATTTGAAAGACTTCGTATATGTACATACACTCATGGACATTGTACATAGGGATGTATAAGGAATGTAATCAAGAAAATCAACCCCTAACTTAACATTGGTGTCAGAAAGTCTGAAGAGAGAATCTAAACACAATGGTGATTGGTGAGCACGTCTTCCGTCTCTAGCTGTTTTTGCCTAACCATATTCATGTCCTTATCTGTCTTTTCACTCTGCCATTTGACTTAGTAGTACATGATTATTTAACTGATTTTGTCCCCTTTGTCACGTATAACTATATATAGTCAAGTTCTTTGAACATTCCTTCTGCTAATAGTCAATCTCATAACACCAAGCTGCCTTTGTCTTCTCTTTTCCTTCCTGCATACAAGCAGAAAATCTAAGAGATAATGGTGAGAGTACATACCAAAAACTCGGGTTCTTGCTTCAGAATAAGTAAAGCACGAATTCGAGTGCGTTCACCACCATTGCAGTCCAATCCGGCCTATAACTCAATTGAAGCTAGCCACAAGAATCATCAGTACTTTGAAAATGAGTGTGGCTCGAGCTTCAACAGCGACACACAGGGAAGTAGTGAAGAAAACTCTGAAACGGGCGAGCCCAAGGAGGGAAACAGGATCATGTTGATTGTAGATGCAAGCCAAGAGGCCAAGGGTGCTCTTCAATGGGCACTATCCCATACTGTTCAGAAAGAGGACACTGTTATTCTGCTTCATGTAGCCAAGCCATTGAGGAACGGTAAGTCTTATGTATTTATTTGGAAAAATTTGTCAGAAATCACCTTATAATATACTATGATTAAAAAAAATTTCGAGAAATGTAAATGGCACCAATTTGGCTAGAAAGTCAAACTTCAAGTTGTTGAATGAGAGAATGGGGAGGGAAAGAACGAGGAATAACAGCATGAAGTTTGATGTTTCCGCTGGATTCCGGCCATCAGGTGCCATGATCTAACTTAAAACCAAAGTTATAAAAATCCTGTTTGGCAAACTTCATATTTTATAATGTGCTTTTTTAGAGATTAATCTCATCCAGAAAAGCTGACCAAACATGTGTTTTTACTGATGCAGGTTCAATTTCTGAGAGTGACATTGATCCCAAGGCTTATGGACTTCTTTACTCTTTGAGAAATGTCTGTCAATCCAAAAGACCTGGGGTATGTCATCTTACTCTGATTAACTCGTATATACTTCCTACTACCTCCATTGCATGAATAGTGTTACACTTTACGGCTTCACACTATTTACACATTCCATTTTGACCATCGTTTATGATTTACACGTAAGATAAAAAAATATAATCGTGTGGAACCTTGTTAGATTTGTCTCGATATGTGTTTTCCATATATCAATTGTCATAAATTTACAAATACGTAATTAGAAATGTAACTAAAGCTCTAATAATATCATCACTCTGGGTGCATTTTACTGAGCAGGTGCAAGTGGAAGTAGTAGCACTTGCAGGGAAGGAAAAAGGTCCAATAATAGTGGAGCAGGCAAAGGAACAGAAGGCATCTTTACTAGTGTTAGGCCACAGGAAGCGATCAATAGCGTGGCGGTTTTGGATGAGATGGGCAGGAAGAAAAGGGAGCAGCCACAGCGTTGTGGATTACTGCATCCAAAATGCTGATTGCATGACAATCGCGGTAAGGAGGAAGAACAGAAAATTAGGCGGCTATTTGATTACTACTAAGCGTCATAAGAATTTCTGGCTCTTGGCCTAACTTTTTTCTTATCTGGACACTGTGGACTTTTTGAAAGTCTAGCCTCAATTAGAAGGGGGTTGATGTGTATAAATCATAATTCTATATTGTACATCTGAAAACTTCTTCCAGAAGTATGTTATTTCTAAGGTTTGGCATTTTCCAATACCAAAATGTACATCTTTAGTGTTCTTTAGAAACAATCAGTAGTGTAGGTCTATTTGCGGACTCGGGTATCCATGTCTACATGTCTAATTTGTGTATTTTATAAGAAAATTCCATGATTTTGGCCGAAAATGAATTGTCAAAGTATCCATACCCATGTCGGACAGTCTAGTGTCTGACCCTAGTACTTGAGGTAAAGTGAAGAATCGAGTAACATAGTAGCCTTACCCGCCAACAGAACTTGTAAAATGACTCCCCCAAGATATGATAGGCTTCAACACTGATATTGCATAGTGCATATGCTGAAACTTGCAATAGATGTGAAGTATAATCAGCACAGAATCAGATAAATTTATAAAAGAGTGCCTTGAAACTGAAATAAAATTTCTGATGCAAGAAAATGGTTTAGAGTGTCTCAACTACAGAGGAAAGTCAGCAAACTTCAATAATACTATGAAGATTTTTCACCTTTAAAATCAGAATGAGGAAGAGTAAAGCAGTAATATCAACATTTAGGCACAATGAATGTACATAACTTAAATCTCAAGAAAGCAAAAAAATCGATGTTACTCAAACTCAATATTTATATAAGACAAGGGTACGAGTCCCAAGTGTTCGATTCAGCAATTCGGGATAAATGAGGAGCAAAACCAAGGATATAATTTTTGTTGCAACCATACACTGATACACGTGATCGATCGGGATTATTAGAAAAGAATGGCTGCAATGGCTAAATTGGAACATATTTCAAGGTTGTGCCATTCTTTTCCAACAATTTGCAAGCAATTACGGCCCGACAAAGGTGTTAATCGCAACGGGTCAAAATGCTCTCTAAGGTTAACACAACAAGCTACAATGATTTCACACTAACAATCTATGCTATGAAGAAAATGCACGAAACCCAGGAAGCAGAGAAAGAGAAGAACAAAATATTTTTGTGTTTTAGAAAAGCACTAGGAATCTGATATAGAAGGTTCGGGTGGGCGGCGCGCGCTTGTGAGTGTGGTAGCAAGCCCAAGCACAAGAAGTCCACCGTAAAAGTTTCACGTACTACCAACTTAAATAATAGTGAAAGGGGTTTAGCCTTTTTTTTAAAAATCTTTTATAAAAAGCCTATAAAAGCTCGCATGGCCGAGGAAACTCCTCACTCCCTTGACATTCACGGGAGGGGGAAGTTTGCCAATTACCTCAATCTTTGACCGTTCAACATGGATGTCACGCTGAGAATAAGATGACCGATTACCACATCTTCATTGACCATGAAGTGGCGCGCTTTTTTCAATTCAGCACACAAGATTAACTTCAACACCTCTCAAAATCAAAACCATAAACATTGAAATCATCCGTAACGTTTTTAATGAACCGGAGATTATGACCATCATGCGTTTGCGCTGTAGTTTAACTCCTTATTCTACAACGGTTACCTAATTAAAAGCGCTGTAAAAATATTCAAAAAGTGAGGCGCCCACTAGTGCTGCTATTTGGCGGAATTTTTTTGAATTTTTCTACAGCGCTTTGATGAAGCATGATAGATTGCCTTATAGATGTTGAATTCATATAGAATCGGCTTTCATCTAAATGAATATGTTCCTATAATAAATTCGATTGCAATATTGATTTCAAAAAATGTGATTTCATTCATAATAATTTGAAGTTTATACAATCAACTCCATAACAACAAACAATGGTATACTAAACAAAAATCGTTCTATAGCTAAATTAATGGCAATCAGTTGAGTAGAAAAATTTGGCGCGCCAGTTCAACTCTTCATCAATCTGTCCTTGATCATAGCTTGAAACATTGCAATCGAAAAAGTACTGCATAATTGAAGAAAAAAATATTCCTTAGTGACAAGATAATGGGAGATAATAAAGATAACAGAGTAATAATTGAAATAAAAATATACTACATACGTCTTCAGGGATTTGAGTCTGTTTGTGCTCGATGATGTCTTTCATAAATCTCATCACAAAATAACCATAATCAATATTGTTTCATTGACGAGGACACTGCATAACAGTCAATTAAATTAATTAATTTATAATTTTCTTAAACTCTAGAAACCCATAAAGAAAGGGAAAATATTTACCTGTATTTGCAACCACTTGGTTTTCATCTGAATCTTCTTTTGCATTTCGTTTTCACTTCGAAATAAGAGAACTGCTCTTCAAAAAAATATAACGGGAAAAAATTATAATCTATTAAACGATTACAATAATATAAACTAGATACATTTATTGTTAAATGACATGTAGGTAAAGTACTCATGTCTCAACCATTTCACGCAAATCTTCATCAACTCTAATATCGTCGTTGTTTTGTCCGTTGGGCAAAGGATCCATAAAGTAAACTACATTATTATATAGGTCAATTACACAAAACATCCAATGATACCGCATCATTAAAAACAAGAATCTCAAACATTATCTAATAAAAAAAATGATACAAATACCAATTTTAGCCTTTACAATACTTACCCTGCATTGTATGGTGCAACAAAAATTCGCCCTTTAGTTGCAGTTTTATTGAATACACCATGAATGTAATGAGAGTGATTCAATCTATTCTCCATGGTTTTCATCATCTCCCGCTTCTTGAATTGCGATACAAGAGATATTATTGTTGGACATAGAGATCCAAATATATTCACTATCCCAAGCATCTGACAACGACGATACAACAACCTGACAGAGTATAAATAATCTTAAATAAAAATCTCACAGGGAAATACAATCATAATAAGATATACACACACAAACAAACCATTATACAACTTACAACATATAAATCACAATATGGCAGACACAAATTTCTTCTTGGGCGACAAAATCTGAATATCTCCTCCTTGCCAATGGATATATTTTTATACTGATGAAGGATCCCTATGTCAATAGGAATATCAAGTTATTGCTCATTGGACATTAAAATGTTGTACTTATAAAACAATTGAAGATCAGGTGGAAGGGAATCCCAATGAGGGACTCGTTTTTCATGGCTGAAATCCAACTTTCTTGGTTGTATTTTTGATGATGCATGGGAAGAGTCATTTTTTCTGGTTGTTTTCTGTGAGCGGGAAACTTCTTTGTACTTTCTCTTGGAAGGAGTATGAGATCCCGTATCTAAAAGTTCTTTATCGTTCCTCTTGGATGGGGATTGTAATTGACAATCTTTGACTTCTTTATCATTGAGCTTTGAAAGATTTTTATCCTGTCATCAACAACAATATATGTAAAAGAGGATTACTGACATGCGGTCGTTGCACGTGCCAAATTATAAACCTAACTTAACCTAGTTTAGGGCAAGAAAATGTCGATTCCACGAGGAAGCAAGGATTAGCAAGGTTTGAAAGTAATTAAGCGAGCTAAGCCTATTTTTAGTGATTTTTGAGATTAATTGATTAACTAAGAAACTAAGAACGAATTAGCTAACAATTAAACTAAAGGATTGGGTTTAACAATAATAGGAAGGCACTAGGGATAGGGGAATCACTAGTTAATCAATTGCTAACCTATTTGTCAAGTCAAGGGGATTCATTAGGGTCAACTAAGGGACTAAGTCACTCATATGTTTCCTAATTACTCTCTCGAGCTAATTAGGAGGACTTAATCAACCAATTTTACCTATTCTCATGGTAAAATCAATCAATCAAGTATTTCCACAACTCGTAGCGATTCGATTAAGGTCCTAGGAAGCCTAACACCTATTCTCATGGTGAAGTCAACCTATTGACTAGCATAAGGTCCATCAAAAGCTTCATCTCTCAATCCTTCACTTTTGATCCCCAAATTAAGTTCAAATGATAATCAAGCAATTAAACAAGCAAATTAATAGGCTAGACAACCTAGTTTCACCTAAATCTAACCCCCTAACTTGACTTTTGAGGTCAACTCATGATCATCCTAGGTCATCCCCTTCCCCTAGCTACGAAATTACTCTAAAGCCATAAAAGAAGTAAAATAAAAAGCTTGAGATATTAATGGAAGATCAACAATGGTGGAAAACATGAAAACAAACCAATAGGCAACTAATCACTACTAATCAAAGGCTAAAACAAAATAAAGCAAGTAATAAAGCAAATGAAGGAAAGAGATAGAAGAAATACTCTAAATAGATGAAAAGCAATGGAAAAACTCCATGGAAATACCTTCAAAAGCTTCAATTTGGTTTCAAGATCTACTTTATCTCTCTAAAAACTACTTCTCTCTCTAAAGTTCTCTCTCTAAAGTTCTCTCTCTAATTAAGCTAATAATGATTCAGAAATTAAAACCTCCTTCTAAGATTATTACAAAATTAGTTTTATACCCCGTAGAAATAAGGGCAAAATCATAAAAGACGAAACAAAACTACGGAGCCTGGGCCCTGGAGCGCCCGCTCCCTGCACGCTCCTAGGTCGCTCCAAGTTCCTATTTCCTTCTCTTCACTTCTTGACCCATGGAGCCCCCGCTCCCTCTCCTATGAAGCGCCACTCCCCTGTTATGAGCCTCTTTCTTGCTTGTAAATCTTCAAAACACTCAAGGCAAACATTAGATGGGGGAGGGGGTATGCATATGCAAATGCAATAACCTATATGCACCCTAACTATATGCAAATGAACTAAACTAAATGCTAAACATGAGATTATAAGAAATGATGCAAAAGGGAAGGAAAAAGGAAATTAAATGACCTAAAATGCATCTATATGCCCTAAAACTACATGCAAATAAGTGAACCTAAAGTCCACTTATCAATTACACTAAGAAAAAGACAATGTGCGAAGTTTCGTATTTAATTGAAGATGAAAATTAAGAATTTAACACTAACTTCATACCGGCCCATCAATGATAATCAGATCTATAGGCCATAAGACTATGGTCCCAATTGCACCTTGTATGGTGAATGCTTCAGCATCTTCATTCAGAACTGGCAATGGTGTTTTTTTCCGATTGCATAATCAACGGCAACCCTCATAAAGTTTGATGGCAATGCTAGTGTGTGCGCCATATCAATAGTGTTATGCACCTTTCCAGTAGCTACCATTCGATAATAAAGATTTGACCAAGCCAATTGACATGGAGTAACACCCTACAAAAAGCCATCCATGGTACATTATAAGTAGGGTTCTCTGACAAAAAAAAACATCCTTTCCTGGCTAATTGAACAATGGAACCATATGATAAAAAACAGAACATAACGATTATCGTCCACCATATTCGCAACAAGTCTATCATGTTACTGGGAAAAAGATTACTCTTCTCAACTATCGAAAAAGCTGGATGGACATATCCACAAGAGAGAGGCAAACAGTTCGGATAGAACTACAAGAATGTCTAGCATTCTTATTCACGGACAAAAAGAGAACCCATAATGAGATCAGATTGCATTTATTACAAGTCGATGAGCTTACAAGCAGAAGTAAAATAAGATGATCTAAGAAGAGCTTTAGGTCCTGGCCAAAAACAAAGCGTGCTTCACAAGCATTTGTCCATCTTCCCCCAAAGAACAAAAACAAAAGGGAAAAAAAATCAGAAACAGAAAACATGGCACCTTAGTATAATACAGTGTCTGTATACCTCTATGCGTATTAAGGGTGGTGTTAATTATATTGATCTCTGCAGTCAGTGATTTTCTGAAGCATATTTACAGCCTCTGTATAAGACACTCTCTGGATACTGTTTTAGTCTGTCTAATTAAGTTGCATTTCCATTTTAGCCGATAAGATTCAAACTTGTTCCCGCTGGTGATCTACTACTGAAAGTGGGGGTATGGTAGCCATTAGCGGTGCTGCCACTACTGCTTTTGCTACTGCTACTCGACCCTAGCACCTGATTTTGGATGATTGTTCAACTTTAATTTATATAGCTATAAATCTCTCCTTGTTGTATAATATCAACTAAAAAGCATGGTAATTGAATAAGCAACCAACAGAAGCAGAAGCACAAGCACAAGCGTAGCAGCAGCACATCAACAAGTAAGACAGGAAGACCATAGAACAGTTTCATTTTACCTTAGGAAAAATCTTCACTCCTCCACTTTTTGCACCATTGTTATCATCAGGATCATATAAGCCTTCAAAACCATCCCTTCACTAGCTCTCGCCTCCTCCTCACATCTTTTATGTTTAAGAACCTTAACATTTTGCAACTTTTTCATTCTTGCATACATTACAACCATTTCATCTGCATACTCTTTCCTTGAGGGAAATGATCCGAAGTATTTTGATTGAGACACTCCATATCCACCAGCCGAACTCTTCCACCTTTCTCTTTTTTGTTCAAGGCCCTTTGCAATATGTCTTCCTGCACAACCTCTTCAAACTCTCCTTCTTGAACTCTGTACATTAAGTTTTCCTACAACAACAAAAAAAATGTAAGAAACAGGGACCATTATATGTGTATACCAAGCTTTATGTTAAGGAATCACATACAATTTGATCAACAATGGCTTTTGCAGATTCATCCACATTTCCATCCTCGTCCGATCTCATCTCTTTCCATAATTCAGCATGATTAATTGAAGTCGCAATTTCACCATTTGCCTTTTTCTTTTTAATCTGTAAGTGTAGGATAAAACCAGAAAAATAAAGTTCAATTTGAAATTTTGCTTCTACAAATCATAAGGAACCTTTAGAAATTACTATAATAATCATTTAACTCATACCAAATCTTGCTCCAATCTTGCACACCCTCTACGACTCCTTTTTTGAGGATAATCATTCTTTAATGCACGTTCTCGTTGTACATTACTCTCCTCCTGGTACAAACGTACTATATTAAACTTGATTAACATTCTACACAATAAAATGACAACAAAAAAAAAAGATCGAAACCTGAAACTTTTTAGTTAATCGGCCACCTGAGAATTGTCACCAGTGACTAGTCTTTATGATATTATATTTACTCGGTGAGGTTTCACGCAATTGCCCTTTCTCATCAAATAACCATTTTCTAGTTAACTCACTTTTGAAGTTTCTCCAACTTTCCCCGGCGTTACCAAGAAACCATTCCTTTTCTTTTGTGCTAACTTTATATGTTATATACAACAAAACAATAGCAAGTTGCGAATCACAAAATACAAAGAATTATAAGTAGGGGAAAAAATATAAAAACATAAAGTAACTAAAATTACCACGAGATCCTCAAAATGGCATCCTTCATATTTTGAGGCACTTTATGCCAATTAGGAAAGATGATTGGGATATACTTTCAAACACACTCATGTCCCAATAACTCATCATCTCTTCACTATACTCCCCGATTGGTTGACCTCTGTCATTAAAGGGAACATTAAATTGTTTGCCATTGTTCCTAGCTCCAGCCACTACAGACATCCTAGTTGCACCTCGACCTTTAATTATCTTCTTTTCCTTTATATGTAGGGATACAACTTTGACATCTGCATTTCTCATCACCATTACATTCACCATCCTCAAATGAATTAGCCATAATCTCCTGTTGAACAAAAAAAAAGTTTCAGTGCACAAACACATTGCAATATAGAAAAAAAGTACTTATCGAATTCTTGGAAAAAATAAGTGCATGCTAAGTATGGCGGTCTCTGGCTGAAATGCCTTTTGCCTTCCTGAGTTGTATTACGTCTCTCTTTGATCCTTTTCCCTTATTTAACTAAGATTCCAGTTGGTTAGTGTGCACTTCTTAGAATGATATGTAGGCAGTGCTGAAATGCGACGAGGTTAGATTACCTGCAATTGACTTTGTACTCTCGCTCTGCCATATTTACTTTAGTTGTCTCTGTTTTGTTTTGCGATTTATAGAACCTGAGCAGTTTGTCTCATGATAAAATCATGTGATGTTAAAAGTACAAAAGTGGAAAGCTGATGAAAATAAAGATATTGTTTCGAGTAAGGAGATGTCAGAACTCTGATTCTCGTATAATGAGACAGTTGAAGATGCTTCTTTTCTGAGATTGTTGAAGATTCAGATCGCAACAGAAGGAAGATTAATGCACACCCAGGCTTTGTTACAGAAACTGATAGTGTGGACTATAGCTAACTACCATGCGTCTATCTAATATTCTGATTATGGTAAGCTCGAAAAAATTCATACTATCAATACAATGCCATTCCAAATATATTCAGGTGCAGTGAAGTTATGAGAAAGTAACTAGAGCAGTTTTTTGCAGACATCTCGAAGTAGAATGTGAAGGTTTTAGGTCATGATAATCTACTTCATACTTGATTATTTAGGACTTAAATTTTGAATTAAGTATAGCCTAATCGCAGGGAAAAAACAATGCAATCTAAAGTTTAAAATATATGCTCATAGCTCCAAGCAACAAATAGGAAACAACAATACAATAATTGATAAACATGGACAACTAATTCGTCAACATACAGAGCAGCCCAACCCGCCACATGCTTTTTAATCCATAGAGTACTCACCATACTTTACATAAACATTATGGCTTATAAGTTATAACGGATTTAGGAGCTTTACTAAACAAAAATTAAAGTAATGAGAAGTCCAATTAACATACGCTGGGTTAGATACACATATGGTCAAGGCACGTTACATCCCAAATAACAAAACTGAAGGCATATATAATGGATTTTTTGAAAGAGGGCTATCATATTCATATTGTTCAGAAATGAACAGGTTTGGGGTAAACTTTAATTCGTATAGCAAGCTAAAATCTCATTTAGTTCCATTATATAAGGACTGGAGTTTTTGCAGCTTGATGTCTGGTATAGAAAGAGATATAGAAACTATAATGCACAAGGATCTTAGCATAACCCCACACAAGCAATAAAAAAAAGGGATGGACCAAGAATTACTTACGCAAGATGACTAAATTATACCTCGAATGGTTTCCAAATTGATCTTTGCTGCTTGTTATTTCATCAGATGATGTAAGTGATCTTTGAACTGGTGAAGGACTCCATGCATTTGATTGCGGTAATTCATCTGAAAAATATCTCCTCCTTATCAACTGTAGAAACAAATGGTTGACATAAATGTAAGCAACACTGTAGTCCAAAAAAATGAGAAGAACTTTATCACAACTTCTTTATCAAACCTCGCTTCTTTGGCAGCCTGCACATATTTCAAAATGAAACCATTATAAGAGAAGCCATAGGAAGGTTAAGCAAAGCGGTTCATTTATTTCAAGAGCTTCCAACATGAATATGTAGAAATCTCAAAATAGTTTATTCACAACTTCACGCCGTTGTTGCAGCATTATTACGTATAGTGAAAGGATAAAATATATTGAGTTTCTGGTTTCCCCAATTTCTCTGAATTCTATATTGTAATCATGTTATACATAACAACCCAAGTATTTCCACGATAATCAAATGAGCCAATTCACTGCATATAGCAATAGGGACTCGTTCCTTAACACTCTTAGGAAGATAAGAAATTTAGCAAACTCAGGAGTGAAGTAATCACAGACTTCTGATGGTGATCAAAATTTTGTTAAAATCAGATTTGCAGAAATATTCTATCATATAATGATATATCATACATGGCACAGAACTGGAGAATAATTCAGAGCAGCTATAAATTGTATGACATTCTCCTCCCCCACACTTGAAACAAACCTCACTACATAATATCAAAAGAGCAAAGGGAAATAAAATAGGGAGGGAATCTGTACCACTTCAAATGACAGGCAACAATTTGTTTCAATCCATTCCGTTTTCAGTGAAGGAGTCGTGACCAAAAACCATCACCTATATATTAACAAACTTAAGCAGGTCAGTTACCCCTTTCACGCATTCGATAACAAATATATATATATGTTTAAAAAAACATGCACTTAAAGAAATGAGACTTAATATATACCCTACTAGTGCATCTTTCTCCTTTTCTCTTTTCTTAGTTTTCTTTGAACTTGAACTTGGCTCATTGTCTTCAACCCATAACCCCTCATCGTGATCATCTCAAATGTACACCTCATCTTCAGCTAAATTATTGCTAAACGGTTGAGATGGGAAACACATGGATCAATCTTCCATATCATCTATATCAACTATATCATGGTTATCTTGTGCATGTCTTTTATTACTTTACAAAACAACCGACACTCTAGGATTAGCAGGGTCACTCACAAAAAACACTTGTTTGGCTTGTGCAGCAAACATAAATGGCTCCTCTTTGTAACTCAATCTATTCAAATCAACAATGGTTAACCCATGGTTGTTGACATGAACACTATTGTTATTTGCCCACCTATATACAGCTGATACATCAGAATCTTAAATTTCTTGTAATCCAATTCCCATATGCGTTCTATTACTCTATAGTACGTCATTTTCGCATACACGGGATTTTTGTCCTTAGCACCAGATATATGCATAGCTTGGGCTAAAATAGAAACTCCACTATTTTGCATGATTGTCTCATCATCTCTACTCTTGGTGTAAATTGTGTAATCGTATATTCGATAACCAGAGAATGATATGACCTCAAATACTGGACCTCGAGAAATCCATTTTAATCTCTTAGAAACTTTTTGTGGTGAATGAGATACTTTAACTGCAATTTGTGCACGAAACCACTCAATGAAGGAGCGATTGTGTTCTTCAGTTCTCCAAATCTCACTCTTGTGCGGATACAAGTGCATTAGGTATTACTTATGCTCCTCCACTTACAAATCAAATTCATCATTATTGTGAATGACATATAAATGTGCTTGCTCCTATTCATCATGTGAAATGGAAACAACTATATTGCCAACAAACCCCTTGCCTTCACCCCCTCGTTCATGTTTAGGTTTTGGAATTCCTTTCGCCTCAATGTTAGCAAGGTATTGACTACAATATTCTCTCAAGTGATTCTTCAATGAGAGTTCAGTTAACAATGCACCCTTCTGGATGGCTCCCATTCTTCACATATCCCTTCAATATACTCATAAATCTCTCCAATGCGTACATGTATCTAAGATATGCTGGTCCACATAACTGAATTTCTCTAACTACGTGCACGGTCAAATGAATCATAATGTCGAAAAATGAAGGCGGAAAAAACATCTCTAGCTGGCACAATGTGAAAACAAGGTTAGCCTGCAAAATATCTAACTTCAAAGGGTCAATCTCTTTCTTGCAAATCTCACTGAAGAAATGGCATAATTTAGAGATAGCATTCCGAACACGTCTTGGCAAAATGGAGCAAATAGCCACCGGCAAAATATGTTCCATGAGAATATGGTAATTATGAGATTTCAACCCAATTAACTTACGGTTTTTCAGTGACACAAGTCTCCCTATATTTGATGAATAACTCTCGGGAACCTTAACTCCATGCAAACACTTACAAAACACAATTTTCTCCCTTTTAGAAAGAGTATAACATGCGGAGGAAGATAAGTACGAACCCCCTTCTTAATTGGGGCCAATTAAGCTCATGTTCATTTTAACCAAGTCATCTCTGACTTTCTTACCATCTTTAGTCTTACCCAGCACATTCAGTAGTGTGTGTATAATAATTTCGCACACGTTTTTCTCTATATACATCACATCAAGAAAATGGCGCACATACAAAGTCTTCCAATATGGAAGATCAAACAGTTTAGACCTTCTTTTATGCCCACGTTTAGGAACTTGGTTTGCATTTAACTTTCCAGGCTTAACAACCAGTTTTTCCATCTTCTTAAGAATTTCTTCTCCTGTTGGAAGCACAGGAGCTCTACCTTCTTCTGGTTGACCATTGAAATCTTTCCTCAACCTTTGGTATTGATGATTCGAGGGTAAGAATCTGTAATTTCCCGGGTACACAACCTTATGGAGGCTAAGACAATATGTGTTTTCTTCACACACATGGCATGCTTCAAAACTCTTTGCTATACCCTGCCAAGTTGCCATATGCTAGGAAATCGTTAATCGTTCCAAATAGTAGTGCTTTGAGATTGAAATGCTCATTTCGATGAGCATCATAGACCTCTATTCCTGAATTCCACATCATCTTCAAATCTTCAATTAATGGCTCCAAATACACATCTATATCATTACCTGGTTGTTTTGGACCTTAAATCAATATGGAGAGCATCATATATTTTTGCTTCATAATCAACTCAAGAGGAAGATTGTATATCATTAATATAACAGGCCATGTGCTATGTGTAGTGCTTTGATTCCCAAAAGGATTCATGCCATCGGCTGCTTGGACGAGACGAAGATTTCTAGGTTCACGACCAAACTCCTGGAATTCATGATCAATCTGGATCCACTGTGGAGAATCTGCCGGGTGTCTAAACATACCATCCTCTTCTCTATCATCACTGTGCCGAGTCAATTTCCTCAGTTCCTCAACAATGCTAAATAACGCCTAAATCTTGGTACTATTGGAATATACCACATTTCCTTTGATGGAACCTTTTTTTTTTTATCATATCTCGGAGTTTTGCATTCAGGACAATTATCAAATGATTCATATTCCTTACGATATAAGATGCAATCATTAGGACAGTTATGTATTTTTTCAACACTCATGCCTATAGAGGTTAACATCTTTTTCGCTTCATATGTGCGTTTTGGAAGCACATTTTCCGATGGAAGCATTTCCTTCAGCAAGCTAAGTAATTATGTGAACTTTGATTAGTCCATCCCCCTCTTGCTTTCAAATTATAGAGTTTCAGCACAACATATAATCTACTAAAATTAGAACAACTAGGATACATAGGCTTTTTTGCATCATCGTACATAGTCTCGAACACTACTGAATTTCTATCAATATTTTCCCCTAAAATTTCGGCCATTTCTTCTAGTTGGTCACAATTGATAGTAAAATCTTCTTCTTCTCCATCGTTCTCATCTTCATTTGTCACATCAGTTATTCCAATATCTACATGAGATGATACATTTCCTAATGGCTCTCCATGTTTTATCCAACATTTGTATGTTTGCACAATTCCATGAATGACCAAATGCATTTTTATATCCTCAACACTGCATTGCATCATGTTATTGCAGTTAACGAAAGGACACACAATAAAATGTGGATTTACAGCGTGTTTGATTGCAAATTCAATGAACTCCATAACCCCTTTTGCATACTCGTCACTAGTACGTCCAATGTTATTAAAATCGCGATTTAAATCTTAAAATTGTACGATTTTAATATTCTAACTTGCCATACGATTGAAATCGTTGTTAGAATTGAAATTTGTTAAAATCGTAACTAAAATCGTAAAATCGCGATTTTCGTACGATTTTAACAAATTTTGAAACACTTCAAAATTTCATGAAAATCAAGGGTCAGAACAATTTAATTTCCTATCTTATTTCGCTTAACCCTAAGCTACCTTAGACCATAACAATTCATTTTTCACACTCAAAATTGTACTAAGACACATGCTCTTCAAATTCACTTGTCTGCTTTAATTTAAGATTAGTAACTAAATAGTTCTATTTTTCTGCTTCAGTTCTCTTCTTTCATTCTTTCGGTTCTTCAATTTTTGATTCAATTTCTAGAAATTGTGAGTAATTGATTTTGAGTACTATGTTCTTTGTTCTTTTGTCTTGAAATTTCATTTTCTATATTGAATTTGTGTACTTAATTACCTTATGATCATGATGTAGCGTAGATTTTTCTTTTGTTAAATTCCATTCATTAAAAAAAATTGATTTGTGTTTCATCCAAAATTTCTTCGTCATTTGAAATATATCAATTATTCAATTATAAATGATGGTAATTAGTATTTCTACGAGCCTATGATGATGACGACAATATAATGGGGGCATATACTACGAAACTACTGGAAGTGATGAAGTTAGAGATAAGTTTTGGTTTGATGTAAACTTGTAAACAATGGCCAAAGAGTAAACACTAGTATAATACTTCATGAACCAATTTTGCATGATGTATTCATATTGGTTACATTTTGCAATGTTACCTTTTAATGTATTTATGATGTTTTTGACTTGATTGCCTCAAAAATGTTATTTCATTAATTCTTAATACTCGTTCATCCAAAAAAAAAAGGTTAGAATACATATGTATAAAATAAATTATCGCATTATAAAGAGCTTGGTAACTAAATAATGTAATTTCTCACTTTATCCAATGGGAAAAATGGTCAAACAAGTTATGCATTGCACCATAGAACCTTATTTTAGTAAAATTCTTAGAATCTTACTATTTTACGATTCGATTCTAACCCCCCTTTCAAATTCAAGTTAAAATCGCGATTATAACAACCTTAAGTACGTCACTACATCTGGCATGCATCCATGTTCGTTCCATTTCTATCTACATAAATATAAAAGGGAAATAATACTAACAATTGAGGATGCAATATAGGCATGTGTTATTTTTAGCATACGACGAGGAACTTTATAAGTAGTTAGGGGAATCAATAATGCCTAGCCAACATAATGCAAGCTCTTGATAGTGATTACTCTATTAAAGGCTAAAGTATCCATCAATTTGTTGGTTACACATACATGATAGAGTAGTCTCTTTACATCATTGATATTACTTGGCATGAAAAACTCATAATGTGACAAAAGCTGAATTAATATACTAAATAATTTAGATAACGAATAAAGTTCGTATTATTCCTCGGAACATAGAATGGCAGGACCAAGTTTTCCGTCCCTATTTATCAATATGATTGCTGCAGCTCTGTGGGTCATTCCTCCCCTTCCCATCTATCCTCCCCCTCCATTTCATTTTTTCCCATGTATCCTCATCCTCCTCTTTCTCCCCTTCCCATCTATCCTCCCCCTCCATTACAATTTTTCCCTTTGACTCGAACTTCCTTAGAAATAAACCAAACAAAGAAAATGAAATTTGAAATCCAATTTAATTCCATTGGAATCGAAATGCATTGTGCCCAAATGTGAGGATGTGAGGTGCAGGTGGTGAAGTTCCATAAAATAAGACCAGGCAAGCAAATTGTTTAATTTGAAACACTAGCAAAAACTCAAAGTTCATAATAATAAAAGGATTACAAATTTCATTACCTGGTTGTTTTGGACCTGAAATCAATATATGACCTAAATACAATACAACAAAGGTTGTGGAACCGATAGGTACCAATTCAAGTAAATCTTCCTACGTGATCAACCTTGTAAGCTAACACTGGGCATCGTACACATTACATACAACTCAGACTCTAATAACATATGTTTGATAACATGATGCAAGCCTTAATCGTTGCGTACAAAGTACAGGTTTCACGTTGCAATGTTCAGTGACAAATCATATTGATAGATGGGAAGGGGAGGAATGACCCACAGAGCAAAGGGAAAAAATTTTGAAACAAATTATGGCAAAGGGAACAAGTTTGCCTGGTTGCTGACGTATATCAATTTGTTTGAATCATACGAAATCATGCCAAAACCTCAGTTCTTATTACTTTAGATAAGACCCAAAAACCCATATCTTTATACCTTAAATTCCACATTCAACCAGTACAACACGAAATTGGCTATTTTTATCACATGAATGGCAGTCAATACGAAATTTTAAGCAAAATTCAATACCAAACTCTGAACGAAATTGGCTATTTTAATCTTAAATACATCATTCCCTCTACAATTCTGAATGACATTAGAGGCAAATTCAAAAAGAAAAAGAGAAAGCAAATTCATACCAGACTTAACACGAAAGTGGCAATCTCAATACGGGAAGTAATTGAATTGACAATACTATAACTGAAATTACAAAATTCAAGTAAAAAATACCATGGTTTGAAGGAGAAGAGAAATTGATGGAGGTCTCGATGCGGAATGGACGAAGGTCTCAAAGCAAGAACAACAACAACAAGATGAAATTGAAGTGAAAGAGCACTAGTAGAAACGATGAAGCAGAGAATTGGAACAACACAACAGTGGTAGAAGCAGAGGAACAAGAGGAGGGGCTTAGGTCACTGTTCCTTCAGCGGGAGAAAGAAAGCGTGTGAATTATTTTTATCTTTCTACAGCGCTATAGTAACAACATTTTTGTGAAACGCTATAATATGTATCTAATTACAACGCTTCCCTAAACGCGCTATAATATGTTTATTTGGTGTTTTAATTATATAAAAAAATTTGTTTGACTACCGAACTACAGTGCTTAAATTATAGTCCTTGTTTGAAACGCTGTTAATTAAGATTTTTTATAGCGCTTTAGTGAAAAGCGCTGTCTTTGTGGCGATGTAAAAAGCTTTATTTGTCGTACAGTGTTATTCTTCGATAAGCAAAGATGTCGTAAGGACATGTGAATATCATCTTTTCATGGTTATTTAGGCGGATATGAATTTGGAAAAGCCAGAAAATGCATCTAGATAACAAGAAAAGTTATACTGAGCGTAAATCTCAAGCATTTTATTAATGAAGGGAAGGGGAAAATGATCTTTCAAAGTGGCAGTATCTAATCTACGATAATCAATGCACATACGCCACCCTGTAACAGTCCGCATAGGGATTAATTCATCCTTCTCATTTTTGACAATAATGGTTTCCCCTTCTTAGGAACCATTGGAACCGGACTAACCCACTTAGAATCAGAAATGGGGTAAATCGTCCCTGCATCAAGCAATTTCATAATTTCTTTCTTCACCACCTCTTGCATATTAGGATTAAAACACCTTTGAGGTTAAATGCAAGGGCGGTGATCTTCTTCCAAATTTATTTTATGCATGAAAACATCAGGACATATGCCCTCGAGATCATCAATACCATACCGTATAGACTTCTTGTGTGTACAAAGCTCTGTAAGCAGTTTAGATAATTGGCGATCTAATTGTTAGTACTAACAATCACATAGTATTCCTGCTCATCATCAAGAAAGACATATTTAAATGAGGGGAAGGGGTTTGAGTTCTACCTTTGTTACCTATAGTGCATAGGTAGATTGCACATTTCTTATAACCACCGACCAATTCCCTCTTCAGCACTTAGGGCCCTTCAAATCAACAATGATGGCATCGAGTTTAGTATTCGTACCGGGTGTCGAGAGTGTAATCAAAAGTCATCTACGAGAGTGCAAATTTGACAATATTCTTTAGTACATCAATCTTGCAACAAGACTATGTAAGCATAGACGACTTGACAACATTGGTTAGCTTAAATGTGAAATTATCGTCGCCGACGCTTAAAGCCAAGAACTCAATCTTAACATTAATTACAGCTCCCGCTGTACAAAAAAAAGGTCTACTCAAAATAATAGGAATTTTGACTTCTTCCTCCATATCAAGCACATAAAATTCCACGGGTATAGAATTTCCCAACTGTAACACGACGTCCTCTAAGACACCTTGGGGGTTAGTACAGTCAGCCATTTGTACGGTAATTTTGATATGTTTAAGTGTCTCCATGTTTTGTTTATTGCAGACAGAGGCGTAACAAACACACTATCACATAAGGCCTTGTCTATAAATTATTCCCCTAAATAGCTAGGGATGGAAAACCTAACCGGATCTTTCAACTTAGGTGATTTTTATTTTGAATTACAACACTACACTCTTCAGTTAGAGGGACTCGGTTTACTCCACTAAAGTCTTTCTTCTTATTGTTCATGTCCTTAAAAATCTTAGTATAAATAGGTACTTAGAAATTAATTTAGTAAAAGGCAGTGGTACCTCAAGGTTTTTGACCATAGAAAACACTATACCAAGTTGTTAATTGACCTTTCATTTGTACAACCTGTAGGAAAAAGGTAGTTGTGGAGTAATTGGCACTTTAGTGACATTTTCCTTCCACTTCCATGCAACATCCTCCTTAGGTGGTTTGACTTCAATTGTCGAATTGTCCTCCTTTTCTTTGTCCATCGCCACCTCTCTAATGCTAGGTTCTACATCATCAAGTGCATGGGAGGCATCATAAACAGTGCCACTATGAAGTGTAATGACATTCTCTTTCTCATTCTAAATAGATTGCCCACACATTTGTCCTTGCTACATGTAATTCAGGGACTTGACCAATTTGTGTCTCCAAACGGTTGGTAGTGTTCCTCAAATCATTTATGATTTCATTAGTGTTCTGCTTCATCGTATGCATCATTTCATTAAATCATACATAGTATGCTCCTGAGGTGTAGCATTACATGGTGGCTGCTGCTGGAAGCCCTGATGAGGGGGTTGCTGGAAAAAAAAGGTGATCTAGAACATCTTGTGGAGCTTGTGGAGGTGAGTTTTGGACATGGTTACTCCGATAAGAAGAATTATGGTGATCCCTTCACCCTGGATTATAAGTGTTGGAGTAAGGGTTGTGAGGCGGTATCTTCGGAAAAGTATTTGCATGCTGAGTTTTGCATCTACTTGACCGTACGCGCAATAATGCCTAAAGAAACCCTGAATTCCACATACCTCGCAGTAAGAAGAGGTCATATGAGCTATTGCAGACATGGCACTGATACTCATTGAGGGAGGCGCTGAACTAGAGGATTTCAACACATCCATCTTCATACCAAGTTGCGCTACTTAAGAGGAAATTAACACTAGATCATTTGCATCCAATGTCTTCTTTGTGTGCCTTCTAGAAGTTGAGTGGTCATTGGCTGCTAGATTAGCCAAAAATTCATGTCCATGATCAATTCCTTAATCTAAAAATACACCTCGTACAGACGAATCAAATGTACTCTTCGTTCTAGGCTGCATACCATTACAGAATGTCTGCGTCATAAACCACTTACCCATGTTGTGTTGTGGGAACTCCTTTTTTAGATCTCTAAATCATGTCCATGCCTCCCTGATAGGCTGTCGTACACCTGTAAAAAATAAATTCTTGGAAAAGCTTCTAACAATATAGTAGATTAAGTTGGGTCGAACCACAGAGAGATGGTCGTTTTAATCTAACTTCTAACGTATAGGACAACTAAACAAAATCAGAAATATGATAATTAATTCTAAACTAATAAAATAAGAAAGTCAAACAAAAAGATATAGGGCATTGGTTCACCAGTTTCATATCTATAAAGTATCCAAAAATCATCAAAAGTACAATTAATAAGATATCTAGAGAACAGGTTAATCCCACAGTCTGATCTTAACGCTCTCAAATCAACAACATATGCAGTACAGTCGCTAACATAATCAGATTTGCTAATTGTAGGTAAGCCTCTAAAGATTTCTATCTCTCGATATATGACTCATTATTAGCAATATTTGATCATACAATTCATCATATTGCAAGATTAAAAATATAAACACTAATCAATTAAAAATATCAGTGATAGATCAAATCATCAATAACACCAATAAAGATTCATAACATATAAACATTGATTCCCAAACCATAGAATATAAACTACTCAATCATAAGACAAATAATAAAACCTACATATACAAAGGAATAATATAATCAAACTAATATATAAATAAATTAACCGAACTCTTGAATTAATGAAGAAAAAGAGAAACTAGCGGATTTACAACTAAAACTAGAGAGGAAAAGATGAAGAAAGATAAACTAAACCTAAGAATAAAAAGATACCGTAATGAGAGAGGAGAGACAAGGGAGTGGAGTCCTCCTCCCTCATCTAATTCCTCCTAGGTAACCTAAGAAGACTAGGAAAGTAAATTACAAGATAAGGAAAATCGCAAATATATCATAAATGAGTGAATTAGTGATCCGCGTGTACAATGAAAAATTCCAACAGATTCAGTCTAACTTCGGAAGGCATAACTTCTTGACTATAAGTCTCCTCCGGGGCATGCACCTATCTTTGGAAATCTCTTTAAGTGTACTTTCCAAATTTGCTGAAATTACTCAATTTTAGAAGCACATAAAAAGTTACGGTTAGAAGAGTAGACGTGACTCCTTTTCCACATTTCTTCTAATGGTTTTTTGTTTTTTTTTTCTCAAACTCGTATGAGATATCCATATCCATGACGATCCATATGCAATGCATCTTCTTCCAACTGCTCCTAATCCTCACGTTTGGCGAATCATACTCCGAATATGTTCTCATTACTTGAAATTCATCAAAAACAAGAAAATATACCGAATAGGAGTAGAATATCATAACTTAAGAATAAATTGCAATATTGAATCTAAATGCTCTAAAATGCAACCTAAATGCATCTAAAAACTATAAATAAATATGACCTATCACTCCCTCAATGTCTCATCATGTTCTTGGGATAATGTGACTAACTTGTTTATGAATTATGTTGTTTTTGTGGGAGGGTAGTACTATTTGAGGAACGCAGAAGGAATCTAAGCCCATTATGTCTTAATAATATCGTTTGAACCACTTATGAGATTTTTCTAGGAGAGAAAACTTGAACAACATGACCTTCAATTATCCAATAGTGACTCCATCATGTTTGACAGTTTGACAGAGTTGTTGAAATCTCTACAGGTGGTTGGTTAGATCTTCAGCAAGTTGCCTCCAAATTGATTATGTTGCACCATGTCGATGATTGCAATCTTGATCTCAAAATTGGTTGCAGCTATAGTTTGCATATTTGGACTAGTAGGAATGTCGTCCGGGGAAGGCACCCTATAGGAATAGCCTTCCTTAGGAGACTGCTTCTCTTACTCAAATTCCTTTCGAAGTTCCCGGAGTGTCTTATCAAGTTCGAGGTCCTTAGGAATTACAGGTTCTCTTCTTTTAGATCAGGGCTTAACAAGGAAACAACAAGGTAGTAATGAGAATTACCTTAATTGGAACAAGGAATTCCAATGAGGCAAAAGAATTAGTCTAAATAATCAAACAAGAACTAAGAAATTAGCCGTCTCTCAGGAAACGACGCCAAAAACATGATGGCTTTTAAAATACAATTTTATTTCACGATGTCTATTGTTAGTAGAGACTGTGCAAATACGAGTCGAATCCACAGGGAGAAGGGTTTTTACGGTTTAAGTTCAATTAAATATCTACATCAGGCGTAACCAGAGAGAAATTACTAGCTAATGACTTAAATAAAGAAAGCAGATTAAATTCAAGAAACTATCAATTAATAAAAGACTATGGAATTCGTTCGATCCTCTATGAACAATGAAAGGAATTCAGAGACCTAATAAAACCTAGGTCTAGAGTCGAGAAACTAGAGCAAGTATAAAATCTTGTGGTCAGGTCTCTAGCGCTCACAAATCAACATATGCAGTAGGATCGCTCACACTATAAGAGTTACTAGTTTGTTCTAGGTCTCTAAAAGCGGGATTAGTCAATAATTATTAGCCAGATTGCAATTCATGATATTGCACAATTTCATAAATCATAAAATAAAAGCGCATAACACTAGAATTGCTCTAATCACAACCTAATTACTATAAGATAACAAAACAACAATCATGGTATAAACATGGCTTCCCTCACGAAGCCCTATAAAGGACTACTCACACATACTAAAGGAATCAATAACGAAGAAATCAATAAAGAGTAAGGAAGTAAGATTTACCAGATTTATGCTAAAAATATCCAAACTTTGATCGGGAAAATTATTGTCCACAAACTAACTTTTAGAGAGAAAAGTAGAGTTCTTACGTCACTAGAATATACCAGAGATAAAAATAATCTGAAAATTAATTACAATGTGTTTATAAATTTAGGTCTAAACCAAATAGGGAACTAGGCAAAATCTCCCTCCTAAGAAACCCTCTATCAATCGCGCAAGCATCGCTCGATCGGGCGGGAAATAAATCTTCAAAATCGTCAGACTCAAATTAAAAACTAACGAACAATTAGCAAGGTTAAGTGCATGAATTGTGTTTGTTAGTTGTTTAGGGTGAACGACTTAATATTGTTGGGAGGAGCGGCTCTTAATCTTATTAAGTGCATGAATGGTGCTAATTAATCTTGTTTAGTATGGTTGGATTTGTCTTTGAGAGATTCTAAGTTTTAGTGAGCAAGGTAATGAATTGACCGTGTCATGAATTCGACAATTATAGGAATCAAAGAGCTTTAGTAAGTTCTATTGTTGTATGATCGAACCCGAGCCTACATTAGTAAATATTGTCGTCACATTTTATTTATGTAGACTCTAGTTTTCAGTTTTAGTTTAATTATTTTCCAAACAAACCCCTGGCCCCCATTCCATTTCATATAGGTAAATAACGTATTGAGTTTCTATATTCAATCTATGTTAAAAATCGTGTAATTGATAGTCAAACATTGATTTTAGTGAATTACTTAGTTTCTCTATGGGATTGACGAATTTACTTATCCTTTACTATCTTCTTGTTTTCGAAGTTATAATGGCACTTTAAATTATTACTTTGGGGTTTTTTTTACAATCACTACATTTTCTTTACAACTTTTTAAAAGTTACCATCTTTGATTTTTTTGTTCAAACTACCACCAAAATGCTATTATTTTATTATTGCTTCCCAACTATTAACAAAAAATCCCAAAATACTCCGTTTTGTGACCCCATCTATAAACTGATTCATTTTCTTTCCTCCAACGCCTAATTAACCAATAATCATCCTAAAAAGATTCATTAAAGAAAGGGGCTCACTCTTACCAAAAATCAAGTAATATGAACTAATTAAACAATATTTAAAATAATAACAATAAATTTTTATGTCTTAAACAACAAATACAATCCCCAATTAAAAAACTCCAATCTCCCATGCTTAATTATACCCTATTTACAGGTAATTGACTAATTGGCATGAGAATATGAAATTAGTAATAAATTACTTGTTAGAAATGTCGAATTACAAAATTCAAGCATCAATTATGCAATATACCAATGTTAATTTTGAAAAATTTCCTTCGTAATTAAACACAAACCCTAGAATTTGTAATTGACAAAAACAACCGTAATGGCTGACTTAGACTTGGCGAATTACCTGATTTTGGTAATTGAAGTTGAAATAGAAGTAATTTACTTAGAAATTTCTCCAAAATCACTTATAATTTGCCCTTTAATTGAAGAAAAATGCTTTGTTTTTCACTTCTTAAAGTCTGGAGAAGAATTAGTGAATATGTCGGCGCACAAAATGGAGTAATTTGGGATTTCCTGTAATTTTTTTTTAAAAATAAAGGTGGTAACTTTTCGGTAGTTGTAAAGAAAAGGTGGTAATTGTCAAAGAATCCTTAAATTGTATACACAAACAACATGTATCATTTATCACAAAATTATATGCTAATTGCGACATATAATTCAGATAACCATAAATAAAATTAATTAAATAACCAGTTAAGTTCCCATAATTTGATGTTAATTAGAATGGTCTCTGAAAAATTTCTTTGATACCAAAACACCAATTTTTAGAATTTTTGTCAATTTTAAATTGCAATTGAGTAACTGCGCGAATTTAATATTGCAATTAATGAAACACATATAGAAGCCAATATTTGGGCAAATATGAGTTCTTGAATCAATTCATACCCTTAACCGTGAACTCAACATTTGGCTCATTTGAGCTTATAATGAAGTTATGAAAGGAAAATCACCCTTAACTCTGTCCTTAAAGTTTGTTCCTTTTTCGAATTGATTCAATGTGGTTTATGTGTTTTCTTGTGGAAATTTTGCTGGAAACTAATCCATCTATATCTGAAGATTCCCTGTAATTCACTTGTGGGATCCGGGCAGTGCAGGACCAGCACACAATATAAACAAAACGCCTAGCCTCATCGACACGACATGACCCGTGGACGGGGCCATACTAGGGGATTTTTGAAAAATTTAGCATGAGCCCAACATAAAGCAAATATTATTGGCCCGTTTAGGCCCCATCTAACAAGGGATTATGCACACTTCCCAAGGGCATGGGCTAACATGGGTTGCACTATCCCTCCCTCTATATGACTGACTATCTGAAAATTATCTATAGGTCACATGAGTAACTCCAAGACAAAATACGCTAGAAGGACTGGTGGTGATTTTTGAGGTCATTTGTCAATCCTAGATGTTTACTGGTTGACGACTTATCATTCACGAGAGGTCATGATAAGTGCGTTTCTAACGCACTTTACGGACTCTTTTTAGCTTATTTTGATCCTCTTTATCCGCTTTCTTCTCCCTTTCCCCTTCTATTTTATTCACTTGATCATAATAACATTTTGCTAGATTTTTAGTATTTTTTGACCGAATTTCTAGTACATTTATTTTCACCATAGTTTGTCATGTTCTTAACATAGTTGGAACTACTAAGGATGATTATAAGTTGTATAGTTGGCAAAGGAAGCAATGAAGATAGAGCACATAATTAGAAATAGTGCGCTTGCACCATGACCCATGTCCGCTCTCATAAAGGAGCACATAGCGCAATGAAATCTTGTATGGGGAACTTTAAATGGACATAAATTTTAATCCATAAATTAGATGAAGGTATTTTCATTTGGAGGTGAAAGCTCGCTTCGATAGCTTTCCGATGATATATCACATGTATCGAATAAAGCACTGGAGTAGATTTTATGACTGTTTGAAGTTGAGTTGTCCACTGTCTACAAGTCTACCCGGCCGTGGGTGATTGCCCACGATCGTGGGTCCATTTTTTACGGCGGCAGCTAATTTGCCAGATGCCCAGTGATTCAAGGAAATTAGGTCCATACGGCCATAGGGTTTTGCCCACGACTGTGGGGACGTGTAGTTTGCATTTTTTCCGTCTTTTTATTCGACTTTAATGAAGACATTATAAGGAGCGGAAGTTCATTATTATGTAATTATCGAATACTTAGCATTACTCTCTCAGTTTTTAGCACTTTTGATCTCTCAAACACTTATTCTACACCATTGTTACTATACCATTGAAGATCGAAACTTCAATTAATGAAGTATTATTTTCTTACTCTCTTCTCTGTTTACATTTTTATTGTTATTCATGTTTACCCTGATTGACGTTGTTTGCTTAGAATCCATGATTGTCATATCTAGGGTTTGGTGAAAGTATGAATTAGGGATTAATATATATTGTTATTGTAATTGAGTTTTTTTATGATGTTTACGTATTGATTTTGGTGTTTTGACACCTTAGGATAGATCTTGATCTCATCTATGCTAAGGCATTTAGGGTTTAATGTTGAATTATTTTTTCATTCCCATGTATCGACTTATTTTCTAGGGTTTAATGTATCGACTTATTCGTCCAGCTCCTTACACATCAAATGTTTCCTTCGTTGTAGGGTGAGTAGGACCAGAAACTGTCTGTTTTAACAACGATATCTTGTCTTCTTATACATGTTAAATGGTGCTGAATCAATAATTCTCCAATACACTATGACCTGTCCATACCGCTTCAGCACATTAGGAAGGTATTGCAGCAAGTACTATCTACTATTACACATTTGTGTACATCATGGCTATGTTGACTATAGTAAGGTAATGGGTACTAAAACAAATATCATCAGTAAAAGTTAAACCCAAGCTCACCATTACAGTTATTTCCTTTTTTTTGTTAGTTCATCGTATGAGACATGATTTTCATGGTATATGTAAAGACATAGTTTATGTAAACACATTGTGTTTTTCTGAAACTTTTGAAATGAAATATTGTTAGTGATTTCAAGTTGGCGGGTACTGGAAGGCACAAGGTTGTGACATATATTTTGTCATGGATATTGATATAAAATATTACCTGCCATGGTATGAGATTATAATATAACGAAAAGCAACTCCAATGTTCTCGTGCATCTACTGTCCTCGCGAACAACTTGTATTAGATAACTTGCTTGCCACATGTATTTTTGTTTAGCCACGGGAAAACTAGTGGCGCTATGATGACATTAGCCACAAAGTTTTTAGTACTGGATAGCTTGCTTGCCACAAATATTTTTGTTTAGCCACGGGAATACTAGTGGCTATATGATGACATTAGCCACGAAGTATTTAGTATTGGATAGCTTGCTTGCCACAGGTATTTTTGTTTAGCCACGAGAATACTAGTGGCGATATGATGACATTAGCCACGAAGTTTTTAGTGGCGAAAAATGAGTTTTGGACACGTTTTATGTTTTTCCCGTGGCAAATTTCTAGCCACACTCACTTACGCCACAACATTCTCTAGCTTGAATTCCCGTGGCTAAATAGTGGCGCCACGGAAATCTTACACTTACGCCATGTTTTTAATCGTGGCATAAGTGGTGTTTTGTAGTAGTGTTGCACGCTTACTGAATCTCTTAATCAATTGACTAAAGACCATTTGAGAGAGGATTTAGTTTATTGATTAATCGATTACTCTTAAGGACCATTCGAGAGATGACTCAAGTAAATTAGAAGGAAATTTAACCTTGCATATTTATCGTATTTTGAATGGCAATTGCATTGTTATTCGTTGTCTTGCCCGGATTCATAATAGTAGGCCGAACTCTAGTGTTTCCTTTATTATTATTTTCATCTTATTTTTGATTGATATTTCTCATCACTTAGTTAGTCGTCAGTTGGTACAATTTACAAATCAATCCCTCGAATATACCCTAAAAACCATTCGATTAGGTAGTTTTTGACTTGTTAGACTTTAGTTAATCTCATTTTCCCTGTTGATCGACGGTTGACTTGCCCTTATCACGTTCATAGTAGTTGCTTATTAGGAGTTATAAATGTTAGAAACTGACTGTTTACAATGACTGAACAAAGACTAAATTCAAGGCTGTGTCGCGGTAGAAGACCACTGACTTGAAAGCAATTACGGCCCGACTATGGTGGTCATCGCAACTGGCCGGAAAGCTCCCCAAGGTTAACACAGCGACCTTTCTAAGTCACCACTAACAGAGAAAGATCTTGGAGACTCTTTATGCACGTACCCAGTGTTTAGAAGAGAGAAAGAAGAAGAGAAGAGAAGTGAATTTCGGATGCCAAACTGAGGTAGCTGTGGACTGATTTTATAGTAAAAGAATCAGGCCAAATAAAGAAGGTAATAAACAGAGGGAGGAAATCAAGGGCGACAATAAAGGCCATTAACACTGTAATAAAGGCCATTTAACACTGTAACGTTTAACAACGTTTCAGTTTTACATGTTACCGTTACACACAGTTGGGCTCGGGTCCAAAAAGATAAGCTCCAGCTCATCTCTTCCCAGAACCCAGAACCCAGAACCCAGAACCCAGATCCCAGATCCCAGATCCCAGGTCCCAGGTCCCAGGTCCCAGGCCCAGCCCAGTCCGGTCCGGGCGGGCGGCGCGCGCGCGCGTGTGTGTGTGATAGCAAGCCCAAACCCAAGTTTGATCTCCAACCACAAAAACCAACCAAGTACTCAACTCAATAAACATGAAGAGGAAGGGAGTTAATAAACAAAGGCAAGCTCCCTTCCATAGGAGATGTGGGATGTTTGGAAAAAACACAAGTAGGCTTTGCAAGCCTTAACTCCAACAATCCCCCACAAAGGCTTTGAAAAGCAAAAGAAATTCCTGGGTAAGGAAAGGGAGGTACTTAAGCATCAATATCTTTCGATTTGAATTGATACATAGTGGAGTGAGGCAACAACTTACTTTCTAGTGAGTGAATTTCTCTTGAACTCACCAGAGTTCCGTTGAGACCCCCACAACACATACCTACCTTAAGAACGTGCAGTCTCCGCGATACAACACAAGCGCTTTATAGCCATGCGCACACCTTGGGTCTCATAAGTGCTCTAGAAAGACAGCCCAGTCTTTCATAGAAGGCGGCTTAACCTCCACACTTACGTAGGTAGTCCATTAAGTGTTCCTCAATAACACCACCCCGAGGGATATGAAACTATTAAGAGCAAAAGCTCAACCTCACAATATAAATCCATCAAGTGCGTCTCAATAGCACCACCAAACAGGCTATGGATTTAGAAAGCACTACCAACGTGCCATAGGGATGAGTAATGTAGTGCAAGTTAAGATTCTATGGCTTCGTTTGACCACAAACGGGTATCCACCATAAACTCTCAACTAATGGGCCTAAGCCCCATCCCCCTCGACGACTCTAGGACAACTCTCCTAGATAATCCCTTAGTAAAGGGATCAGCAAGATTTCTTTCGGACCTGACATAGTCCAAAGAAATCACCCCATTTTTCAGGAGTTGTTTCACGACTCCATGTCTGATCCGTATGTGTCTTTTCTTACCATTGTAGACACTGTTCTTAGCAACGCCAATGGCTGCTTGAGAATCACAGTGAAGGGAGACAGGAGCACCCTGCCCTCCCCATAATGGAATATTAGACAAAAGGTTTCTCAACCACTCAGCTTCTTGCCCTGCCAACTCGAGTGCAATAAACTCAGACTCCATGGTTGAGCGTGCTATACAAGTCTGTTTCGAAGACTTCCACGAAATAGCACCACCACCAAGAGTAAACACGTAACCACTAGTTGAACTAATCTCATCATTACCTGAAACCCAGTTTGCATCACAAAATCCTTCAAGTACAGCAGGAAATTTAGAGTAGTGCAAACATAGATCAACTGTTCCTTTCAGGTATCTAAGAAGACGATGAAGAGCATTCCAATGTTCATTACTAGGGTTATGAGTATACCGACTCAGTCGACTCACTGCATAGGCTATGTCAGGTCGAGTACAGTTCATGAGGTACATCAAACTACCTATGACTTTCGCATATTCACTTTGAGAAACACTTTCTCCTAAATTCTTAGTCAAATGAATACTAGGGTCATAGGGTGTACTCACTGGAGCAACATCAAAGGAGTTAAATTTTTTAAGCACCTTTTCCACATAATGAGACTGACTAAGGGAGATGCGACCGGAGGTTTTCTTAAGTCTTACTCCTAAAATCACATCAGCTTCTCCCAAATCCTTCATCTCAAACTTCGATGCCAAGAAAAGTTTAGTATCATTGACCACCTTTAAATTGTTACCAAAGATCAACATGTCATCCACATAAAGACATATGATTACACAATCTGATCCTATTAGCTTTGAGTAAACGCAAGAGTCAGAGTTGTTGACAATGAAGCCATTTGACACAATAGTACTGTCAAATTTTTCATACCACTGTTTTGGTGCTTGTTTGAGACCATATAAGGACTTCCTCAACTTACACACTTATCTTCTTGACCTTGCACCACGAAACCCCTCAGGTTGAGACATATAAATCTCCTCCTCTAAGTCACCATTCAAGAAAGCAGTCTTAACATCCATCTGATGTATGACTAAGTCATGAATAGCAGCAAGAGCTAACAGGGTCCTAATGGTGGCTATCTTAGTCACAGGAGAATAAGTGTCAAAGTAATCTAGTCCTTTCCTTTGAGTGAAGCCCCTAATCACAAGTCTGGCTTTAAACCTCTCAATGGTCCCATCAGGTCTCAACTTCTTTTTAAAGATCCATTTGCTATCTATGGTCTTTGATCCCTTTTGTAAGTAAGTTAACTCCCAAGTGGAGTTAGACACTATGGAATCTAGCTCGCTCTTAATGGCCTCTTTCCAAAAACTAGCATCCACAGATCTCATTGCTTCCTCAAAAGTCTTAGGGTCCTCTTCTATCATGAAAGCATAGACCAGTTCATCACTTAACAAGTCAATACAAGAGCTCTCAGACAGAAAAGCAGTGACAAAATCAGAACCAAAGTCTTTTGCTACTCTAGGTCTTTTACTTCTCCTAGGTTCATCTGTAGCACCAGAACTACCAACATGCAAATCAACTGAAGTACTACTTAAAGTCAAATCAGCAGTAACATTACTAGTAGGTAAGGAAACGTCGTGCGTAGAACAAGTAGGTAAAACAACCGTAGGAGAAGAACATGAAGGCATGGAAGCAACATCACCCTTTTTCAAGGGAAAAACATGTTCAAAGAACTCAGCGTCTCTGTACTCACAAATAGACCTATCACTCAAAGTCATGAACCTATAGGCAGCATGAGCATAACCAATAAATACTGCATCAAAGGTCTTAGGTCCAATGTTTGACCTTTTATAGTCAGGTAGCCCAACTTTAGCTAGACACCCCCACACTCTCAAGAAGCTCAAGTTTGGAGTAAACCCCTTCCATAATTCATAGGGAGTCTTATCTAACCTTTTGTGAGGTACTCTGTTAAGAACATGACAGGCTGAAAGGACTGCTTCCCCCACATTTCATCAGGCAACCCAGAACTTACAAGCATAGCATTCATCATGTTTTTCAAAGACCTATTTTTCCGTTCAGCTATACCATTCTGTTGGGATACATAAGGTGCACTAAGTTCATGAATAATACCCAATTTCTCACAATGGTCATTCAAAGAGAAGTTTTCAAACTCTCTACCTCTGTCAGATCTAACCCTCTTGATTTTCCTATCAAGTTGGTTTTCTACTTCGGCCTTATATTTGATGAAAGCTTCCCCTGCCTCACTTTTGGCTTTGAGAAGGTAAATCTTAGTGTACCTCGAAAAATCATCAACAAATGAAATATACCAGAATTTTCCTCCTCTACTTCTAGTGTTCTGGAAGTCAGCTAAGTCCGTATGAATCAACTCTAGAAGTTGTGTGGTCCTTTGAGTCACAGTTTTGCAAGGTTTCTTAGTGAATTTTGCTTCAACACAAACTGGACACTTAGAAAACTCAGTAGTCGGCAGATTAGGAATTAAAGCTAAGGTCCTTAGTCTCTTAATGGAAGCAACATTCACATGCCCTAATCTACCATGCCACAAATTTAAAGACTCAGCAATATAAGCAGAACCAGAAACAGTTTTATTAAAAACAGTAGAAATAGAAGAAGCAACATTCAGAATAAATAAACCTCCACTTAAATACCCCTTCCCAACAAATTCCCCACCACGAGTCATTACAACTTTGTCAGCCTCAAAAACAATTTTCAAACCAGCTTTGTTTAATAAGGCACCAGACACTAAGTTGCGACGCATAGTAGGAACATACAACACATTAGAAAGGGAGAGGGTTTTTCCAGAGGTAAGTTTAAGAGTGACCTTTCCTCGTCCAAGTACTCCAGCAGTTGCAGCATTGCCCATGTAGACACACTCGCCTTCAGAAGCATCCTGAAAATCATGGAGCAGCTCCTTGTTTGCACAGAAATGTCTTGAAGCCCCAGTGTCCAGAATCCAATCAGTACTGTTCTCGATCAGATTTGCTTCAACAACCACAGCAGCGACAATGTCGTTTGATTCAGCAAGGTTGGCCTGAGGTCCTTGTTTTTGCACAGAACCTTGGCGTTGAGGGCATTGGTAAGCCTTATGATCTGGCTTGCCACAGACATAACAGAGGACAGACTTCTTTTGAATCTTGCTATCCGGTTTGTTAAATTTGCCTTGCTTCTTTCCTTTGTTATTACCCTTTTTCCCTTTTCCCTTAAACTTATCAAAGCCTGATGGAGCAGCAGATTCCACCAGGTTAGCTTTAGTGGTATTAACAGAAACTGAATCTAGATTGTCCTTAAGGCGATTTGCCTCTTCAATCCTCATATGACTAATTAATTCCTGAAGAGACAGGAATTCTTTTCTGTGTTTCAGATTATTTCTAAAATCTCTCCAAGAAGGGGGAAATTTTTCTAGTAAAACATTAGCTTGAAATACTTCACAAATTTTCATGTCCTCATTAAGAACATCAGCACAGAGATTTTCGAACTCATGAACTTGATCCATGACTGGCTTATCATCAACCATACGGAAAGCCAGTCACTTGCCAACAACATATTTCTGTTTTCCAGCATCATCAGCCCCATATTTTTTCTCAAGGGCCTCCCAAATCAGTTTTGAACTTTTATGAACCATAAACAAATCATACAGATTATTGATCATCAGATTAAGGAGGTGGAAACGGACAGTTTTATTATCTTTTACATATTTTTCAATTTCGTCCTCTTTCTTCTTAATTTCAGTAGCAGAAGGAGAAGAGGATGAGTCACCTGTAGTAGTAAGCGCAGTGGGACAGTCCTTGAAAAGGACGTAGTCAATGTCCAATTGCTCAAAGAACATCAGCAGTTTCGAAGACCAACGTTTGTAGTTGTTTCCGTCAAGATATTCGAGCTTGGACAGATGAGACACAAATTTGCTTGAAAAATCAGCCATTGCAAATTAAAATAATTGCTTTCAAATTGTTAGAAACTGACTGTTTACAATGACTGAACAAAGACTAAATTCAAGGCTGTGTCGCGGTAGAAGACCACTGACTTGAAAGCAATTACGGCCCGACTATGGTGGTAATCGCAACTGGCCGGAAAGCTCCCCAAGGTTAACACAGCGACCTTTCTAAGTCACCACTAACAGAGAAAGATCTTGGAGACTCTTTATGCACGTACCCAGTGTTTAGAAGATAGAAAGAAGAAGAGAAGAGAAGTGAATTTCGGATGCCAAGCTGAGGTAGCTGTGGACTGATTTTATAGTAAAAGAATCAGGCCAAATAAAGAAGGTAATAAACAGAGGGAGGAAATCAAGGGCGACAATAAAGGCCATTAACACTGTAATAAAGGCCATTTAACACTGTAACGTTTAACAACGTTTCAGTTTTACATGTTACCGTTACACACAGTTGGGCTCGGGTCCAAAAAGATAAGCTCCAGCTCAGCTCTTCCCAGAACCCAGATCCCAGGCCCAGCCCAGTCCGGGCGGGCGGCGCGCGCGCGTGTGTGTGTGATAGCAAGCCCAAACCCAAGTTTGATCTCCAACCACAAAAACCAACCAAGTACTCAACTCAATAAACATGAAGAGGAAGGGAGTTAATAAACAAAGGCAAGCTCCCTTCCATAGGAGATGTGGGATGTTTGGAAAAAACACAAGTAAGCTTTGCAAGCCTTAACTCCAACAATAAATATTATTTGGAAAGTTATTTTTGGTGTCTTAATGACACACTAAAAACCTCTTATCAAGTCAAATTGTTAAATATGCAGTGGCCTTCAAAGCTCTTGACAATCAATGTGAGTTATGAGAAGATTTACGATAAATGCAAGTGAAAAATTTAGATCGATTATAAAGTAGCATTCAGATTAAAGTACATGAAGGAAACTTTTGTACACACTATGCTTTTTAAAGAATATATTTGAGCTTGAGGGCATTTGATGTTAGTGTGGATTATGTTTCAACTATTATTGGAATGCATAACTTGTAAGTTCTATTGACTACCAAGCTTAAAGATCAACAATAAGAAAATAACAAGAAGAAAGCAATAAAATTGACATAAGAAAATTGAACGTGGAAAACTCGAGATGAAGGAGACCCTTGTCCATGTACTAATAATTAACGAATGTGCTAAGATAAATACAAAGCTTCCACCATCTCTCCATTACTTCCTTTAGCTCTTACATGTCTATTAAAGGTTTAGTATGACCTAAACATTACTTATACTCCAGCTACGAAGAAATTGTATTTAGACAAGAAAAAAGATAAAAATAAGGACTGATGAAATTGCCTATCCAAGCAAGCCAAGCCGGTTGTTTGGCAAGGTTGATTGTTCGAGCAACACATCTTCGTATCTGGGATTAGGAGGTAGACTATTATCTTAAGAGCAACATACCATGACTACGAGCTATCATTCTTCTACGTGCATAACCCCCTTCGTCTATCTTCTCCGTTTTGATGCAAACCATCTCCACAAACATTACACCTAACATAACTATCAACTCTATGTATAGACTAAAGCATGGAATCTTCACGGTCTTTCATCAATAGAAGGTAAGTATCAAAGGCAAGTAAGGAAAGAGTTTGATTCATAATTTTCCTTAAGGAAATAGGTATTAATGAAACACCAATAAATTATGGTTTAGAAAGATATTAAAAACTTAATTACATTAGTGGTATTTATGTACGAATTTTTGATGTATTAATGATGTGTCATTTTTGTATATAATTTTTAGATGCATATAGGTTGCTTTTAGAACTCCTTTTAGAGCATTTAGGTGCATAACTGCATGGTCTACTTAAGTTGTGCTCTACTACTCCGTATTTGCGTGTTTCGATGATTTTCAGGTTATTTTGAATGTAAATTGATTATAAATATCTAAGAACAAGCCATCTAATCATTGAGGATGAATATAACTTTCACAAGCATCACAATGCACCCGTTAGGAACAATTTTGAGTTAGAATAAAGCAAAGAGTTAGTGAAAGAAGTGCCAAAACTGACACATGTTCACTATTTTCATCATAACGTTTGATAGAAAATTTATAATCAAGAAATTCCAAATGGGTTGGAAACAAGACTTCAAGGGCTTTCGACGATATGTCGCTCACCTCAATCAGACTTTTGGTTTCAAAAAATACGACCTTTGCAAGTTGACCCAGTTTCATTAGTTTTGTGCTCGGTCGGTCGGGCGAGGGCCGCTCGACTAGGCGTGAATCCTTATTTCAGCCTTTTGAAGAAAAAAGTCTAAGTGAAGTCCACCCGGTCAACCGAGCAAGGCCCGCCCGACCGGGCGGTGTTAGCCTAGACGATAGGGCGGTTTCTTGGGAGTGCGTTTTTATCTGTTTTTAAAGTAGGTTTAAGCTTATGTCTATAAATAAGATCTGATTTTGGATTGAACATCACTTGTAGCTTATCTTTATTTCATTAAACTCTTAGTTTTCTCTCTAGATTTAATTTACATATTTTGGAGATTATTTTAAGTTTAATTTAAATTCTTGCCTTTCCTTTCATTTGGTAATTGTTTCTTTTATTGTTCATTATTGCTCTCAAGTATTCTGTATTTGCTCTCTTTATTATTAGATTTTTCAAAGTATGAATCTTCTGATAGTTATTGCTTTTGTTACTTCATTGATGAGTGAGTAGATTTTTATTATAGGGTTTTAGGGAGGGAAGTCATGTTTATACCATGATTATTCTTTGAGTTTCTTATATAGTATTTAGGTTGTGATTAGAGCAGTTGTAGTGTAATTCGTTCTTGATCCGTGATTTATATTAGTGGCCAATTTCATGAATTGCGTATGGTTAATAATTGTTTGAACAAATTCATCATACCTTTAGAGTCCTAGCATACACTAGTAATTTTGATTATTTTAGCGACCGTACTACATATTTTGAATTGTGAGCGTTTAGAACTAACTATAGGATTAACATATGCTCTAATTGCTCGACTTTCGAACTAGGTATTATTAGTTACTTGAACCTCTTTGATTGGTATGAGCATGATGGGAAGAACTGATGACCTAGGAATTTAATTATTTGATAAATCCTTGATTTATCTACTTTCATTAGTTTAGTAATAGTTCAGCTATTTTCTCCCCTGATTTTGTCTGAAGTAGTTGTTTAGTTGTACGTTAACTTTGAAAACATGTCTCTCCGTTGATTCGCCCCATACTTGCAAAGTCTATGCTAACAACAGACATCGTGCACTTGATGTATGCATTTAAAATCCATCAATCAACTTCAATTAAGGAGATTTGTGGTATGGTGTGAACATGGTATGCATACATGAACAAGGATTATTAATTAACATTAACAAAAGTATTGAAGAATGAAAGCGGAATAAATAGGTGTCATCGTTGAGGTCGCACACACGTGTGAGCGGTAACACATTCATACACCTCGTACGTTGTGCATGCTTTATAATAAGCAGTATTCATGACTAAGTTTATGGGATATCTTCCTCAACCACTCGTCTCTTGTTCGTTGTTCGTTCCTTCTTTTCCATCGTGATTTATTTACATACGTATTTGTCAAAAAACACCTTTTAAATGTTCATTCTTGTGAAAAAAAACGTTTAAAAACATTCTTTGCAATAAAAACCTAAAAATCAGTTTTCCTTGCAAACTTAATGTTCGGCGTTGACTTTGGTTTTTACGGCGATGACCCCTATTATTTCTGGCGTTTTTGCGGAAAGTAAATGGGAAAAATCCTGAAAAAGCTCAATTTAACAACAAATAACCCGTTATTTTATATAATATCCGTAAAAGCGCCAAAAAAGTTATGGGTCAATGCTAGAAAAGTGCAAGTCACTACTAGAAAATGAAGAAATGTTTTTTCTTGCAAAAAAAAAGAGTTTTAGGTTTTTTTATTACAAAGAATACTTTAAAAGGTTTTTTCCGTAAAGATGAACATTTAAAAGACTTTTTTTGACAAATTTTCCGATTAATTGTTATAGGTAAATTGATGAATTAAGATTGTCTATGTCCTTTGTACCTTTTACATAAGTATCACTTCCCATTCCCCCTCGACTCTTTCTCTCCATCTCCTTTCTCTATCCCCCTACCCTCCCACCTTTCCGCAAACTCATTTCTCTATCACAACAATCCTCCAAAAGCCATCACCAGCATCCTAAACCCACCAAACCCCCTAACCATCTCCTTAGTATGTTAAAACCCTTTCTTCTCCACTTCACAACTTATTGTAGCCACCTTTTGCTTTTTTATTGGTAAGAAGAAAGACTCTAACCTCAATTAACTCGGATTCTTAGTCTAGTATTTGCATGTCATTCCCAAATACTCCTAATGGTATTTCCTCCCATGACCTTTATATATAAATGTTCCCATCCCGTTTCTCTCACACCAATCTCACTCTCACACTCATACATATACATATACATATACATATATACATACTTCCTCCATTTTTTTATACTTGCATCATTGAGTTGGGGCACAAGAATTAAGGAGAGGAGAGAGATAGAGAAAAGGGAAAAAGGGGACCCATGTGATTGGATAGAGGTATAATAAAAGTATTGTCATAAAAAAAATGATGCAAGTAATTTGTAACTTCCAAAAGTGGGAAATGATGCAAGTAAAAAAAACGGAGGAAGTATCTTTTATAAAAGATATACTTACATACATGCATATACGCACAACATATTCACTATTATTCACATTAATCTTTGTGAGGAGGGAGATGACCCATATATTAGATAAATGAACAATTGCTATCCGACATCAAAAAAGCATACACAATCGTCTCAAACATATAATCACAACATAACCTTATCGTTGCCTATATTACATACAATTACAAGCAAAAGGGACTTTTTAATGAATGCCATGCTCTAATATCATGGTAGAATTGTTCGAGCAGCAGTTAAATGTTTACATTCTTTATGTCATTACAACATGGACAATCTTATATTATTTGTATTGTCCTTGATTGTCATAATTACAAAGTCATATATATAACTAATTAGGCTATATAGAAAACAACCCAAAACTTACCTTCAAATATCAAATAGATATATATAATTTTCAAAGGGAGATGTGATTTGTGTTGCCACACTTTTTCCCCTTATTTCAAAGCATCCATCCGTGGAGATTATTATATCCATTTAGATGTTGGCTTGGTGTTGCTCCACTTATTTCATTTGAACCCAAAGGATGGTACCTATTTTCGGAAAGAGGGGTGAACATATATATATTTTAGGTAATGATAAAAAAATATATACTATAAACTCGTCTTATAGTATCTACTATTTAAAAAATATTTTAGGCAACTATATATAGTACTATTGTTCCTTGATTCTTGTAGCACTCGTTTTTAACGTGTCTCCCATGCTTTACTTTGATCATGAATATCTCTAACAATATAGTAGCAATAATTTGTGAAAAATATGATATTTAATAGTAAAATATTGAGATGAATTTAACAAAATCCTATATGAATATTATTTGCATATACTTATATGATAGTTAGCATATGTAGTCAAGCTTTATAAAATTTGACCAATAATTGTATGTGTTGCAAGATTGATGGAGTATAGAATGTACAATATATCAAAGACATTGTAGATATTAGAAAATTAGTATTGTTTTTCTTAATATGTTTAAAAAATAATATGCATTAGATATATTATCTACTATAGATATAGACTTCTTCATATCCTATTATTAGTAAAACGTCAACAAGTTTATTATGTTTCCTTTTTTTTCTCATTTTTAAGTATAAGCATCAAGGAGAACTCGTGTACATAACAATGCTATTTAAGAAGATACGAAATTTTACTAGGCATCCAAAAAAATAGTATATGTGACTATAAATTCATGATCAATGTTGTATTTCTTTTCAGATCCTATATTTTTACCCTAATAAATCCTTATACTTGATGAAAAAAAGGGTGCAGAAAATTTTAAGTACCCATTTTGGAGGGGAGCATTATTGCAACAAAGTGGTTGGAAGAAGCCCTCGGGTGATTGATGATGAGTCAGAATGCGACTGAAAGGGATATTTTGTTGATCTTGATGGTTATCACCTTCCCATGCAAGTCGTTGTGGAAACTGGGGATTACTTTCTTCCAACTGAATGTAACAACACACAAAATTAGGATGAAAGAAACAAGAACAAAACTATATATAGTTGCTATACAGTATACTTTATACATTAATTACACATTTCCTATTTAATATCATCTTATGATATACTCCTTAGCTTCCAGCAGATAATAGCTAGTATTGATTGATGTGAACAAAAATGTAGGGAGGTAGATAGGGCTTTGATCCCAACTTTTATAGGCTTGTGAAAACAAGATTATTTCTTTCTCTAAATAATAAGATAATGACTAATCCATTGTCAATATTTTTTGATTCTTTACTCTTTATGTTTCGTTTTACTTCTTAGGTTAAATTTTTTGCACAAAATTTCATGAAAGTTAAAATGGGTGGATCTAGGAACCAAGTCTAGATAGAAGCATGATGAAACGATGCCAAAAATATACGAATATAAGTGTCTTCCATAAAAGAAATATGTAGCAAGTAAACAGTAAAGGAAAATGTAACTAATAAGGCAGATTCTCAAATGGACTAGTTTAATCGCGAGATCACTATCTCACTACGCATCTTAAATGGTCAAGTTTGATTTATACTACTAGTAGAGTGACTTATATAGCCCAACAGAAAAATAAAAATGGTTTGTTTTGTAGACCAATTATAGAGTCTTGTAATTTTTGAGAGAGGAAGACTGGACTTGGGGTAGTTGGCCAACAGTACCGATTTCTAGGCGTGACTAAAGGTGATGTAGATGGCATCTATGCAAGTGCAACACTAATACTTAAGCTTGACTCCTTACTGAATTCAGTGATAAATTGAACAAGACATAAATAGAATGTTGTATACCTTCTTCATTAAGTTCTTGTTGTTATCAATTAGTGTTTGTTCCTGCATTAATGAAAAGATAAAATCTTATTATTTATATATCGGACATTTGCGAATAAAAGCATCAGAAGAAAATAAAAATACAAAGCATACCCTTTTTCGAAGTTCAGCCAACTGATCCAGCATATGTTGAGTCTATAAGCGAACAAAACAAGACTAATATAAATCAAAATGTTATTTCTATAATAATGAAGATAAAAAAATCATTTCAAACTTGCCCAAAACTTATTAGGATTCTTTCAGGAATTGCTCAAAAATTCTTTGAAATTATCATGCATAACACTTCAAAAGTTACCCTTGTTTTGATAAGTGTAACTTTTATTGTGATGTCGATAAATTTTGAAATAATCATGCCAGTTTTGGTGACCTACAAATTATATAGACCTGTCAAACAGGTTGGTGGTATAAAATGTTTGCCAGTACAATAGTACTTTGGATACCTCGAAAAAAAAATTCTTAAAGATAGTTACTAGTAATGTATAATTGTTAGTACTCTAAGCTCCTCATAGTTGGACCAACTTAAGTAAACAACAAAAGGTGATGGTGTTATTTTACTATTAGTGATTTAAATAATGTTTGAAAAGAACAAGTAGTTAAGGTTGATAAGAAAATCAAAGGACCTTGGTGGATCTAATTTGCTTCAAAGACAACTCAAGCTGATGCTCTAGCTGTTCTAGCTCCTTTATGGCCAATGGTGCCAAATCTTCTCCCAGCAAGTTCCTACAACATTAAGGCAAATTAATATAAACTAACATAATTATCTCCATATATCTCTATTAAATTAAATTATGAAATGCTAGTGGAACTCAAAAATCGACTTCTTGTCATTCTTCACACAGTCAGATAGAAAGAAGAAAGCCATCAGTTGTTCAAGATTCGCATAGTACTACTAGTACTAGTACCCTAGCTTCTTATACCTAAGCCTTGGTTTGTAAATCAATCCCTCCGTCGTCCAAAGGATTTCTCATTTCCTTTGCCCATCCATGTCACATACTGCTTCCTTCTATATGTATCAGTTATAACATCTCCGCGATTAACATGTTTTTCAATGCATACCATTGACCTTTAATACTTTCAATTGAAATATCTATTATAACCATTTTGAAAAATTTCATATTTAAAAAATATACTTGAGAGTTGAGACAAATCCAATAATATCAGTAAGATATATATATTAACAATATAAAAGTCATAATAATACCACTATTAAAACACAAGAGGGAGTACTCATTTTTTGTGTTTTATTAAAATGCAACTTCTTAATATTTGTTTTCCTACCATTATCTTTCTAGTTCTCCGTATAATAACTAGATACATTTTGGAGCCTTCACTTGATAAAAAGTACTACATTTGCTCCCGAAAATTGGATTAATAACTTTATAATAATAAAATCTTATCAACTTTGACAATATATTTTCACTAATTATATGAAAATTTAATCATGTAATATCTAGTCAGAATCATTTCAATATGTATTTATCTCATTATCTATGGTTAAGATTTTTTTCTTTATTTGCGTGACTTTGTATAGCCTTTTGGTACAAATAGAATATCTGAGTATATATATATATATATATATATATATATATATATGTTGAAAAACATATCACAAATACTACATATTTAAAGTCTCAATAATATAGCTTATATATATGGTCATCTTTGGGAAGATATAACATAAGTGATAAGTTGATAGTCCATAGACCATAGCATATGTAGTTTACCTCTGAGATTGTTGTAGGAATTCCACTCTAGTCTTCAGCTTCATATATTCCTGGTACGTAGCCTGAGTCGGCCAATCAGAATTGAGCTAAGTCAAAACATAGTTCCGTGGAGAAACTTTTTAATAATGAATTTCTATTTAACGTTGGTTGTACAATGACGTAATGAATTCCATCAATGCATTTTTTAAGAAAATTTGTATAAATAAGAATTACGTATCCTAGCTATGCCTTGGACAGGATTACTATAGTCTATAGGCTATGGCTACCTACACCTCTCAGGCTCTCCTCCAGTCCTACATGATAGTAAGATTTCTTTTATGAAAAATAACAGGAATGCTTGGAGGTCGCTTGATTTGGTTACAGAGGTTTTATAAAGGAGTATATCTATTAATTTAGTTTTGCAAAAAAAAATTGCCTAGAATAATGCAATTTTTTGGCGATTCGCAAATAATAATAAAACCTTAAGATGATTCTGAAATAATGCAACTTTTATATCCCATTTATTTTTAGTGAGACAAATTACCGGTAAATTAAATGTTAAATTGTTGATCTACATTATCTTATTATTTATATGGGTAAGATTAATGTGCTCTCTCATTAATTCTTAGATATAATCCCATGCATTTTATTAAATAATGATGACTATCAATATGGTGTCGGTAGAGTAATTTTACTGTACCGACTAACATATTTTCTGTTCGGATTTATTATTATGTATGCCTTCCAAGTTTTCACACAAATATTTCAAACCATTAATAACTTTAGTTACTTGTATAAAAATATTACCTGAGAATCATTGAGAACTCCGTTGGCTTCGAGAGCACCGTAACTGCATCTTTGGTACTTTTCAATTGTTTTCAGCATACTATACCATTCCATTTTCATTTTCAAGCGGGTCACATAATCAACAAAATGCGTAGAAGATAATATTAAGTTGTATATGCATGAATATATGAACAATGTAACTATGTAAGATAGATTTATTTAATTAGGAATCAATTATACATTCATTGTTACAAACAAATTCGAGGAAAACAAAAATCTCCCGAATAGCAGAATATCTACATATTGTTAACAACGTAGATGAAGGGATCACTACTACTCATCATGAAAATTTCAATAGACAAACTAAATATCTCATCATCTAAACTAAACAAAACTAAACTAAGGAGATTTTAATAGGAATGGTCAGCTAAGTTTCACTTCAAATTTTAAGCATATAACAGATCACTATGTATATGAAGGGAACTCGTGAGGGATCTTGAATTAGAATATAGGGAAGGAATCAAAGGGAGTTAATGTAGGTCAAGGTCTCTCTTTGTCATTTTGAATATATATGAAAAGTTAAAGGTAAATGATGCTAGGTACATATTTTATCTAAGTGACATGTCATATAGACTAGGGAACTCAAATACAAAAACCTTGATTTCGTCATGAATTTGACGAAGTTCCTAAAGGAATCTTTCTTTCTATTCTTAAGATGCCCTAACTTGCTACTCTTCCGCATTAATAATATATTGCAAAACATTCTCAATATTTGGGTTTTTCTATACATTTCGTTAACTGAGTCTGTGTTTCTATGCATTTGGTTGGGAGGAAGTTTATTTTCAAAAAATTACTTTCCTGTGCCATTTACCTTTGTTTTATTTTTTTAAAGCTGTATAAGGAACTCTTAGGGACCCTTCGCAAGGGTGAATTTTGTTTTGTTTGTGTAGGATTAAGAGGGGAAAGGTGGGTTGTAATTTAATATTGTTAATGGTGGAAAACTTTTTTTCCCTAGGGGAGGTACTGAAAGACACATTTTTCATCATCAACAAAGCAAATACAGAGTAAAAGGAAATTTTACTTTCTCACAAACAAAGGAAAATTAAGCTAGAATTGCATTTTCCTCCGAAAATTGGTTTTCATCAAAATTACTTTCCATTGAAAATATTTTCCGTCCAGCCAAATATACGCTAAGTTTGGTTAGAAAATTTCCTAATGAATCAATAAGTGTCTTTGAGTGATTCATAGTCTACTCATGATGTCTACTCTTGGAGATATGTTTACCAATGCTCGATCTTTGACGCCAATGAATGGAACTTGACATCTAAATAACTCCGACTTACCTCAAGGCAAATCAATAAAGCATCAAATAGTCATTCCTTTTGTATAGGAGGTGTATGATCAAGTTTAAGCTAATTGAAAAAGATAATTAGTAATTCAAAACAAAATTAAAGAAAGGGAAAAAATAAAGACTATAAAGATCAACTAACAATGAAAGTGTCCTTTGAGTTGAAAGTTCATGTGTATACGGACGTTCACAATAAACAAATGTTGAAATGATGTGACAACTAATTTGAGCCGGCGAACGTTTTTTATATTTGTAACAAGGATAGTACTAGTAATAATGAATGATCATAATCATTAAAAGAACATTAATGTTTACAAAACCTCTCAAAAATGTGACTCGATTTTAGGCAAAGATTGATTTTGAGATTTGTAGAAATTAGATCTATAATTACTTTGAAGCATAGAGTATTTTTCTAGAGAGTAATATCTAAAGAAGAGAATTAAGTACAACAAAAGAGTGAACTGGGAAAGAGAAAACTAAAATCAAAATCACATTAATTAGAAAATTGAAGAATTAAGATAGCATCAGTCTTTGGAAACAAGCAAGCAGCCTTTGTCTACTTCTCTTTTTTATTGACAGTTTAACATATGAGCAGGCTTGTTCTGCAAACCCATCACATCTCTGAACTTAAATCTCAACAGTAACAATCTGTAGTTTTAATTTTACTTAATTATAATACGGAAATAAAAACATTTCATAGCACCTTTAACTTACATGCTAAAAATGTCATAAATGCATCAAACTTTTAGCTTTCATTGTTATTTTTATTTGGAATGAGTTAAATAATTTTAAGCTAATCTAATCAATCAATAACCTTAGCTAATTGAATGGTTTATAATTATCTAATCAAAGCAAATAGAAAATAAATAGAAAATTTGTATCAAATAAGGATCTAGGACCAAGTACTACATATATTTAATTATTATAGTGTTCCTCATCATACTATATAGGAAACTTAGTTCTTTCCCCTTTTACTATGATGAAAATCCCATCTCACAAAAGTAGAAAGAAAACAAATCTCATAAAACAGGCTTATTTCAAAACATTTGTAGCCTATTTTAAAAATGTTTATATATAAATGCATTGAAGAATATGGAAGCCTTTTTGGTAGATAAGAAAAAATTTGAAGCTCACTACTACACAAAAAGTAAAATGTTGAAACTTTTCCAACCATTGACAAAGATCCTCTTACATATATTTAGTCATTAGTTGTTTCTTGATGAAAACATTAATCCATTTTCATCTTAATTTTTTTTGGGTAATTGATATATAAAAAAATCCATTAAAAGGGTAGGTTAGATCTTTAAAAAATCGATCTGAAAAAAAACCAACAGAAATTTATTACTAGTGAAGAACAAACATTAAAAAAATCAAAGCACATCTACAACGAACAACAAAAAGCTGTAGTCCTAAAATATTTGGAGTCGGCAAATCAAAGCACATCTACAACGAACAACTAAAATGATTTGGAGTCGGCAAATGAAAACACATCTAAACATAGAAAATGCTTAAAAGAATGGTAAAAAAAAAAAGGAGAGAGAAGGAAAGACCTAGAAGAGCTGCAGAATTCAAAGAGTTTGCCACGATTAGAGAAGATAATAAGAGCAACTTCAGCATCACAAAGAATAGAAAGCTCATAAGCTTTCTTAAGAAGACCATTTCTTCTCTTAGCAAATGTGACTTGCCTGTTGATTTTGTTCTCAATTCTCTTGAGTTCAACTCTTCCTCTACCCATTATTATTTATGTGTTTCTCTCTTATTAGCTCTGAAAGTGGTAGAGTATTTACTCACTGCTTTCTTTGGGAAAGAGTTAGGTCTCCTTTTATGTGTTTACTTGTCCTTAGGCTACCATAATTGTATATAAGCTTGCTTACAAAAAAAGATGTTTTGTATATGAAATGAGATAATTTTAGATGGGAATAAGTTGAAAGTAGAAACCCTGGGACTAAATTGAGCTCTTTATCATAAACTCAGGGTTTTTTCATGCTTCTTCCTTACACTCCCTTTGGCCTGGTTAAAAGGGTATCCTCTATTTTCTCTCTCTCTTTCTTTTTTTGTGGTTCTTATAAAGTACTAGTCTATAATCTTTGCACCCAGCTAACAAAGAAAAAAGAAAAACAATATTATTTCTTTCCCAAGAGAAAATATATTGAAATTCTTTAACTAATTTTAATGTACGTCATGCTCTCAAGAAGTCAAGGACGTTATCAACAAAACCTTGTTAAGTACATTTGGACCATTTACTTGTTCATTTTAAAGAAAAAAACTTCTACACACATGAGGTTTAGCTAGATGTTTGAAAGATGTAGAATGTTAAGCTACTCAAGAGATGTAGAGAGAAAAGAAAGAATGATCAAACACATGTCTTAGATGAGGTTTGAGATGATCGGTGAAGACGTTAATTCACTACTTGTCGAGACAAAATTTGTTAACAGTCAGGACAAAGATTTATCGACCACTCTTGGGGTAAAAATCTGTACACAAATTATTGAGATAAAAATCTGTCAACAAACAACTAACACCCCGTCACAAGATGTTCTAGAGTGTCGGGGTGGAAAACAATCATGGGGTTTGACGGTCCTTGTGAATGAGGGTTCCTCGCTAACGTACATTGCCATGAGTAAATGAGATAATATGTCTATTAAAATTGTAAAGATGACAGCATAATAATCTTGAAGAAAAAGAAATGCATGTCTAGAATAAACTGTTGTAGAACTAGGTACCTCCTTTACAACATAAATCTAAAACTGAAGGTCTTAAAATACATCACAAAGAGATAAGTAGACTAGGTCTATGTGAGATCCTACACAAAAAACTAGGCTGTGCTATGATAATTCACTTAGATAAGATTATTTTTCCTATCTTTTTTTATTTTCCTATCTTTTATATGACAACTAGTAAAGAGTTTTATTAGGGTTTCCTTGTACTATAAAAGGAACCATTAGGTTATCTTTTATTTCGTACCATTAGCCTTTTCAATGCTCCTATTTTGTAATCCTCTAGTTTCTCCATTCGAGATTAAGAGAGCTCTCGAATCCTCTAAACCGTGGACGTAGGTCAAGTTGACTGAACCACATTAAATCCTCGTGTCACTATTTATTCTTATCGTCTCTTTTCTCATTCATATTATATTGTCGATATTTTGTTCCGCACTAATCAAACAAATTCACCCTATTTCACAACAATTGGTATCAGAGCTTAGTTTGAGATTCTAGGGTTGGTGTTTTAGAGAGTGTTTGATTTTCTTAATTATGTCGTCAATGAAATTCGATGTTGAGAAGTTTGATAGACATGTGACTTTATATCTTTGGAAATTAAAGATGAAGGTCATGTTAGTCCAATCTAGATGTCACAAGGGACTTGATGGTATATCCAAGATGCCCGCGGATATAACCATGGAGAAGTGGGAAGATATCTATCTACTATTCAACTTAGTCTCTCTAACTCATTCAGGTAATTAAGCTCTCTGAGGTCTCTTTACTCTTACCATTTCTGCCCCTCATACAACCACCACAAATATGAACCCAACCACCCACTGTCACACAAACACCCCCATTATTGCATTCTTTATTCTCCCAAATCTCACCCACTTCTCTTAATCTCTTATTCTAATAACCCTAAACATATCAAACTCATACTACCTCCGTTCCATATATATTGCAACCTTTGACATTTTGCACTATTTATACACTGCCCTTTAACCTTCTTTTGTGATTTATACACAAGGATAAATATAGTCATGTGATATCTTGTTAGATTCGTCTCGATATATGCTTAATTAATATCAACTTTTTATAATTTTTACTTAAATAAAATTAGATATATTAGCGTCTAAAGTAGTGCATTGAAAGGCGTAAAACTGTCTATATTGCAATACATATGGAACGGAGGTAGTATTATATTTCACCAAAATGGCAACTTGTGTTCATTTTCTAGGGAGAACCCACCAATAAAATGTGACCCAGTTATGTCTCAATCCGATCACCATCGTTATAGATACATAAATTACTGACCCACTTTCTCTAATCTTGTTTCGCGCGCATCCATTTCTCTAAACAATCAAAAACCCATCGATTCAAATGAATTTGTTGAAGATATTAAAAGATGATTTATGGTCAAAAATGGTTTGATGTTGAGAAAGAACTAATTTGGCCAAGCTATTATTACAATTCAATTCTACTTCATTTGGCAATATTTCATGATTGCTTTGTGTTGGATCACAAGGAGACACTCAAGAAGGGGGGGTTGAATTGAGTGTGGTATTTTCTAAATTTTATCGAACTTTCTTTCGAGATCTCAGAGACCTTCTCTGAGCTTTTGAGTTGCGTATATGAATATTGTTAATTCGATAAGAATTTCTAGAATAGTAAATAGAAAGGCAGTAATAAAGAGACGAGACAAGCAATTTTACCGTGGTTCAATCTCACCTCTGAGATCTACGTCCACCCTACCTTTTGTTTTATTAATTGAATCACAATGTACCAAACTCTTGATACAACTTGATTCCCTCACTACTAACCCTAGTAGTGCCCCCAACACTTAACCCTACGTGTTGCTAATTGAATTAGATTTATACTCAAACCAACCCAGCACTCTCTATAATAAGAAAATTACAGAAAGATTTTAGTCCTCTAAAATCGTGCTTCTTGATAAGCTAATGAGGAAAGTTAGGATCTAAAACTGTTTTCAGCTATATAACAGCTCAGTGCCATGCTCAGTGCCATGCTCAGTGCCTTGCTCAGAGCCACTGAAGACAAATATCTCTTCCGAAAAATCCGGGCCATAATCTTTGATCTTCTATCTTTTCCAAACTCGTCTTATATCTTTTCCAAAAGCTGATCTTCATGTATCATTGGAGATTTTGCTAGAGGATAAAATCTTTTTAGAATTAATCATTTTATCTTTGACATAAAAAGAAGATAATATTTTCCAAAACTAATCACATAATCAGTTTTAGAAAACTATCTTTATTTATATACAAAATCTTTATTTCAAGAAACAGATTTTTATGAAAAATAATATTAACATGATTACTTCATTTCTTAACTCTAAGAGAATAAGTAATTATGCTAAAATTATTTTCATCTTTGTTTAAATATCCAACTGTCAAAAACTCCAATGACTTTGTTGCTCGAACAGAATTATTTCACTAACACATACCCAAAACATGTTAATAACATACATGTGTTTGTCATCATCAAAATACACATGGACAAAGTGTCCCAACAAATTCCCCCTTTTTGATGATGACAAACACATAATAGTTCCCTCAACATAAGCAAATATTACATTGGCAAACATGATACGATTTCGTGAGAATGAACATCTAGCATTAACATAGTGTTATATACCAAATCTTCCCCCTTTTGGCATTATCAAAAAGGAGGCATAAAAATCCATAGTATCATAGTTCGAAGTCAATTGTCCATGCAAAATAGTAGCTCAAGCAAAAATCAATCTAGTGATGCTGGTGCTACGTCAAGATTCAATTCACAATCCAAAGTTTTGAAGCAAGAACTAATCCAACTCACAATCCGAAACTATGAAGCAAGAGTTAATCCAATTCACAATTCAAAGTTATGGATAATAAGGTAAAAGTGAAGAATTATGGTAGGATAAAGAAATAAGGTAAGCAAGCTTGAATTATTTGGAATGGATATATGCTCAACAAGTGCTCAAACCTTATTCACCTTTTTGACATCATCACGCATAGATTTTGGAACTTTCTTCACTTCGGCACTGTATATGTTACTGTGCCACTGGACAATCTCTTTCCTTCAAAGATAGCTTTGCTTCGTATATTCAATAATCCAAAGACATGGTAATCACAACTCTTTTCATCATCTCATAATTAAACTCTAATATGAATTGTCTCATCTCATTTTTTTGATGTCATGGAAGGATTTTTTTTTTTTCTTCTTATTTTCCTTTTTTTTTTCATAAAGAGATGTAGACTATATAGAAATCATAGAGTCAATTAATGAGAACCAGCAAATAATATTAACTTGTGAAACGTGATCTTATCTTCTTTCAAAAAATGTCCATGGCACTGTGCCTTGTATTGTGCCTTGTACTGTGCCTTGTACTGTGCCCCACTGATTTCTTTCTTTCACTTATAGAATTTCATTGCCGACCTCTTCAAGTTCCCCCTCAACTCATGACATCTTCTTTCACCATTTTTACAGAATGTCTTTGCCCCGAACATAATCATGAATCAAGGTTAAAAGCACTTGTTGTTTGGAGCCATAGGGGATGAAAACGAGGATGTAATGGGGAAGTAAATGAAGAATAAGTAAAGAAGAAATAATAAGGCCAAATGTCAAACTCAAAATAAGCAAATCAAAATATCGGGCTAAAGATCAAGCTTGCCATAGCAAAGTGAATTAACATTTCATAGCTCAATAGGTCAGCAACTTAGGATCATTTAGCTTAATACTTTGGCAACTTAGAATCAAGACATCAGGACATCATCATTAGACCTTGCGAGTCCTAAATCACAATTAAAAGACTCTTTCACAAATTTTCACATGGATAAATATTATAGACTCCGATTCAACACATCTATGAGAGAAGATAAGGCATATAACACAAATCAATTGCTAGAAATATATCTCAAAGCCAATAAATTCACCCTTTTTTTTATTGTTGCCAAATGTAACACACCCTCCATGGTAAGGCTACAAGTGAGAGGAATTGAATTTTCACTAATCATAGGTCTTAAGCAGCTAATGCGGAGGATAATAGGCTGCTTTCTCTCACTTTCACCTGCAAAAGATCACTTGTTAGTTTTAGGAACCCAACTTGCTTGGGTCCCTTCTTCTTTCTTTTTAGCATCTAAGAGATCCTTTCTAACCCATATTTGATTTACATACTTTGCATTCTTTTCTCAACATGTTTTTTTCTTTGCATTACAGTCATTCATGAGATGTCCATTCTTTCCACAGAAGTAGCAAATCAAATATTCAGGAAGATCAACATATTTTCGCTTTCGAAAGTCTCTTTCACAATTTTTAGCTCTGAGACCTGTACTGAGCTTCTGGTCAGTATATCCTAAACCATGTCTGTTTCGATTCTTTGTTTGAGAGATCATATGGTCTAGGATATTACTACCAGGTGTGGCAATTTTTGACTTCTGCAGTTGCACCTTCAAAGACTCAATTGTTGCTTTCAAGTTTTCATTTTTGTCATTTAGGGTGTTTAAGTCATGTTTGGCTTTTTTCAAAATCTTCACAAAGTTTTGTACCTTGTCCTTCATTTATAGGGTCGACCCAGGGTTTTCCTTTTCATTTTTCAGTTCCAGTAGTTCAAGGTTCAAAACGTTTATTTGTTTTTCAAAGTCAAGATTCTTTGCCTCAAGCTCAGTATAGGGCACAGTGCTGTTTACAATTTCTTTAGCAAGAGATTTTTCATATTTTAGCGCACTTATCTCAACGACTTGGTCATTTATTGTTTTGTCCATTTCTTTATTTCTTTTGAACAAGTCCTTGTTATCATCCAGCAATTCCTTATATTCCAATTCCAACCCAATTTTGCTTAGTGATGTTTTTCAAATCTTTTTTCATGTTTATAAATTCATCACGCATTTCTTGACAATCGTCAATTACATTACTAAACAAAGCAATTAGTTTGTTTTTGGATAATAGAGGTATCTTAGATTTCAAAGAAGTGAGATTTACCTCTGCATTGTCCTCCCCATCTTGGGAGGTGGGTGTTTTCGCCATAAGACATAGATGCGAGTCATCTAGGTACTGAGACCTTCTCTGAGATCCTTCAGTTGCATTTAGGCAAAGTTTTGCCTCTTGGCTCAGTGCCTCTGACTGTTCCTCATCAGACTCGGATTCTCCCCATACGGCTGCTACCATGGCCTTCTTGAACTCCCCCTTTTGATTGTTCTCTTTTATCTTTGGGTTTCTCATTTTCCCACAAGGGACATTCCTTGATCAAGGGGCTATATTCTCCACACTTAAAACATCCAAAGTTAGTAGCACTTTTCTTATAGTTAGATGTAGTACTCTTACCTTTGAAATTCGCATTCTTGCTAGGATTACTATTTTTGTTCTTTTTAAGAAAAATTTTGAATCTCCTAGTAAGAAAAGTAACATCTTCATCACTATCACTATCATCACTTTCTAATTCAGTTTTTAATGCTAGACCTTTGCTCTTTGGTGTAGAATTTTTAGCATCTAGAACAAGTTCATGAGTCATTAAAGAACCAATTAATTGTTCTAGGGGGAAGTTTCGACAAGTCCTTGGCTTCTTGTATAGCAGTTATTTTTGGTAGCCAACGACTTGTCAAACTTCTTAACACTTTCCTAACCAATTCTTCTGAAGAATAAATTTTTCCAAGAGAACGCAATTCATTTGTGATGATAGTAAGCGAGTAAACATTTCATTTATTGATTCATCTTTATCCATGGTAAACAATTCATATTGAACTAACAAATCAATGCGAGATTGTTTTACCTCATTCGTGCCTTCGTGGGCTAACTCGAGAGTATCCCATATTTCCTTTGCCGTTGAGCAAGCAGAGATCCTTGAGTATTCTTCAGGTCCAATTCCATATTGGAGAACATTCATAGCTTTAAAGTTCTTCTCGGCCTTTGCATAGTCGGTTGAATCATAGTCGTCTTCGTCTTTGTCAACCAACTTTCCTCATTATTTTTGACTTGGATGAGGATGGGTCCTTTTCTTATGATTTTCCAGCATTCATAATCCGACCCTTGGATGTAAATCCTCATCCTAGCCTTCCACCATCCATAATCTTCTCCATTGAAAACCGGGCACTTTGAGTGTCTTCTTTGAGAGTCATTTTGTGAATTCATGCTAGCTATTCTCTAGGGATTAACCTTACAAGAATATTAGGCTCTGATACCAATTGTTTGATCACAAGGAGACACTCAAGAAGGGGGTTGAATTGAGTGTGGTATTTTCTAAATTTTATCGAACTTTCTTTCAAGATCTCAGAGACCTTCTCTGAGCTTTTGAGTTGCGTATATGAATATTGTTAATTCGATAAGAATTTCTAGAATAGTAAATAGAAAGGCAGTAATAAAGAGACGAGACAAGCAATTTTACCGTGGTTCAATCTCACCTCTGAGATCTACGTCCACCCTACCTTTTCTTTTATTAATTGAATCACAAAATACCAAACTCTTGATACAACTTGATTCCCTCACTACTAACCCTAGTAGTACCCCAACACTTAACCCTAAGTGTTGTTAATTGAATTAGATTTATACTCAAACCAACCCAACACTCTCTATAATAAGAAAATTACAGAAAGATTTTAGTCCTCTAAGATCGTGCTTCTTGATAAGCTAATGAGGAAAGTTACGATCTAAAACTGTTTCCAGCTATATAACAGCTCAGTGCCATGCTCAGTGCCGTGCTCAGTGCCTTGCTCAGAGCCACTGAAGACAAATATCTCTTCCGAAAATCCGGGCCATAATCTTTGATCTTCTATCTTTTCCAAACTCGTCTTATATCTTTTCCAAAGCTGATCTTCATGTATCATTGGAGATTTTGCTAGAGGATAAAATCTTTTAGAATAAATCATTTTATCTTTGACATAAAAAGAAGATAATATTTTCCAAAACTAATCACACAATCAGTTTTAGAAAACTATCTTTATTTATAATCAAAATCTTTATTTCAAGAAACAGACTTTTAGGAAAAATAATATTAACATGATTACTTCATTTCTTAACTCTAAGAGAATAAGTAATTACGCTAAAATTATTTTCATACCCTGTTTAAATATCCAACTGTCAAAAACTTCAACGACTTTGTTGCTCGAACAGAATTATTTCACTAACACATACCCAAAACATGTTAATAACATACATGTGTTTGTCATCATCAAAATACACATGGACAAAGTGTCCCAACACTTTGGGAAAGCTTGGCTAATCATTTGGCAGCTAAGTTATTTTCGTTGCTCTATTCTAAAACAATTTCATCATCCATTTAGTAATCTCCATAATTATTATATGCTTCAAGCTGTCCTTTTCCCCTGTCTCAATGATATCTTTGTAGCTGAAAATTTCAAGTTCTTCTTCAGTGTACGTTAAATTATTACCCTTGGTGTTATTTGATTAGAGATCAGTTTGATTGAAGTTTTGATCTTTACACCAAAATGTTTTCATTGTAGGAGCTTTCAGCAAATAGAACAAAGAGCATGGAGAAGGGTCCGGAGAAGGGAGAGGATGAGAGAGCTCAGACATTCATGGGTTAAGGCCTTAAGAGGTTGAATTGGGGAAGAAAGTAAAAAAAAAGGTTTAGCAAGGTCATGTGCGTGTCACGCGGGATCCAACACCGGAATTTACAAGTCAATGGCCGGATTATCACTGAAGGTCTCATGTAACATATTTTTCCTATAAAGTTGTTTCTTGTCAAAAAAAGATCATAAGGTTGTATTTATAAGGTTATTTCTGACAAAAAAAATCATTTATTTAATTAAACCAATTTCTTTAAGGTGATAAAACACCAAACGTCCATGTTACAACCTTTTATTTTTCTCTCCCTTCCCTTTCTTGCTCTAAATGACATCTTCCATTAATATTTGGTAAAAAAAATCTTTTTTGGCATTTTGTTTTTAGATTACGGTTGCTAATCTACTCTCTAATATTTATTATCTTTGGAAAAATTGCTTGAATAATGCAACCTTTTGACGATTCGCAAATAATAATGCAACCTAAAGATTATTTTGGAATAATGCAACCTTTATACCCCATTTATTTTAAATGAGGTGAAACCGAATTTAAGCTGAAGAAGAGATTAAATGAGACACGTGTCATTCAGCTATTGGTTATCAAATAATTTTTTAAAAAAATTTAAAACAAAAAGAATAAAAACTAAAAAACAAAAAACCTTCCTCTTCACGATACCACCGGAACACCCCACCCCACTTCCCTCCCCCCGCCACGACACCACCTAGAACGCCGCCGTCGGTGAGCACCCCACCCAGACGCTGACGACGACAACAAACACCTCCAAATCACGCACCTGGACGCACGAATCCATCCACACGTCGTCGCCGCCGAGCCACCCCACCCCACCCAGACGCCGCCGACTACGAGAGAGACAGCAGCCGCGAATGAAAAGGGGGAGAATAGAGTGGGTGGCGATAATCGTGAAAAGGAAAGAGAGGAGTAGCGAGAAGAGAAGAGGGTACGAAGCCACGGTGGCTGTGGTGGCAGCCGCGGTGCAGCAGCTGGGCAAGGGGAGGGAAAACAGAGGAGTAGCAGAGAAGAGAAGGAAGAAGGGAGGGGGTGGCTCCGGTGGCCAGCGCGGGGGGGGGGGGTTGGCGATAGCAGCGGGGGGGGGGTTAGGCTGATAGCTGCGGGGGGGGGTGGGGCTGATAGCGCGGGGGTAGGGGCTGATACTGATAGCAGGAGGGGGGATTTTATTTTTGTTTGGTAGTTTTTGTTAATATTTAAATTAAAATTTAAAGTTTTAATTAAATATTACCAAACGTTCAGGTAACCGGTAATTTGTCCCATTTAAAATAAACGGGGTATAGGTGCATTATTCCAGAATAATCTTTTGGCTGCATTATTATTTGCGAATCGTCAAAAGGCTGCATTATTCTATAATTTTTCCTCTCTTTTTTATGTATCTTTTATATTGTTTCACTATTTAAATACTTTTGAGATTACAGTTACACCATCTAGATAAACAAAATACTTAAAACATAATGATTATTTTTCAAAAAAATTATGAAAAATATGTATACACTTCACGGGAGAAATTACAATGTAGTTTCCAAAATCCCTACATATTGATCTTCAATTCGCGCGCGCACGCATCGCGTGCGTTTAAGGTTAGTACTTTATTAAACTAACGTTTGACGAATGTGCTACTCACTCCTTGGCTACAACAAACACTGTCTAGGCATGGTCAGATCTTCAATACATCTCGTCACCATTTAAGAAAATCCTTTCCTCACAACGGAATCACTTGCTTTGAGAAATGAACTCCACTTAGCTTACCATATGAGTAGTTAAGATCTTCTCATAGAACGAGATAAACTAGTAATCGTCAATATTTTCAAAGATCTTTCAAGACTCCCTAGTGTACAAAAAACATATCGTTCCGCTTCACGTCTATTGTCTACATATTTTGTGAAAACCAGCCACAACCACATATTATCGTTCAGAACAAGCGCATCACCTATCAACCAAAGAATGTACCCTTGATATCCCCTGAATATTATAAGTTGTATTTACTTTCCTTATTAGACACTCTAGGCTACAACCTTGATTAAGATCCTCTAAACTTTACTTGCACCTTTAGAAAAACAGCTATGATAATGAAGTGAATTGCTGAGATTATAATGATAGAGTAGTGATTCATCTGAAGGGGAATGATAAAGGGAAAGGATATGGATGGAATATTAAAAAGTAAATTTACTTAAGGAAAAGAGACAAGGAGATAAGATGGGGATAGAGAAAAGATATTTATTTAAAAAGGAACACTATATAGTTTAAGAATATTGTGATGCTCACTTGGAGTTATTGCTTTCTAACACTAAGGTCACGTTCTTTAGATATGTATTTTAATTGAGTCCAAATTCGATTATGACAAGAAGATATCAAGATAATTCAAGGGAAGGTCACTAGATAGCGGACAAGAACATTCTGAAGTACTTAAACTAGACTAAAAATAAGTTTTTGGTTTATGGAGGAGAAGATGAGTTGATGGTAAATGTTTACACCAATGCTTGCAAACACATGGAGATGATTTCAATTCACAATTGTTTTCTATCTGAATGGAGGAGTAGTAAGTTGGAAGAGTTCTAGATAGAACATTGTGGGTGATTCTACAACTAAAGTTGAGTACAATACCACTTATATGAGGCTGCCAAGGAAGTTGTATAGGTTAGGAAATTCCTTGCTTAACGGGATGTTGTATCTAGTGTTGTTGACGCTATAAAACTCTATCATCGACAATGGTGGTTCTCTAGCCAAGCAAAAGAACCAAGATCATATCATAGATCCAAGCATGTTCTCAGGAAGTATCACCTGATCGGATCGGAGTGGTTATTAATAAAGGGGATGTTCAAATATGCAAAGTTGTAACGGACAACAATGCAACTGATCTGCGAACTAATACCCTATCGCAAATACGAGAAGCATACGACTGCTATTGGAATTAAGCACATTTTAGATAACTAGTTTAAATGTTTTATGAAAGTGTTGTAAAACATTTCTTGTGTTTATCTGATTGAATTTATATTCAAATTATTTAATTAAATAAAGTTCCTAATGATATGTATTCCAATATGAGTCACTAGATAGGATTTCAAAGAACGAAACCTCATTAAGTGAACATGTTTTAAGATATTAGTTGTCCCTAGTTAGTTATCATTGTTAACTGGAACAATAATGATAATCTATAGTAACTAGTTATAAATTGATTGATCATCATGTTTCATTGATCATAGGGACATGCAATGTCTAATCAATTACATTGGTATATGTTAAGGAACATAAACTGGACAAACTCGAGTTCCCAAAGAAATAGCATGGGAACAACTCCTAAATCGAATAAGTGAAATTACTTTGACTTGAGTGTGCCACGTATACTTTTGCAAGGATTGATATGCCTTTCATTCATCAAACTTTGTGTCGTGAAAGGAGGCTATAAAGGCTATCTGAAGATTGTTATGATTTGCATATAGTAAAGTGGTTAGATGAGAAGGGGTTATCCACCAACTAATTTTGGGAGCGATGTCTATCGGCCATGATGAGTAAGAATGGAAATGCACGACAATGCTTAAATGTGTTATTCCTAACCATTTGTATTAAACAGTCTAATACGCCGATCGAGACACATATTTGATAAAGCATAAGATGATAGTTATCTTACCTTATGGTAAAGTAAGACTTTTAGGGATAAAGCAGTTGCTTTGCACACTGCTCATAAGGACAAATGGCAGATTGAAGGAGATGTCATTCAATCAAGTTTACAATTACTTAAACGATGAGTTTAACAATTAATTAATAAATATTAAACGAACAAAGGCTTAATGATTTTAGGTGGTCATAATGTTTTGATAGAAACCAACTATGATCTACCCACATCGTTTCATTTTGTTTATGTTATTTTGAACAATTGTGTGAGAGATTTTGAGTCAAAGTAAGATAAACAAAAGAAACAGAAGTAGTATGATATAATATAGATTATGTTATTACTTTAACCATTTAAGTCTATTAGGTCACACATAACATCAATATTAAATATAAGGAATCAGGGTTTAGGAATTCTAAGACAATTAGATTCTAGTAAGATTATGAAGCAAAATTAAAAACTATAAATAAGAGTAATATGGGAGAGGTGCACTCCATCATAGTGTTGCATGTCCCGCTCTCCTAATCTCTCTCTATTGTTTTTCCTTCCTCACCTACAATAAACCTCGTTCTTTAGAAACTGTTCATTTTTCTCTACCTAGAAATTGCTTGTAGAGATTCAACCTTGGTGGTGCACTTCAGTAGGTAAGGAATGAGTTTCAAGATTTTCGGAAGATCATACAATTCCTCGACATTAGTACGATTTTCTCTTTCTTTTTTTGTATGATTTTCTTCTTTCTTCATGATGATTCGTTCATCTTTGAGATTTATTATCAGTATGTAAGTCGTTTTTCTTGGATTAGGCTGATAGAAAAGTTCTTTGAAGTTCCTCTTAGTACGCCTATTCCCCTTCAAATTTGGGGGTAGATTAGAGTACAAGAATTTTAGTGTATTTTCATAAATGAGTGTAAAAGTCTAATCAGCTTAAAAAGGATGGACTAAAATGAAATGTATAACTAATAATAAGGAATAGAGAGAGTAGTAATAATTATAATTATAGTCATATTAATAATGATTATTATTATAATAGTACTTTTCTTAGAGACAAGATATTAATACAACCAACATCAAATCAAATGCATGGTATGCATGAAACGTTAACAAATAATTTACTTAGTTCATTATCAATTATCAAATTAGTAAAGCAGCTGTGATTTTTTTTTCATTTTATTATTTTATTTTATGGACTCCACCCTCTTTTCCCTTATTTAATAGAGATAATAATAATGAAGATTATAACTATTATTAGGAAAAATTTATAGAAATAGGCTCAACTATGACCGAACTTCTCAAAATAGGCCAATCTTTAAAAATCTGAATTTAGGCCAAAGTATGCGTTGAGTTGGATAAAAATGGGCCAAACTATGGTTTGGGTTGGATAAAAATAGCCAAACCGGTCATGTTATCCATTTTTATCCAACTCAACTCATAGTTTGACCTAAATTCAGATTTTTCAAAGATAAGCCTATTTTGAGAAGGTCTGACATAGTTGGACCCATTTTCATGAATTTTTCCCTATTATTATTAAGTTATTGCTACTCCCTCGGTTTTTTAATATGTACATTTAGTTTTGCGTGCGGACCGAGGAAAGTGCAAATGAGAGAGAAAAATAGTAAAAGTAAGGAAAAAGTTAAAAAGGTAGAGAGAAGGAAAGAAAAACGTAGGAGAGAAGTGGAATAATTGGGTGAACCAACCTTCTATTTTTGGAAAAAGTTATAAGTGTATCAATTAAAAAAACAACCCAGAATGGAAAATTGCACATATTAAAAAAAACGGACGGAGTATTAAACTATTATTATTAAATTATTATCTCCATCCCATGAAGAGGTGGTGCGAGGGTGTGGATATTGATCGACGGTGCGGGCGTGGCGGCACGCGGTCTGGGAGTGGCGGCATCACGTCTCTTGGCGAAATCGATTGATCATTGTTGAAGGGGTATGGAAATTGATCGACGATAGGGATGGGCCACGGCAGGGAAGGTGGAGGGCAGGCACGACGGGGAAGGTCTAAGTTGAGGAGGTAGCAATGGGTGGTTATGCGGGACGAGTATGGGGTGGGAAATTATAGTGGGGGAGTTTGTTTTCGTTAAATTGATTTTTTAATTAAAAATTACTTGTTAATTAAAAAGTGATTTTAAAAGTCAACAAGTTCAAACAAAAAAATAAATAAAGGATTACCAAACAGAGGAAAAACTAAAAATTGTCTACCCAAAAGAATCTAAATATTTAGGGTTACACATATAAGAATTTTTTTCACCCATGAATGTCCAAAATATCCTTACTAAAAAAACTAAGCATGATTAATTGAACATAATCAAGATAAGTTAAAGATTAAATAAAATCCAATTTACCCCAATGATTCCAATCAATATTTAAACTCACCCGAAAATAACTCCACCCACTGCTTACCCACCATCTTCAACCCTTCTATCTCCTCCAACATCTTCCAACTTCTTCATCATCCATCACCATCAACCAACCCATTTCTCTCTCCTCCGTTAGAACAAACCTTCTCTCTCCTTCTCCTCTCCCCACCTGACCACCCACATCGAGATCCACTTCTTCACCGCAGCCACCCACATCACTTTATCACTATTTCTCTCTCCCTCATGGGTGTTTGTTCGAGCACTTCAGATTTAGGTTGGGGAAGGTGCATGGTGAAGAATTAAAGGTGTTATTAGGTTTTAATAGATATACGGGAAGGATATCATAATAGTGTTCTAGAATAATAAACTTTTATTGGCTTGTTATTAATGATTAGGCCACAGCACAACTCTATATATGTAATACAATGACTTGGAAAACCACCAGAATAATAATCATTATACTTTCCTAATAACATAAGATACTACTAATCTAGAAGTCTATCATGATATACTTTCCTTATCTCAATAAAGCTCTCTGTCAAGTAATGCTATAGGATGCAGAAACACCGGCGTATAGAATATTTATTACCGATAGTGTGTTAAGTTGAATAAGGAAGTTTCTCGTATTACAGAGGGACACAGACGGAAAGATATTGACACGCCCGTGTCATAGGGGACACGCCCGTGTAGTCTAGCGTTATGAGAATCAGGAAGTTTCTCGTATTTCCAGAGTGGGACACGGACGTGTCGATTTTGACACGCTGGTGCTGGCCCGACACGCCCGTGTCTCCCCTGTAACGCGGGTTAGCGACCCACATCTTTTCGTTTCTCCTCTTAATTACGGCATTATTTGAGTCGTTTTTCCTCCTTTTATTTATATCCTCTCTTAACCTCACTTCATAATTCGATTCATTAGAAAAACCCGAAACACACTAGAGAGTTTTATCATCCCAAGAGGTTTTTGAGCCGTTTAGGAGTTACTTCCAATCTTCCATTCAAGTGAATTAGGTTGAGATATCTGTGTTAACCTGGGGGCATCGTCATCATGTAGACCTTTCACCGGTGGTGGCGAAATTTGCTTCTAAGGCAATGGTTCTTCCAGGCGCATATTATTCACAGATTGAATCTTTATCGGGAAATTGCTCTTTCCACTTGATTTATTTTGGTACTAGCAATATTATTTCCAACAATTTAGAACCGAATTTATTATTGCTGATACCATGGATAGTAATCAATCAAGGTTTTTTATGGATCTGTCAAAACTTGAATCTTTGAATGGAGCCAACTACAAAAGATGGTCCTAAAACCATTGATTTTGTTTTGAACAGGTCAAGTTGATTGGTATTGCTTAAGGACCCTCCTAAAGGGAAGAGTATTGTCTCCACTATCACGATAACTGAAACTCCTGATCCTAAGGATAAATCTAAAACTAGTAGTGAAAGTTCTGCTGATTCTAGTCTTGCAAAGTATGAAAGTGACAAGGATTGGTCTAGAGGGTCATATGTGAATCATATGGAAAATACTACTTTTGATTTGTTTATTGATGAAAAGTCTGCAAAGTCCATCTGGGAAACCCTCAAGAAGAGATACATGGGGCTGATGATGCTGGTAGGAAAAAGTATGCTACAGGAATCGCGGTTACATTTCCAGATGGTCGATAACAAACCCAGTCAAACAGGTTCATGTGTATGAAAATTGATTCTTTGAATTCTGGCGAGGGTATGAAATGCGAGGTTCTACAGGCAAATGTTCTGATTAAGAAGCTGCTGAATCATGGAGTGCCTATAGAAACCATCTAAAACACAAGAAGAAAGGATCTGACTGGAAGAAGTAAAGAGTCATCTGAAGCATAGAAGAGGCTAATTCCAAATCTTTTTATATGTCTGTTAAAGCTAACCTTGTTTGAGTCTTATGTGAAAATACAGGTTCAAAAGGAGGCGATCAAAAGAAGAATGGCAAGAAGCCAGACTTCAGCCGAAGGGAAGTTCCAGAAAGGTGCAGGGTTTGAAAAGAAATATGCTGAAGGTTGCTATGTTTGTGGAAGCGCGACCACTGTTCTTATCAATGGGCACAGAGGAAAGACGGGAGCAAGCCTCAAAGTTCTGACAAGGAGAAGCCCAAGAATCAGCACATCTAGCTGAGACTGATAATATCAGCTGCTGCATGTCTTAAATAAACTTGTGTAGAATTACACTGAGATTATTGACACTAGGGGCGCCTTGCCACTGCGGGCAACAAGGACTAAGTTTTGGAATTCAAAGTAGGCTGAGCGAAGGAGAACAAGTATAACATTTAACTTAAAGACGGAGAAAGCTGAAAGGGAAATTTCTTCTCAAAACCCACTTGGAGAAAACCGTATTAGTTGATGAGCTAATAAGTGTCCTCTCGCGTAAAATGATCATTTAAGAAGAAAGTGGGGTAAAGAATGTTCGAGGTAATAAGTTAGTGCTCAAAGCTAAAAATGACGAGTACGGTGGGAAGTGGTTACCTTAACGGGGGTCTTGTTGTTTCTTCACACTGTTGTAGTTTCAAATATTAATATGATTGAATACTTTCTGCTTATATGGTTTGAGTCCATTTCTTTGTGGCACAATCATTTATTGGGTCATGTAAGTGCTGGTTCGTTAAAGCGTCGAAAATGAACCTACTACCTAATTTTATTGATGATGGACGCGATAAATGTGAAATTAGTGCTGAGTCTAAGTTCGTAAAGAAAGCTCGTATGGTTAGTGACTAAAAGTGGTTCTAGTTCGACGACATTGGCCCACCGACTTATCTGCTATCTACAGATGATTATTCGAGATATAGCAAAATCTACCTTTGAGGACTAAAGACGAGGTGGAGTCCAAGTTTTTGTGTATAAAGTAGAAGTAGAAAACAGCCAGACCGTAAAAATTAAAAGAGCGAGGGTCTGATCGTGGCGGGGAATACGGGTCTTCTTTTCTCGAAGGACCTTGCGTAGAGTCTGAAGGCATTATTCATCCGACTTCTACTCCATATTCTCCCCCAACATAACGGGGATAGCAGAGAGGAAAAACATAACGTCGAAAGAAATGATGAATTCTACGCTATTAGTTCTGGTACGCCTGATAACAGCGGGGCGAGGCAGTTCCTTCAGCAATTTTGTGCTTAACAGAGTTTTCACAAGAAGTTAGACAAGACTTCTTATGAATTGTGGAAAGGCCATAAGCCAGCCTTTGAAATAGTTGAAAGTGTGGGTGTCTGGCTAAGGCGAGGGTTATCCTTCATTCGAAGCGTTCTACCATTGGTCCAAGGACGATGATGCTATATTGGTTGGTTATGCAAAAAATAGTGCTGCTTATAGGTTCATGAACGCGAATGGTCTCTCCATGTCTGAATCTAGGGGATGCTAAGTTTTTTGAGTATGTTTTTCCTCTAAAAAGGATTGATGTATCTACTGATGTTCCTGAATGAGTCTTCGCCAGGTGATCCTGCTGGGAGGTTCGTGATTGAACAACCTAGGAGAAGTAAAAGACAAAGGATGAAACTAGCTTTGGTCCAGATTTCATTATTGCTTTTCTATCTGAATGGTGTAGTGTTAATGATCCGACGAGAATATGCTTGCACGCACGCGACAGATGAAGATCCTAAGACTTATGAGGAAGGCATTAGCTCAGTTGACGCTAGCTCTCTGGAAAGTAGGATGTGAATAATGAACTTCGATTCTATTATACTAACCATACATGAATTAGTAGACGTACCAAAGGTTGCAGAGCCATTGGGTGTAAATGGATTTTCAAGAGGAAATCGAAGACTGACGGGGTCAGTCGAGGGTTTAAAGAAGACTTGTTATTAGAGGGTTCACAAAAACTTAGGTGTTGACTATTTTTATACTTATTCTCCAGTGACTAAGATTGCCACTATTCGTGTTTTGTTCGCATTAGCATCTAAATATGATTTGTTGCATCAATGACCACGAGGGAAAACTGCAATCTGAATGGGGAGTTGGATGAGAGATCTATATGGATCAACCTCCAGGATTTGTTGTTCCTGGCATGGAGAATAAAGTGTGTAGATTAAAATAAATCATTGTATGGTCTAAAATAGGCACTAAAATAGTTGGTATGATAAGTTTCACAAGACTATTCGGAGCTAGGGTTTTATTGTTAATGGATCTAATGCTTCGCGGTACTCAAAATTTATTGGATCTCATCGTGTAAAAATTAGCTTATATGTTGATGATATGATGTTGTTTAGTTCACATACGATGCAATCAATGAAATTAAAAATTTTCTTTCCTCTCAGTCAAACGAAAGATTTGGGTGAAGCTTATGTGATTTTAAAAGTTAAGGTCAAAGTTGGTAAGAAGTTATTTCTATCCTGGACTCATATGTGGGAAGGTGTTAAAGAAGCTTAATTACGTATGATTCGCCAGTTAAGACCCCCTATGACTCTAGCATTACATTGCTAAAGAATAGTGGGAATAGTGTTTCTCAAGAAGAGTATGCTAAGATTTTAGGGAGTTCACGCGATGAATCTACCGACCTGACATAGCATTTGCTGTTAGTAGATTGAGTCGGTATACCCATAACCCTAATGGTGAGCATTGGGCGCGCTTAGGTGTTTGTTAAGGTATCTGGAGGCACCATGGATTGGGGTTAAACTTTGTTGGTTTTCCCGCAGTTCTTGAGGGCTATCGTGACGCAAATTGGGTAACTGATAGTGATATCCCAAGCTTTGGGTGGTCCTTTGAGACGGACTTGATGGTTACACCGTTATTGGACAAGAGAATAACTTATGTTCTTAATGATCTCATATCCCTATCAGTAGGTGGTCTATGTTGTATAGAATTGATGAGAACACCTATGCGAGTAGTGGAAGGGCTGGGCTCTCCTTCGTGGAAAACTTTGTGACGTTTTTCTAGAGCACCCATCAGAATCCCAAGGCTTATGGGGCCATTTGAGCTTTCATAGCATTGTGTTGGCTGACTATCGTGGAACTTTCTCAAGCTTTCTTTTAGGCGAGAGCGCGTGTTTCCAGGTTCTATTCTATTGTCCTGGAGTTCAAGCGTAATTAACTCTTTGATAATGGATTACCTGTTGCACTACTGTTACTTCAATCCTTTGGATAATGACATTTATGCACCATGTCTTTCTTTACTGCTCAGCACCTCATGTGTGTGTTCCCCAGTATTAGTCGGTGATTGTTAGACGAAATGATATAGGATGAGGAACACGGCGTGTAGTTATTGATACGCCTGTCTAGTCGAGTGTTATGAGAATCAGGAAGTTCTGGATTCTCGTAGATTCCGCAGGGACACGGACGTGTCGATATTGATACGCTCGTGTCATGGGGACACGCCGTGCCTCCCTGTAACGTAGGTTTGTCGACCCACGCTTTCGATTTCTCCTTCTTAATTACGGGATTATTTAGGCTGCTTTTCCTCCTTTATTTATATCCTCTTTAACCTCACTTCATAACTCGATCCATTAGAAAACCCTAAACACAATTAGAGAGTTTTACCATCCTGTAAGAGGGTTCCGAGCAGTTCGAGAGTTGCTCCACTCTTCCATCTCGGGTGAACGAGGTTGAAGATATTCGTGTTAACCTTGGGGGCATCGTCGAGTTTTACCATCCTTGTAAGAGGTTCTGAGCAGTTCTTGAGAGTCGTTCCAATCTTCCATCTCGCGTGAACGAGGATGAAGACATTTGTGTTAACCCAAAAGGGTCAGTCGTCATCGTCTAGACCTTCACCGGCGGTGGCGAAATTTGCTTCTTAGGTAGTGGCTCTTCCACGGTGGAGATTATTCATAAATTGAATCTTCATTGAGTAATTGTTCTTTCCACTTGATTTATTTCGTATTAGCAATATTATTTCCAGACTTTCCCGCGGGATTTTTGGTGGTTCGTGGGGTGATGTCGTGCGGGTTCGTGGTGGATGGTAAAAGTTGTTTTTCGGGGCTGGCATGGGTATGTTGCTTCCTGGCGGGTAGGTGGGGTCGACACTCAATGGGTGGAAGTGGGGATTTTGGGTGGGGTTGACGCGAGTTTGTGGTGGTTACTAGTCCCACATTCTCTCTCCAACTTTAACTTAACCATATACCCCTTCTAACTAATGACCCACTAAGAAAAAGTGATTAGAGTTTGTAAAATAAAAAATGATGCGAGTAAAAAACGTATAAAGTAATAATTGATTGTTAGTTTAAAATATAATTATGACTATAATCTTAATTATATTTTTTATTATCATAATTATATTTTTATTACGTATTATTAGTTTAAGATAAAAATTAATTACTTTATTCATATAATTATAGAGTAATAATGTAATAATAGTAATAATTCTTAATTACTATGGATATATTCAATTTGATGCAATTCATCAGGTCATCCTAAAAGAACACCAACTAATTTTTTGATACATCATTGGTTTTTTTTATGGTTCACCTATTTACAACTAAAGCCGAAAAACAACAGGTTGCATCAATCATGTTTTTTTATATTAACTAAAGAAGAGTGTGATAATATATAAAGGATCTAATAAAAAAATTCTTGAAATGAGAGGAGTGAGAAGGATTTTTTTGTGCATGTTTTTGAACTAACTGTGCATATTTTTTAATCTAAACGTGCAGTTTTTTTATATGATGTGTATTTTTTTAAATAGAATGTGCATTTTAACGTCTAAGAGCATACATTTACACCTCGAAATATGAAATATGCATATACAGTTTAAAAATATTTGCACATCCAGTTCAAAAAAATGCACTGATTCTTCTCACCCTTCTCGTCTTAGCATCCTTCTCACCGGATCCCAACTATATATATATATATATCAGTGGAAAGGCAGGGAAGGAGGCGGAAGGCGGTGCTGGATACGAGTTGGACTTTGCCTTTCTCCAGGAGCTGCGAATAGAGAGTTGTTCAACCCGCCGACGATAACATAGAGCTCGGTTTTTCGAAGGATCTTCGTCGTCGAAAAGCTGCAAAGAAGATGGCTGAAGCGCGATCTGCTTAACTATGTCGATTTTCCATGGAAGCCATCGTTGGCTCTCAAACGAACTCAGTAGCTCATTGACCCCACCGCTTCTACTGTCGGTAGTGCAACAATCGGTCTGACCACGCACGATGTGTGGTACTCTTTGAAGCCACATAAGGCTGTGAATTCAAGAAACACGAGGGAATCTGGCCCTTAGCTTGCGTGCCCTGCTTACCCGATGGCCACCGCTTCCACCGCCTAAAATCTTTCGTGAAGCTTCTTATAGCTTCTTCAAAAAGCCCATTTTCTTTTACTATGTTTTGTTTTATTTTTATGTTTTGTTTTATGTATAGTTTTTTAGTTTTTAGTTTATTTTTGTTTGTTTAAGTTTAAAGTTCTTTAGCTTTTCACTTTATTCAATCCTTGAGATAGAGAGACTTTAGTTATATCCTTGTAACTTTGGAAAATATATATATATATATACAAGCAAAAACTTTCACGAGCTCTATCAGTCCTTACAGTGCTTTTAATTAATAACTTAAACAAGGTCACCACGTTCTTTTGTCACTAATCTATGTACCTTGAGATTGGAGATATGGTTATGGCATATATCTCATTTTCCTTCTCAGCATAAATAGGGTAGTTTGAACAGAATCGACATATCGATTGCGTAAAGTATGCTAATTTTTTATATTTGATTGATCGGAACACTAAAGTCTCCCTTGATAGATGATAATAAATGATAGTGTTGTTTAGTAAGAAAACTCACGTCAACGAGAATATATTATCGAACATGTGATACCCTTCTTTATAAAATTGCATTATCATATACTCATAACAATAACCGATATATTATATTGATTGGGAAAGAATTATGTGAAAATCAATATTTGAAAATAAGATTTTATAGTGCCCAGTGCTAAATAGGCTATAAAGGATTAGACCATGGCTAGCAGAAGCCAACAATTTGGCTTTAGGAGAAAGGAGTATTAAAATAATAATAGATTGAGGAGAGAGGAGAAGAAAAGATGAGGAGAAAGAAACTATGAAGCCAAAAATGACTGATAAGTCATTTTAAAAATTGGAGGGAGAGAAATGGTGGCCTTGTCAAAAAGCCTGGCTAAGGACTACTTGATCAACGGTTCAGATTGTTCTTTCACTTTTATGTTAGTAATGAATTTTACAATTATCATAAGATAAAAATACATAAAAAAAAAATAACATCAATAATTTTATTTTTCGGTCTATAGAATGACACCCATATTGACCCATTTTAAGACTATAAAAACTCTTATTTTCCCCTCTTATAATAATTAAATTTTTATTCACTAATAATTTGATTATTTATTAATTTAAAGCCTAAATAAATTAAGGGTAATATGAGAGCAAAAAATGGTAGGGTGTGGATAAAAGTAGGGAGAGATAGATGATATTTTTGGTGCTTGATAAAGTGTATGGTGTTGTTTGGCTTGTGCTTCGCAATTGAGAGAGAGAAAACGGGATTAAATAATAATTTTATTGTGTTGAAGACCATATTCTGATTTTGATAACTACGCTCTTGGTTGTATAAAAGTTGTTCACCTAAGACATCTTTGGGCATTAGTGGACGTACCACAAATGTGTCATTAACAACGACATGTAAATCCTTGATTAGTCTTTCATCTTGGATATGCTTCGTGGTGATCATTACATCCTTTGAAGTGCGAAAAATTGAAGATATTGCCCAAGATCACTAACCTTTATATAAACAATAAAGTTAGCGACATAATAAGGACCAAAAGTTTGGTTTTCTAACAATTTCAAATTCAACGCTACGAATAATCTCAACTACAATTGATCTTCTATAAAAAACATTAATATGTCTATCATTTATCAAACGTTAAATACCACTTATGAAATTAATTTCGTAGAATACATATAGTGTTTAGGAGCGTTATGAATATAGATGCTATAATTGAAATTATTCATATTAAATTTTCAAAAGTACTGGTTTAAAAGATGATATTGACTAAACCGAGATGTCATAACTCATAAATGAGAAATGAGGAGTCACATGGGAATCTTATTGGCGGTGATGAGCTTGACTGGAGTGTACTAACTTTGTTTACCATTGGATTAATTATTGAAAAGCTCTATCTACATAAGTTCAATCTTAATGCATACACATCACTCTCGAACGTGGTGCACTTTGATGCATATAATTCGAGTTGTCACGCCCTTGCTTGCTTTTCTCAATTTGAGAGCGACATTCCTGATACAAGCATACAATGATATTTACCTGTAAATTAGTCTACTTCTAAAGCTTTGCCTGAGAGTGATGGATAGATGGCCAGAGATTTCGACTTTGTTCTTTTTAACTTATTTTTGTTTATAGAACTTATTTTAACTTATGTTAACTCATGTTAACTTATCTGAACTTAGTAGACCTTATTAAACCTTATTAGACTATATTAGTGAAACATTATTAGGCCTTATTAGACTTTATCTTTGCTTATCTTAATTTAGCTTAATTATATCTTAACTTATCTAACTTGTATTAACTTATACTGAAGATAAACTGAAAAGAATGCACCCTTCTTCTGATAGCAAAGAAACTTTCAGGGGTGTTTGGTTGGAGGGTTTAGAATGGAATTCGAATGGACGTGAGACTATTAATGGATAAAAATTGTTGTTTGGTTGAGATAATTTGGTATGGAATTTCACACCTTGGGTTTTCTCATCCCCCTAAACCCCCTTCAATCTCATACCCACTCATTCCCCCCTCTTGCCCTACGATTGAGATCCTCATACCCGCCTCTTATTAATAGCTTCTAAATCCATACTTTGAATTGAACCAAACAACTTAAATAAAGTAATGGATTTTGAAACCATACTAAGGAGCTTCTCTATTCTCATACCATTCCATTTCAAATATTTGAACCAAACACCCCCTTAGCGATTGATTTTTGCATAAAGGATGGTTACATCTTTTCAGCCCGGCCTCTGTAAATATTATGGGAGATATTTAACTTTGTGGGGGATCCCCAACCATTACATAAGTATATCACCCTAATATGTGCACCAAAAAGTTTTGTTCATGAAAAGAGAAAGTGAAAGGACCAAATTTGTACACCACAAAGTTTTGCTCACGAAAATGAAGTTATAAGGACTAACTCGATCTATTTACAATTACATAACGCCTTTGTGTAGAATAGGAGAGAAAATGAACATGGGCTCAACTTCAGCTATATCTACGAAAATGTTATATTTTCACATGTAATAGAGAATGTTCACTGATATGTTTTTCTCTTGAAAAACGCAAAAAGTTTCAATATACCTTTAAGTCTAGATAATCATGTTTTGACTTCATACTTGAGAGCACATGAATTTCAATATTAATATATATATTATCTATTAATAGACATTATATATCTAGTATCATGAATATATATGTACATGTAAACTAATCTGACAACTTTTTAATATAGACACTTCATACTTGTTTATATCTATAGAAAATAGAGAAAATGGGCGCAACAACACAAATTATAGCGGGTGCAAGCGTTACAACACAACCCTGTTCGGGTTCACAGCACAACATGAACGAAAGTGTGGGTGCATACCACAACATAAATGATGATCGGTGACTGAGATATCTAATGGTTGCATTATAGAAACTAGGTCAAATCCAATAAGGTTTATGTTGGAAGACATAAGGAGGTCTGTAATGGAAAGATTATTCATAAAAAGGATGCTAAACGGAGAGATGGAAAGAATCACCGATCATCATTTATGTTGTGGTATGCACCCATATATTAAGTTTAGGGGGTGTTATGAACCCGAACAAGTTGTGTTGTAGCTTGCACCCAAGCTATAGTTTGTATTGTTGCAATTCCAAGCTATAGTTCATATTACATGTTTTCAAATTACCGAAGTTTATATTTTTAACTTGTTGATATTTAAGAAAATTGGCGATTTAATTGCATTAACAAGTGTTTATGCCAAATTCTGCAAGGGCAAAACTTAGCTGGGAGCTACAGCTAGGGGTCTACCAGGTTGCTGGACGCTAACTGGAGCAGCTAGCACGTTTGAAGTAAAAGAGAAGTAAAAAGAAATAGAGACAAGACACAGGGGTGGGGACGCGGAAACCCGTGGAATAAGGGAAAACCGCGAGTGGCTTTGAGTCCACCAATCCACTATAATCTTGATTACAGCCTAGTACTCTTGCAACTATGTAATTCGTAGTTTGTAAACTAATGAAACAATGCTTGTGCTTTTGTATGAAATTGTTCTAGTTGTATCCACTTATCTCTACAATCATTGTGATCATATCTATATATAGCTAAGATGATTCTGCCCGTTTGTCCCAGCAACGTTCTTCAAGCAGCTCCAAATCTTTCATTTATGTCCGCCATCAATGCTAATCACCATGATTCTTGCTCGTTTATTGCCTTTGCTTTTATGGGCTTTAATCATTATGCGGATCTTCAGGTTCTGATGTTTTTGACTTGAAACGCTCTTTTAGCGAAGCTGTATTTTCAAGCTGGAGGATATTTAGCTGATTCTTCTTTAGCTGGTTTAACTAAGCTGAATTTCCTTAGCTGGAGGTTTCTAGCTGGAAGACCATAGCTGCAATGACTTTCAACCTGCATCAATAGCTAAAATTTGAGGCATAACAATTGCCCTAACTTGAGTCTTTTGCCGCTGTCCTTAGTGTAGCTAAGTCAAAAAGTTAATGTCAGCGTAACGGTGCTATGAAGGTTGGACTCAAAAGGCGCAGATATTAAATAATAGAACACACTGTAGCTTTTACTGAACTAGGCGTAATTACACACTTAAGTACATTTATTCTAAGTCTTAAATACTAGCCGTTTATGTGTCAGAGTTGGTTTAAAAATCAAGATCAAGTGCCAAGATCCTCATTTCCGTTTATTGTTTCTCTCCTTTGGTAAGCCTTATCTCTCTCTCTTACCTCTTCTCGACTTTTTTCATGCTCTTACAATCTGCCAGGAAAAAGGTTTTCATTCCTAAACCTAAATCACTGCGTCAAAGACGACGTAGCTTCTTCTATCACTTTGGAAGACATTGAAAATATTAGGTTTAGAGGTGGTTTTCCTGAAAGTACTGAGTTTGTGGTACCTGAGGAATTCGACCGGCCAGACAATACTCCTGAGGATCTGATTTGTTTTTACGAGTATCCCTTCCTCCTAGGTTACAGCTTTTTTGCCCACTTTAGCGCGTTCCTTTGTGGAAGTTTTAAACTTTTCCATGGCCAATTGATGCCAGGTTTCTGGAAGATCTGTTTCACTATCCAATCTGCTACTATGGATTGGAGCTCTTTCTTTTGCCTTAGAAGATCTACTCACTCTCTACAGCTTAAAACCCACAACCTAACAAGGTTACCCTAAAGCAAAAACCTAAGTATCCCACTCTGCAGTGGACTGGTGCCTCTGAGTCTTTCTGGAAACTCGTTTTTTCTACGTTGCCAAGGACTCTCTCGTGAAGCTGGGGAGTTTCTTCCTTCCTCTGGCTGGCCTCTGCTGGAGGTATTTTACCGCTTTCTCTTTCCCTTTTTTTTAGAATGTTCTATTAACTATGATTTTAACCCTGCTTTTACTCAGGTTCGTCTGAAGCTGCTGAGACTTTAGAGATACTGGACGAAAGAGCCAAGGTGTTTCTTAGCATTTCTTTTGAGAAAAGGTCTTACACTCCTCCTTTCAAGGCGATTCTCGTTTCCTCTTTGACTCCTACCACTTCCGGAACAGATCTCTTATGACTTCGGGTAAGATAGTCTTACCGTTTCTCATTTTTAGGGTTTCCTAGGTGCAAAAACGCTAAACATGTTTTATTGTTTCTGTACAGTTAAAGGTTGTACGCTATCCCAAGCTGACGCTGTAGCTCGGTTGAAAAGAAAAAGATCTGGGGTCCCTGCTAGTTCGAGCCAACCTGCTGCGCAGCTACCCCTGCCAAGGTGGCTGCTCCTACTCCCAGCATGCAGCCTCCCATAATCAAATTGGACTCTGATCCTCCTCCTCCTAGTACCTCGACGGTCAACCTAGCCCTGCCAGCGAACTTCCTATCTGAAGAAGTGCAGAAGCTAAACAACGCCATATGGCCGCACGCTGATAGGCTGTTCTTTTCCCTGCAGCAACCAAGTGCTCGCCTTAGGTCTGAGGATCCTGAGGTGATTGTGAACCATGCGGTTCACTTGCTCTCTGCAGGTATGTCTTTCCGCTCTTTCCTTGTCCTTTAAACTTTTTACTCTTATCTGTTCCCTCTCTTATACGTTTTTTCAAAAAATTTCGCCCTAGGCCCTACAGAACTGTCTTGCGGCACGCTCCAGCTTGAGAACGGTTGCCACGATGTCATTCCAGCTTAAGGCTTCTCAAGCTGAGGTGGCAGCCCTAAAGGAAGAGGTAGAGAAGGGCAGGGGGCAAGCTATAGCTGAGGAGCAACGCAAGGTTGAGACGTTGCGCCCTTGGAGAAAGAGAGGAGGAGGCTAAGGTGGCTAGCTTCAAGCTGGCGAAGGTGAAGAAGGAAAAGGAAGCTGTGGATGCTCAGCTGGCTCATCAGAAGATGACCCCCATCTGGACAAGATGGCTGAGTCCAAATTATCGAGCCTGCCAAGCTGGCGTACCTGATGCTCTTCAAGAACCTAAGAATAAGGAACTGCACAAGTATACTGACGCTTTCCTAGCTACTAGTGGGAGGATTGCGGATCTCGAAGCCCTAGCCTTGGGTTTGTTTCCTTCTGGGCAAGAGGCTTCTACTGCTGACTCGTCAGCTAAGGACTTAGCTGAACCTGCGGCTAAGTACTTAGCTGACACCGTAGCCGAGCCTCCTAGCGGTTCTCTCTTTGCCCAGTAGCCGAAATGTCCAAGCCCATGCCTGTACCTGAGTGGTTCTCAGCCGAAGATGCAGCTTAGTTTCAGCTCTTTCTAATTTCGTTGCTTTGCTTTGTCGGATAATTTTAATTTCTTTGTGCTTTGGATAATTTTACCGCCAGCCAAGGGGCTGCGTGTCTTTTGAATACTTTGACTTTGATATATATGCATATTCTTAGTACAAATGAGCTAGCTGCTTTAAATTTTTACCTGGCGTTTTATGATGCCAATGTCTTGTGTGATAGGCCCCGTTACCCCTTGTGTAGCCCTTAGCTGATGCAACTCTTGTAGCTTAGTTTTCCTTTGTAGCTGTTTTCCAAGGTGTCTAGGTGTTCTTGCGCCTTAGATAGCTTAGGAAGCTAAGTAGTGCTCCACTTGCAGCTCTTAGCCTTGCTAGTACCTGCGTACGCGGCTAGGGCCAAGATAGTCGTTGGCATAGCCAATGACTCTCCGATGCCTGAGTCAGTGTAAATTCTAGAGAAACCTCATATCACAGAAAAAATGCAAGGGAGAGTGGTCTAACCTGATGTTCCTTGGCTTTGCTTAGTAGTCTGTCCTTACCTGGTGCGACTGTTCTGTACTTGATGTCTTTTGTTTTCAAGCTGATTACTCAGCTTTTAGAAATGGTACAATTTAAGGTGTGAAGCATTCCAGCTTCTAGGTACAGCTTTTTCCTTCTACCGTAGCTAGACGATACGGTCCTTTGCCTACCACCTCGTTCGATCAGGTAGGACCTTCCCAGCTAGCACCCAGCTTTCCTGCATTCAACTCCTGGGTATTTTGGAAGACTTTCCTTAATACCCAGTCTCCCCGTTGAATACTTTTGCTCGGACGTTTTTGTTGGGGCTTACGGGCCACGATCTGTTGCTGGGCAGCCATCCTGACCAGTGCGTTGTCTCGCAGCTCCTCTATGGTATCTAAATCATAAGACAATTCAGAGTCATTTAGCTCAGGGGTTAAAAGTCCATACCTGACAGTAGCACGGGCCATTTCTGCTGGTACGACAGCTTCACAACCATAGACTAATGAGAATGGGGTTCGCCTGTTGCTCCTCTAGGTGTTGTCTTGCTGTCCTAAAGGACTTTGGCAGCTCCTCCACCCATTTTCCTTTTTTAGCTTTTAACCTCCTTTTGATACCGTTGATGATTACATTGTTGCTGGACTCAGCTCGTCCGTTAGCTTGAGGTACCTGGGTGTCGATGTTATCAGGTTGATGTTCCATTCGTGACAGAATTGCCGTGTTTTATCACTTATAAATTGTGACCCATTGTCGCAAACAATCTCACTAGGTACTCCAAACCTGTAGATGATGTTAGTATGTATAAAAGCAATCACCTCCTTATCTCTTACCTGCTGGAATGCACCAGCTTCAATCCACTTAGAAAAATAATCAGTTAGGGCCAGCATATATACTTTTTGGGGGCCCGCAGCTGGGCAGCTTACCTACTATGTCTATGCCCTACCTCATGAAACGTCAAGGTGTCGTTGGGTGCAATGGCTCGGAAGGTTTGTAGTCCATACCTGCGTGTTTTTGGCAATCCTCACACTTAGCTACGTACCTCTTGGCATCCCTACGCATAGTCGTCAATAATAACCATAGGATAGTATCTTGTTAGACAAACTCCTTCCTGCTGTATGGCAGCCGCATTCCCCTCATGAAATTCTTTGAGGGTGGCTTCCCATTGTTCTTTCTCCAAGCATCTCTGCAAAATGTCAGCGCGTAGCTGCGCATTTAAACAAGACTCCAGCTATTACCTGGTACCTGCTGGCTTTCATGCGTATCTTTTGACTCCAGCTTATCACTTGGTAGTACATCCCTTTCTAGGTAATCCAATAGTGGCTTTGTCCAACTATCAGCTCCCTTGCCTCATTACTAATGCTAAGTATGGACTCGCCTTTTGTCAATGGTTGGCGCAGCTACGTGGGAGATTGGGACGTTATCGAAGTTACATCCCTGAGTGCGGAGCCCAGGTTAGCTAGCGCATCAGCTTTCGTATTCTGATCCCTTGCACCTGTTGTATTGTGAACTCCTAGAAGAGCAATATCTTTGATTTGACCAGCTCCAGGTACAGGGACATCTTCGAATCTTTAGCTGCATACTCTCCAGTTACCTGGCTAACAATAAGCAAAGAGTCGCTATACGCTTGTAACCTGGTTGCCCCAGATCTTGGGCAACAGCCATACCTGCAAGCAGGGCCTCATACTCGACCTCATTGTTAGTAGCTTTAAAGTCACAACAAATAGATCAGACTATTATGTCCCCTTGTGGCGATTTTAGGACTATACCTAGCCCCAGCTCCTAAAGTTAGAAGAACCATCCACAAATAGCTTCCAACTACCTGCAGGGCTTACCTGATTAATATGCTGACCTCCTCATCTGCTGAAGTAGCTAGATTAGGCCTGAAATCTGCCACAAAAATCAGCTAGAGCTTGCGACTTTACGGCTCTTCGTGGTTGGTACCTGATGTCATAGGCACTAAGCGATATGGACCACTTACTCATCCTGGCCAGTATATTCAGGCTTGCGTAACACAGCTTTTATAGGATAATTAGTTAAAACACAAATAGGATAAGCTTCGAAATAGTGTCGGAGTTTCCTTGAAGCTGTATACAGAGACAACACTAGCTTTTCTCCAAAGAGGTGTACCTGGTTTCTGCATCTAGTAAAGATTTGCTGATATAGTACACAGGTAGCTGCAGGTTGTCAGCTTCCCCTAGCTAGTACCGCACTAACAGCTGGTGTTACTTACAGCTAGATAAAGCTGCAAAGTCTCCTCCTGGCTTAGGTTTAGATAGGACTGGAGGCGTAGCTAGGTACGCTAGCTTTTGTAAAGCTTCTTCGTGTTCGTAGTCCAATCAAAACCTTTATTTTTCTTAAGCATATGATAGAATAGGTGACACTTGTCTGATGACCTGGAAATGAAAACGATTGAGCGCTGCTACTCGTCCTGTCAGCTTCTGAACCTCTTTCAGATTCTTGGGAGATTGGATATTGATGAGTTCTTTGATTTGATCTGGGCTAAATTCGATCCTCTTTGGGTTACTACGTAACCTAGGAACTTGCCAGCTGGTACCCCTGAAGGAACATTTCGTTGGATTCAGCTTCATGTTGTACTTTCTCAAGACGTCAAATGCGTCCTGCAGGTGCGATACATGATCCTCAGCTTGTTTTCGATTCTGACCAGCATATCATCGATGTAGACTTCCATCGTGTCCCCAAGCTGCTTCTCGAACATCTTGTTCACCAAGCGTTGATAGGCGGTTGCCAGCGTTTTAGACCAAACGGCATAACTTTATAGCAATATATACCTCTTTCGGTCATGAAAGTTGTTTTCTGATCTTCTGGGTCCATCAGAATCTGGTTGTAACCTGAGTAAGCATCCAGGAAGGCGGAGCCTCCTACGCCCAGCTGTGGCATTTACCAAGGCGCAATGAGGTGTAGGAAAGGATCTTTGGGCAAGCTTTATTTAGATCGGTGAAATCGATGCATACTCGCCACTTGCCATTCTTTTTACCTACCACAACCACGTTAGCTAGCCAAATCAGGGTATTTAACTTCTCTAATTTTACCCGCTCGTAGCAACTTTTTCTACTTCCTCGTTGATGATGAGGTTACGTTCAGGTGCGAATTTCCTTCTTTTTTGTTTGATTGGTTGGTGATGGGGGTCCACGTTCAGCTTGTGAAGGCAACAGAAGGACCGATCCCAACCATGTCTTCGCGAGTCCAGGTGGAGCAAGTGTGCTGTGGCGGTTGAGGAACTCAATGATCCTAACTTTCTCTTCTGGTGGTAGGGATGCCCAATCTGTACTGTCTGTTCAGGTTTTCTTGCAGGGTTCAGCATCACTTCTTCTACATCTTTGCTCTTTGCTGGATGCTCCTGTAATTGCTAGATGTCTTCCTTCTTCTTGGGTTTGAGAGCGATGTAACACTCCCCAGTCTACCTCTGTCCCCCTTGATTTCTTGTACTCCCCACTGGTAGGGAATTTGATGGCTTGATGGTAGGCGGACGGCACAACCTTCATCCTGTGAATCCAAGGTGTACCCATAATAACATTGTAAGTCTGAAGGACAGTCAACGACACTAAACCTGGTTTGCAGATTGACTTCTTCTTGGCATAGGTGGGCAGGGTGATTTCGCCAATGATGACAGCTGGTTCTCCGTTGAAGCCATATAAGACTGTTGACTTTCTAATGATGTCTTCGTCACGTAGCCCCATGCTTTGTATGGCATTTTTTGAAGATGATATTAAATTAACTTCCATTATCTACCAATACTCTCTTGATTAGACAGCGGCGATGGTAAGTGAAATAACTAGTCCATCATGATGGTCAGCTTCTTCAGCTCCTCTTCTTCTTCGAAGTTGATGATCATGCTACGTAGCTCTTGTTCCTCCTTGCTTCTGTGCTGGATAGGTGCGGATTTGGAACCTTCCCCTAGCGAATCGCTTAGTCGGCAGAATAAGTTAGTCCACAACTTTCTGAGCCCCCTGAAATGAAGTTGACTACCTTATCATGTGTTGGATCAGGCGGTGGTCCAGCTAGTTTGCTGCTGCAATCCTCGCTAGATTCATCTTTAGACCCTTCTTCCCCATCAGATGCTCTAGGTAGGCTTTCAGCAGCAGCGGAGGGGCCTCTTTTCTGAGAGCTTGCAATCTTCAGTCAGATGGCCATTGGTCTCCATGGTAGCTGCACCATTGGGAAGCATCTTTTCGCCCATCGGGTTTTTCAGTTTTCCTAGGCCACCTAGCTGCTGAACCCAGCTTTTCCAACGCGTTCACCACACCACTTGCATCAACAATATTTAAAACAGTAGGAGGATATAGGAGGGGAACCGCATTGTTAGCCTAGGGGGGAGCTTCCCTAGCTACACAGCTAGCCAAGTCACGCTTCTGGTACGGCTGGTGACGCCAATCGTTCCTTTTGTGGTTGCTGTTCTGAGTCTTCTTCGCGTAGCTAGATTCTCCTCCATATCTGGACGATCATCTTCTTCTACGCGAATCTCAGCCATAGCTCTAGCTCTGACTTCCTCAAAGGCATTACAAGGGTATCTAGGTAGTTCATAATACAAGCGGGATTTAGGTATCAAACCTCTCCGGAAGGTTTCGATTGCTGTGGGAATGTCCAGGTTCGTAACAGAAATCATCTCCCTGTTAAACCTGCCTAGATACTGACGAACAACTTCACCTGTTTCCTGAATAATGCGGTACAGGTCGCCTGTATGCTTCTCAAGCATCCTGCTGCTAGCAAACTGTTGATAAAATTTGTTAATAAGAACAAAGAGAAATTAGGGATAGTACCAGCCCCCGAGGGTGATAAGCCATTGTAGGCAGGTCCACTCCAAGGTGGCTCCAAAGGATTTGGACATTGTAGCTTCGAGGAGGTCCTCTGGGACGGGGATAGTCCACATCTTCTGCTTGTACTGGTTCACATGATCGTACGGATCCGTGGTCCCATCGTACAGCCTACCAAATGGTGGCTAGATGCAGCCTTTTTTGGGATCATAGCTTCAGCTATCTCTTCTATGAAAAAGGTGATTTGGTAAATCCATACCGCGTCTCCTCAGCTGCAGGTGTTGGTGCCCCTGGCACCTTTGCTAACATTCGCATCATTTTCCGATTCTGGGACTCAAGGAGAGCCAGCTTCGAAGCTGTGGGATCCAAGTCCTCGTGGTAAGGTTGTTCTGGATATCCTCAGCATCTTCCTCAGGACTGGCTTCTGCGTCATCCAGCTCCAGAACTCGAGGTGTCATACCAGAAGGTCGTCGCGAGGACCTTTTAGCGTTGCTCTTTACTGATTCAAGCTCTTTTTGTAAGTTTTCGATGATTTCATTGGATCTCGTTTGAGCCTCTTGCAAGATGCTAGAGCTTCTCTCATCTGCTCGGGAGTTAATTCGGTCATTTGGTAGTTAGGTATCTTTCCTTCTGGGAAGTGGATTGATTTTTGGAAGTTTAGATATGAAATCTAGCTGTAGGCCCCACGGTGGGCGCCAAACTGTTTATGCCAAATTCTGAAAGCACAAACTTAGCTGGGAGCTACAGCTAGGGGTTCTACTAGGTTGCTGGAAGCTAACTGGAGCAGCTAGCACCTTTGAAGCAAAAGAGAAGCAAAAAAGAAATAGAGACAAGACACAGGGGGGGTGACGCAAAAACTCGTGGAATAAGGGAAAAACCGAGTGGCTTCGAGTCCACCAATCCACTATATAATCTTGACTACAGCCCTAGTATTCTTGCAACTATGTAATTCGTAGCTTGTAAACAATGAAACAATGCTTGTGCTTTTGTATGAAATTGTTCGAGCTGTATCCGACTTATCTCTACAATCATTGTGATCATATCTATATATAGCTAAGATGATTCTGCCCGTTTGTCCCAGCAACGTTCTTCAAGCAGCTCCAAATCTTTCATTTATGTCCGCCATCAATGTTAATCACCATGATTCTGCTCGTTTATTGCCTTTGCTTTTATGGCTTTAATCATTATGCGGATTTTCAGGCTCTGATGTTTTTGACTTGTAACGCTTCTTTGAAATGAAGCTTCGTATTCCTCTCTCAAGCTGGGACGATATTTAGCCGATTCTTCTTTAATGGTTTAATCTAAGCTGAATTTCTTTAGCTGGAGGTTTCTAGCTGGAGGACCATAGCTGCAATGACTTTCAACCTGCATCAATAGCTATGTAAATTTCATGGTATAACAACAAGTGTTTACTAAATAAAAACCGAGGGCCTAGGTAGGAGAAGGATAACATTGTGGTGTGCTATCAAGCTATCATACTATATACACTTATTATGGAAAAAAGGATTTACATTATGTGAATACCAATAGATGCACCTTCATACCAAAAAAGTATAATTATACCTAACATATTGCTTCGGAAAAATCGTTCATTTCTAATCATGGATGATTGAATATCAGCTTATAATTGCTTCTTAAAGACCCCACAATCAACATCAACAAATAAGTACAAATAAAATTGACAAACCTAGGTCCTAGGCTAAAATGTAATGCGTATTTCTTTCTTTTTTCTACTTCATTAATTTTCTAGATGACCAAAACCGTATAAACTTGAGCTCATATAATATACTAGTAGCACACTCCCTCCATTCCCATTTGTAATATAGAGGAAAATTAATGCAAATTAAGGTGGATGAAAATCTTTTAATTTTATATTGTATAAAGTGTATTTTAATATTTTTTGTTTTTGAAAAAGAAGAGAGATAGAAAAGAAAGTGAGTGATTGAGAAATAAATTATTCTAAAATGAGCCCGCGTGTAAGACAAAAAGTAAAAAAAATGTTATACATATTTATTGTTAAAGGGTAAGATGTAGAAATTAATGTTCTTAAATGGAAATGATTCGAAGGGGTAGAACTTTTAGAAATGTACCAAAGAAGAAAAATGAAAACATTAAATAGGAAAGATGGGAGTATAAAATAAAACATAAAACCTATTTTATCGGCTCCTAAATAATGGTTCCACTCTAACTTTTAACACTTGCTAATGTAAATGTTTGAAAGTTATTAACTCTATTTGTGTATTTCTAAAAAGTATGCAAAATATATGGGAGAATTTATATGGTGACCCTGAATTTTTTAAAATTCTATTTTGGTAAACAATTCTTAATTAATTTTCCTCTATTTGGTAACACTCTACTCTTTTTTTATATTATTTGAACTTATTGCATTTTAAAATCACTTTTTTAATTAAAAAGTGATTTTTCACTAAAAACAACTGATTTTAAAAAACAAACCCCCCACTATAATCACCCACCCCACCAGGCCACCACCCTATCCTATCCCCCGACCATAACCACCCATCACACCACCTCCCCAACCCAGACCTTCCCCGCCGTGCCCTTCCCTCGACCCTCCCCGCGCAACGAACATCCCCTACCGCCGATCAATTTCCATATCCCTCCAACCAGTGGCGGATCCAAGATTTGAAAGGGGGGTGCGATTAAAAAATAAATTAACCATTTGAAAAAAAAATTAAAAAATTAAACATAAAATTAAACCTTGCAAAAACCATTGATTGGTTACGTAAAGTGGAGAGAGGTGACGTTTGTGCCTTTGAGGTGAGTGGCGTGAATTAAAAGAGAGAGAACAAGGGCCTCCAAGTCCTTATTGGATCATGTTTGTTTTGTTTTAAAAGATGAGTTTTTAAGGTCTTTTTTGGCTCATATTCACCTTAGAAAGATATCTAGTATACTATGGGTTGGGCCCTCCTTTTTTTTTTACATATTTTTTAAATTTTTTTCGGAGTCGGGATACGCCTGTACCCCAATGTCCCTCTAGATTCGTGCATGCCTCCAACAGCCGTCAATCGGTATGAACCAATGACGACGCGAAGCCGGAACTCCCAGACCGCGTGCCGCCGCGCCACCGAGGCTCAATTTCCATACCCCTCGCACCATCTCTTCATTGATGGAGATCTATACCCTCCTACCGCCGATGATCGATTTCGATACCCTCCGCACACCTCGGTCCTAGAAAACACAGATCTATACCCCCTCTTACCCCTGGCGATCAATAACGAAAAGGTTTGGTTGAGTGGTGTGATCGTGTGACATCGTGTGAGTGACGATTGACAGGGGTACGGTGGTGCGAGGACGACCGATAAGGGGGCGAGGTGGTTTTAGGCGGGGAAAGGTGGCGCGAGGGGCGTGTTACTGTGGCTAACAAAGGGCGAGGTGGTCTTTGGCTGTGGGGAAATGTGGTCTGCATGGCTGGGGGTCGGTTTTTTCTTTGCTCTCTTTTCCTTTTTCAAATCAGTTTTAATATTTAAAAATCAGTTTTTACATTAAATATTCACTTTTAAGGAGAAAAGGCCATAGAATTTATTTAAAAGGTATAGAGTTACCATCTCTAAAAAAAAAGGTATAGAGTTACCAAATTGTCTACCAAATAAAAATTTTAAAAAGTTCAGGGTCCCATATACAATTACCCAAAATATATATTTCGAAAGTATATATCGGGACGAATCAAACAAAAAAGATTTTTCTTAACCATACATAACAAATCATAGTTCAAGTGAAATTCAGTGACAAATGTCAAATTATAACCTAAAAACAAACTGGGAGGAGTATTTAATTTAACAATCATTTCTTTTTCGCATCATGTTTAACATTTGCTTGGATACAAGAAAGAAAAGAAAAAAACAATGAGACCGCTATATATAATAAAAAATTATTGAAGTTTAACGTTGAACAATGAGAGAGAACAAGAGAAACAAACTCCAAATAGGAAAAAAAAAGGGCAAAAGTTGTTGTAAAATCCATATTTAGTAACTACTTCGGTAATTTTTGTAAAAAGTAAGTAATAGGGAAATACGTCATTCTAGAGTTTAATAATCTGATAAAAAAAACTCTCATCGATTTTTATTGCCCCACTTTAACTTTTTACACTACACACATGCAATATTTCATTTCAAATAGTTTTTTTCACCTATAAAGAACAAATTTTTATAATAAGTTGTGAAATGCAATATAAATTCTTTTAATGCGTATTTCAACAATGTCTAATCTAGTAAAACTATTTCGCATATCTAAGGCGATTGTCTTGCTCAATTCATTTATTTCCAATATCCAAGGTGCACATAAGGGCATATTAAAATTAAAGTTGTGCATACTGGCGATAATTAGGCTAAACTATTCGCAAGCAACTCCTCGACTCAGTCAAAACTTAACTCAAGACATTAATGCGCTGACTCGAGTAGCCTCAACTCGATAACTTCATGAACATCTCCATATATTTTTCTGTATATAATTTTTTGTGAATACATGTTATTGATTAGGTCGTTTTGCTAATTATATGCTTATACTTTTTTCCTTGCCAACTAGTGCCTACTAACACTAATGAATTAGTAAGTTGCTGTCATTTTCACCAATTAAACTATACAGTTCCACCGCTCAAATCGTGATACACATTTTTCAAATTCTTTTTAATCCAATTGTAAAATCTTTTTAAACTATATATTTTTTATATATGACCAAATTTTGAAACAACATTTAATCGCATTTTTAATACTAAAGACAACGTTTTTTCGAAAAATGGACACCATCGTACGTCCTTTATTAGGCACGAATTTCGGAAATCCCTACAAAACAAGTACCAATGAGCTGAATTTCCGACCACGTTCTTTGAGACAGCTTTTTCATACTAAAAACGACGTTTTTTCAAAAGACTAACACTGTTGCATGCCCTTAGGGTACGAATTTCGAGAATCTTTACGAAACAGGTACCAATAAAATGAGCTTAGCACGTAATTCGAGATGACTTTCGGACTGAAGACAATGTTTTTTTGGTATACAGACATCGTTGTACACCCCTTTATGGCCACGAATTTCAAGAATCCCTACAAAACGAGTACCAACAAGTCAAATTCTCAGGCGAAAACTCTTTAGCCTGAAAAGCCGAAAATGTTACCTCGAAGTGCGATATCTGTTTTTCCGAAAACGTCATCTTTAGTTCAAAAAAAGCTCGCCCCTGAAGACGTGTCCGAAAATTTGTCTTGTTGGTAATTATTTTGTATTGGGATTCTAAATTTGTGACCACATAAAGGATGTACGACGGTGTCCGTGTTCCGAAAAAGTTGTCTTCATTCCGAAAAAATCATCTCGTAGTACGTGCTTGGACAATTCGGTTTCTTGGTGCCCACTTTGTGTAGATTGTCGAGATTCGTGCCCACAAAAGGCTTACAACGTTGATCGTTTTTCGAAAAACACGGCCTCTCCGTCGTGTGGAAAAAATGTTCCCAAAGTTTGTGCCCGAAAATCCCATTGTATGGTACTCGTTTCATAATTTCCAAAATTTGTACCCATAAAGGACATATGCTCTAGTGTCTGTTTTCGGATAAAATCATCTTCAGTATTTAAAAAAAACAAGGAAATATTGTCTCAAAATTTGTGTTCATTACCATGTCCAATATCAAAAATATATAGTTTTAAAATTTTGTAAAATTGAAATAAAAACAAAATTTTAAGATGTTAATCATGATTTGATTGGTCAAATTATAAATTGGTGAGAGAATTAGCGAAAATGGCAGCAACTTACTAAGTTGATTGGTGTTTCTAGGCAGTAGTTGGCAAGTAAAAAAAGAATAAGACTATTACTATTAAACGACCTAATCAATAAAATAGAATTCACAAAAAAAATTCTATATTTTTTGTACTTACACATAATTTATCAAGCTACATTTAAGTTGGTACTTGGTAACTTAGAGAAGCTTAACCATTTCTAAGAAATGAAACCACTTGACCAAATTATAAAATAAACGATATTTGAAATAATAGAAGTGAACTTTCTTTGATTTTTTCTTCTTGAGAGAGATTCGAAGATGTTATTTTAGTCGAACTTTATTATCTTGTCAGCAGTTGAAATTGATTCGGCCACAATGCGATCAACACTCGACTCGATCAATCTCAGCCTGATCAAAGCTCGAGTTGAATTGGTTTAATATCAAGATTGTACAATTTAACTCACACCAAGTTGAGATTATGATCATACACCTGGGTGTACCATGAGCTATTTGAGCAAAAAAATAATCTTGAGTGTATCATGCTTTATGGACACCTAAGACAATTTAAACAAAAAATACTTCCTCCGTTTTTTTTAGTTGACACATTTTGACTTTCACACTATCTACATAATCTACTTTGACTATCTTTTGTGATTTATACTTAAGAGAAAATATAGTGGCGTGGGTCTTGTTAGATTGTCTCATTATATATTTTCAAAATATCATATTTTTATAATTTTACTCATCAATTTTCCAAGATAAAAGTGATTGAAATCACGCGTTGGCAAACGTGATAAAAGAAACAGGTTAGCTAATAAAAAAACGGGAGGAAGTAAGCATTCAGTATATCATGCTCATAGAACACCTGGATGGATAATAAAAATTATATGTCTAATTTAATCTGTTAATATTTTTAATTGTGTAAATATAAACATGAAAGTCAAAATGTAATACCGTAGTTTTTTGAAAAAATGGAAAGGGAGCAAATTGAAGAGCATGGGGATTTACTTTTTGTCAACCAGTTGAGCATATGAAGATACCTTGTATTGTCTGCTGGATTAAAAGACGAATCCTAAAGAAGAAGTCACTTTTCAGCATTATTGTTCACACGTGTCAACAAGAGATAAGATAGGATACACTTGAGTCTGGGCATTTTTGGTGTTTAGCATGGTTATCTGTTAATTTCATTGGTTTTTTACTCGTAATTATTATGTCAGTTTTCCTTCTGCCACATTTTTCTTTTCTTTTGGCGCTGCTAAATTCTGTGGTTTTCGGACTTCCCTGACCGACTTCTTCAGATCCTTCTGAGACTCTCTCTCTTGTTGTTTTTGGGGTTGTTGAAAGGTGGGATGATGGAAGGCACATGAGAAATGGGTGCATAAAGCTAAATGCAAAAGGAAAAATAGAATAAGATATTTCTAAGGGTATTTTTATGATTGAAACGTTAAGATATGTTGGACATTTTAGAAAAATATAACATAAAATCTAGAGGTATTTATAAGTATGCAAATTTAACATAATGTTGGCAAATTGGAGTTACTTGATGTTTGAGGTGTTCGTTGAGCAAGTGACTTAAGAGATTGACTAACTTAATTGCTTAATTAGTTGAAGAGCAAACCTCTATCAACATCTTATCTATAAAGTAAGTATTAGTCAAAAGTAATTAACGTATACGTACCTATTTCTTAATTAGGTTTTGGACTAAATGACGTTTCAGATCATTGCATGGACAATGATTAAACGGAGAAGAAAATTTGTAAGATTTTAGGAATCAATGAATAATTCTCTTACGTTAAAATCGAGGTTTTAGATTCAAATTAGTATTTTGTAATGATCAGAAATTTAATTTTATACTTGTATGTATCTAGGGTTTGTCTGAGTGAGGCATGTAACGGAGGGAAGTGACGCATAACTGGACTTGTGTAATAGGCTCTTTAAAAGTGGTATTTTGCGAAAGAACTTGCGTGATAATAATTTTTAGGGTAATTTGTTAGAAACAACCTTTTAAATACACTTTTTGTGAGAAACAATCTTTTAAATTTGTTTTTGTGAGAAACAACCTTTTAAATTTTTTTTTGCGAGAAACAACCTTGTATATATTTTTTTTTTGCGAGAAACAAACCTTGTATAATTTTTTTGCGAGAACACACCTTATCACTCTTTTCGGCTCCACTAAGTCAAATTCGCTATTTGTACTCCTTCTTTCTTATTTCCACACTCCTTTTCACTCTTTTGTTCCCCATTATATAAATCTCTATGCTTAAAACCCAAAAAGCTTCTTTCTCTTTTTTAGCAAATTGATTAAGTAATAGTCTTAGTAATAATACATGGAATTTATATAATGTCCAACAAAGGAGGAAAGGAGTGTGGAAATAAGAAAGAAGGGATGCAAATAGAAAATTTGACTTGGTCAGTACCGGAAAGAGTGATAAGGCAGACGGCAAAAAAAATTATACAAGATTGTTTCTCGCAAAAAAAATTTACAAGGTTGTTTCTCGCAAAAAATAATAAAATTAAAAAGTGTTGTTTCTGACAAATTTTCCTAATTTTTAATATATTTGTAGACTTAATAGTTAATATGTTATCTTATACTCACTCCGTTTCCTTTTGATATTCTCATTTTTTTGGGATATTTCTAAAAGCTCTTCCCACTTTGAATCTTTTCCATTTTAAGAATATTTATTTTCCCATCTTACCATTCAACAACCAAATATTTACTACACTTTTTTACTTTTTGCCATACACATGACCCACTTTAGAATCATTTATTTTCCAATCACCCACTTTTCTTTTTCTCTCACTTTTTCATAAGCAAAAAGGAATCAAACTACATTTTATACAATATAAAATTAAAAAATTGTACTCCACCCAATTTGCATTGATTTCCCATATTCCAAATGGGAATATCAACTGGAACTGAGGAGCATAGGGTCTTTAAATGTTGAGAAACATATCAAATAACCAATATGTAAGTGCATGTTGATTTAACCTTATATTTTAGTCAAAAATTAGTTTTACTGATTAAAATTGTTTTTTTCTTGATTGGTTTTCAAGCCAAGTTGTTTTTTTTTACTGTTTGACTTGCTCTTTTTTTTTGTTGGGATTTATTTTATTTTTATTAAATTGGTTTTCAGTCTGTCTAGTGTATCTTTATAATTGCTTTTTTTTCTACTATTTGACTTATTATAATTAATTGTTGTTATAGAAATTGATTCACTTTGTCTCATAATATTCTTGACACTTTTCTTTTTCTTTGTCCCAGATTATTCATTATATTTTTATTTTTGGATATGACCTACATATTATTTAATTCATCTACATTTACAAAGATGACTTACCACTATTATAAGTATTTTATCAAGCCCTTCGCTAACTCTAATCAAATCTACTTCTTACAATTTAAGCCCACACGCTCTCTCTCCCTCTCTCCTAAATAAAATCAAGGAAATTATATGACGCAACCCCTGAATTTTAGGCATATTTCTAAAACAACCTCGTTTGTAAGTTCTTTTTCAAAGTAACCCTAACTTGTAAATATTAAAAAACTTAAGAAATTCAAGGAAATTTTGTCAAAAATACCTTATAAGTTAAAAATTTTAGAAAACACCTTATAATTTTTTTTAGAGAGAACACCTTATAAGATATTATCTATCAAATTACACACCTTGTTGACATATTTTAGTAAAATAAAATAACTGCGTCATTGACTCTCTTATTTTCCCTCCTTTTTTGGGCATTGGATTTTTGTATGAAAATTTGGGTTGATATGGTGACTTTCACATACAAAAGGGACCAAAAAAATGTACGCAAATGTTGACTTTTGGCCTAAGAATGATAATAAGGTGTTTAATTTGATAGATAATAACATATAAGGTGTTTTCTCACAAAAATATTTTAAAAAGCGTGTTATTCCACAAAATTTATAACTTATAAGGTATTTTTTCACAAATTTTTCGAAATTCAAATACAACTTTACGACGACAGAAAGTCCTATATATAT